>OW388290.1:101911232-102186232 GCA_936450465.1 Gibbula magus
TATTATGACATATGCATTGCGGTGAAACCTGCTAGCCACGGCTGGAACTAGCAAACCATGGGTGGTACTGCGCTGAAATTCAGTGTAGCATTGCACCCAAACCGTACTGCGTGAAGAACAGTTCTCTTTTGCAGACAAAGTCGCCGTGCTCCTGCCTTGAGAAAACGTATCGAGATCTGTGAAATCTTTTCGTTACGCCCATGACGTTGAGGAGATGTTCTCCTTCTGACTGCTGGACTATGGAGATGTTCTCCTACTGACTGGTGGACTATGGAGATGTTCTCCTACTGACTGGTAGACTATGGATATATTCTCCTACTGACTGATGGACTATGGAGATTTTCTCCTACTGACTGATGGACTATGGAGATGTTCTCCTACTGACTGCTGGACTATGGAGATGTTCTCCTACTGACTGATGGACTATGGATATATTCTCCTACTGACTGATGGACTATGGAGATGTTCTCCTCCTGACTGGTGGACTATGGAGATGTTCTCCTACTGACTGACGGACTATGGAGATGTTCTCCTACTGACTGTTGGACTATGGAGATGTTCTCCTACTGACTGATGGACTATGGAGATGTTCTCCTACTGACTGTTGGACTATGGAGATGTTCTCCTACTGACTGATGGACTATGGAGATGTTCTCCTACTGACTGATGGACTATGGATATATTCTCCTACTGACTAATGGACTATGGAGATGTTCTCCTACTGACTGTTGGACTATGGAGATGTTCTCCTACTGACTGGCGGACTATGGAGATGTTCTCCTACTGACTGGCGGACTATGGAGATGTTCTCCTACTGACTTGTGGACTATGTAGAAGTTTTCCTACTGACCGGTGGACTATGGATATGTTCTCCTACTGACTGATGGACTATGGATATATTCTCCTACTGACTGGTGGACTATGGAGATGTTCTCCTACTGACTGATGGACTATGGATATATTCTCCTACTGACTGGTGGACTATGGAGATGTTCTCCTACTGACTGGTGAACTATGGAGATGTTCTCCTACTGACTGGTGGACTATGGATATGTTCTCCTACTGACTGATGGACTATGGATATATTCTCCTACTGACTGGTGGACTATGGAGATGTTCTCCTACTGACTGATGGACTATGGATATATTCTCCTACTGACTGGTGGACTATGGAGATGTTCTCCTACTGACTGGTGGACTGTGGATATATTCTCCTACTGACTGGTGGACTATGGAGATGTTCTCCTTCTGACTGATGGACTATGGACATGTTCTCCTACTGACTGGCGGACTATGGAGATGTTCTCCTGCTGACTGGCGGACTATGGAGATGTTCTCCTACTGACTGATGGACTATGGAGATGTTCTCCTACTGACTGACGGACTATGGAGATGTTCTCCTACTGACTGACGGACTATGGAGATGTTCTCCTACTGACTGTTGGACTATGGAGATGTTCTCCTACTGACTGATGGACTACGGAGATGTTCTCCTACTGACTGTTGGACTATGGAGATGTTCTCCTACTGACTGATGGACTATGGAGATGTTCTCCTACTGACTGATGGACTATGGATATATTCTCCTACTGACTAATGGACTATGGAGATGTTCTCCTACTGACTGTTGGACTATGGAGATGTTCTCCTACTGACTGGCGGACTATGGAGATGTTCTCCTACTGACTGGCGGACTATGGAGATGTTCTCCTACTGACTGGTGGACTATGTAGAAGTTTTCCTACTGACTGGTGGACTATGGAGATGTTCTCCTACTGACTGCTGGACTATGGAGATATTCTCCTACTGACTGTTGGACTATGGAGATGTTCTCCTACTGACTGGTGGACTATGGAGATGTTCTCCTACTGACTGGTGGACTATGGAGATGTTCTCCTACTGACTGTTGGACTATGGAGATGTTCTCCTACTGACTGATGGACTATGGAGATGTTCTCCTACTGACTGATGGACTATGGACATGTTCTCCTACTGACTGGTGGACTATGTAGAAGTTTTCCTACTGACTGGTGGACTATGGAGATGTTCTCCTACTGACTACTGGACTATGGAGATATTCTCCTACTGACTGTTGGACTATGGAGATGTTCTCCTACTGACTGGTGGACTATGGAGATGTTCTCCTACTGACTGGTGGACTATGGAGATGTTCTCCTACTGACTGGTGGACTATGGAGATGTTCTCCTACTGACTGATGGACTATGGAGATGTTCTCCTACTGACTGATGGACTATGGACATGTTCTCCTACTGACTGGCGGACTATGGAGATGTTCTCCTGCTGACTGGCGGACTATGGAGATGTTCTCCTACTGACTGATGGACTATGGAGATGTTCTCCTGCTGACTGCTGGACTATGGAGATGTTCTCCTACTGACTGATGGACTATGGGCATGTTCTCCTACTAAATGGTGGACTATGGAGATGTTCTCCTACTGACTGATGGACTATGGAGATGTTCTCCTACTTACTGGTGGACTATGGATATGTTCTCCTACTGACTGATGGACTAAGGATATATTCTCCTACTGACTGCTGGACTATGGAGATGTTCTCCTACTGACTGGTGGACTATGGAGATGTTCTCCTACTGACTGATGGACTATGGATATATTCTCCTACTGACTGGTGGAATATGGAGATGTTATCCTACTGACTGGCGGACTATGGAGATGTTCTCCTACTGACTGGTTGACTATGGAGATGTTCTCCTACTGACTGATGGACTATGGAGATGTTCTCCTACTGACAGGTTGACTATGGAGATGTTCTCCTACTGACTGGTGGACTATGGAGATGTTCTCCTACTGACTGATGGACTATGGAGATGTTCTCCTACTGACTGGTTGACTATGGAGATGTTCTCCTACTGACTGATGGACTATGGAGATGTTCTCCTACTGACTGGTTGACAATGGAGATGTTCTCCTACTGACTGGTGGACTATGGAGATGTTCTCCTACTGACTGATGGACTATGGATATATTCTCCTACTGACTGGTGGACTATGGAGATGTTCTCCTACTGACTGGTGGACTATGGAGATGTTCTCCTACTGACTGGTGGACTATGGAGATGTTCTCCTACTGACTGGTTGACTATGGAGATGTTCTCCTACTGACTGGTGGACTATGGAGATGTTCTCCTACTGACTGGTTGACTATGGAGATGTTCTCCTACTGACTGATGGACTATGGATATATTCTCCTACTGACTGGTGGACTATGGAGATGTTCTCCTACTGACTGGTGGACTATGGAGAGGTTCTCCTGCTGACTGCTGGACTATGGAGATGTTCTCCTACTGACTGATGGACTATGGACATGTTCTCCTACTAAATGGTGGACTATGGAAATGTTCTCCTACTGACTGATGGACTTTGGAGATGTTCTCCTACTTACTGGTGGACTATGGAGATGTTCTCCTACTGACTGGTGGACTATGGAGATGTTCTCCTACTGACTGGAGGACTATGGAGATGTTCTCCTACTGACTGATGGACTATGGATATGTTCTCCTACTGACTGGTGGACTATGGAGATGTTCTCCTACTGACTGGCGGACTATGGAGATGTTCTCCTACTGACTGGTGGACTATGGATATGTTCTCCTTCTGACTGATGGACTATGGACATGTTCTCCTACTGACTGGCGGACTATGGAGATGTTCTCCTGCTGACTGGCGGACTATGGAGATGTTCTCCTACTGACTGATGGACTATGGAGATGTTCTCCTGCTGACTGCTGGACTATGGAGATGTTCTCCTACTGACTGATGGACTATGGACATGTTCTCCTACTAAATGGTGGACTATGGAGATGTTCTCCTACTGACTGATGGACTATGGAGATGTTCTCCTACTGACTGGTGGACTATGGAGATGTTCTCCTACTGACTGGTGGACTATGGAGATGTTCTCCTACTGACTGATGGACTATGGATATATTCTCCTACTGACTGGTGGACTATGGAGATGTTCTCCTACTGACTGGTGGACTATGCAGATGTTCTCCTGCTGACTGCTGGACTATGGAGATGTTCTCCTACTGACTGATGGACTATGGACATTTTCTCCTACTAAATGGTGGACTATGGAGATGTTCTCCTACTGACTGATGGACTATGGAGATGTTCTCCTACTTACTGGTGGACTATGGAGATGTTCTCCTACTGACTGGTGGACTATGGAGATGTTCTCCTACTGACTGGTGGACTATGGATATGTTCTCCTACTGACTGGTGGACTATGGAGATGTTCTCCTACTGACTGATGGACTATGGAGATGTTCTCCTACTGACTGGTGGACTATGGAGATGTTCTCCTACTGACTGATGGACTATGGACATGTTCTCCTACTGACTGGCGGACTATGGAGATGTTCTCCTGCTGACTGGCGGACTATGGAGATGTTCTCCTACTGACTGATGGACTATGGAGATGTTCTCCTGCTGACTGCTGTACTATGGAGATGTTCTCCTACTGACTGGTGGACTATGGATATGTTCTCCTACTGACTGGTGGACTATGGAGATGTTCTCCTACTGACTGATGGACTATGGAGATGTTCTCCTACTGACTGGTGGACTATGGAGATGTTCTCCTACTGACTGATGGACTATGGACATGTTCTCCTACTGACTGGCGGACTATGGAGATGTTCTCCTGCTGACTGGCGGACTATGGAGATGTTCTCCTACTGACTGATGGACTATGGAGATGTTCTCCTGCTGACTGCTGTACTATGGAGATGTTCTCCTACTGAGTGATGGACTATGGACATGTTCTCCTACTAAATGGTGGACTATGGAGATGTTCTCCTACTGACTGATGGACTATGGAGATGTTCTCCTACTTACTGGTGGACTATGGAGATGTTCTCCTACTGACTGGTGGACTATGGAGATGTTCTCCTACTGACTGATGGACTATGGAGATGTTCTCCTACTGACTGGTGGACTATGGAGATGTTCTCCTACTGACTGGTGGACTATGGAGATGTTCTCCTACTGACTGATGGACTATGGAGATGTTCTCCTACTGACTGGTGGACTATGGAAATACAAGGACCTTCTCTTATATCATAATCATATGTACTGCAGAGAGACTAAATTATTGCTCTTCTTTGAAATGAGTATAAATGTTGTTTAAACATTATCATACGTTTTTTTCGGTCTGTTAAAAGTCTTTTTTTAGGTACCATTAAGCTAACTGTTGTTATATGTACGTTCGCTGGAGGCAATGTTACAGGTTGGCCTTGTGCTTGGTCTTAAGTCTGACATTTCGCCTCTGAAATGAATTTTTGTTTAAATTTAAAAATTTGAAAAAAATAAAATGGAGTCTCTGATATGTGTTTCATTTTCTTCTGCTGAGCTCTGTAGACTTGCCTCATTGTAGACTTGCCTCATTGTAGACTTGCCTCATTGTAGACTTGCCAGACTTGCCTTGGCTCTTTAGATTTATGGGTCATTATGGTTATTTAGTCAGGATGACAGACTAGTTGGTCATGTTATCACTTCATTTTGAAGTATTGATTATTAGGAATAAAGAAATTGTCACACATAGAACTTCTTTTTCTTGAGTGTCAATCCAAATACGTTCCATCGCTTCGCTTGCAAATACTGCAATTGGAATATATGATGATAATCAATCGACACTCTAAACATCGAAAAATAAATATAAGTTTCTCGCTTTTCTATACACTCAATTGCAAAAGAAAGTATATGTTTTTATTTTCCAATTTCTAAAATAACCTTAATGCTCAAATAATAGTATATATACTTGTGACATGTGACCAAGTATAGAGAATGATAAACAAGTCGCCGAAACGCAAACGACGTCAACATAACGCTACCAGGTCCAACAACCTGAATCAAGTTTTCTCGTGCTATGCGAAAATGCACGTGCAGACCTTTAGTATAAAGCGGACGTTTTGACATGTTTCCATGCCACTGAATAAAAACACTTCAAAGTTATGCCCCGTTTGAGTCGAGATCAGAGAGAGAGAGAGCAATAGGTATGGACAGTATGGGTGCTTCACAGGCCCATATTGCTAGAACGTTCGGGTGCACTCCCCTGACGATCTCAAGATTGTTACAGAGGTACAGAGCAACAGGGCGCACCCAAGACAGGCCTCGAAGCGGACGACCACGTGTTACCAACGCACACGAGGATCGCTACATCCGCAACCTGCACCTGAGAAGCAGATTCTTGTCGGCAACGTCAACGGCTGCAACAGCGTTGGCACATCGTATCAGCGTATGGACGGTCCACAGAAGACTAAGAGCAGTGGGAATCAGAGCTCGGCGTCCCTTCCGTGGCGTGGCGTTGACCCAACGTCATAGACAGAACCGGTTGCGTTGGGCGAGACGTGTTCTACGCTGGCAAGCCCGAAATTGGCAAAGAGTACTTTTCAGTGATGAAAGCCGGTTATGTTTGTTTAGAAATGATGGCAGAGAAAGAGTATTTAGACGGCACGGTGAGCGATTGGCACAAGCTTGCATTCGTGAGGTTCACGCTTACGGCGGAGGTAGTGTTATGGTGTGGGGAGGAATCTGTGGTGTTCAAAAAACAGACTTGGTCATTGTCCGGGGAAATCTGAATGCAGATGAATACAGGCGCCAAGTGCTAGAACCAGTCGCATTGCCATACATGAACAATCGGCCGGGAACAATGTTTCAGCATGACAATGCACCAGCCCACACAGCAAGGGCCACTCAAGACTTCCTCAATCAACGTAATGTCCATGTTCTTTCTTGGCCTGCATGCTCGCCGGACATGAACCCAATTGAACATTTATTGGAGGAGTTAGGAAGACGTGTACGAAGCCGCCATCCACAACCACAGAATGTTCACCAGCTTGAACAAGCTCTGACAGAGGAATGGCGTCGAATCCCTGATAACGTCATCAGACGTTTGACGACGTCAATGAGGAGACGTGTGGTGGCTTGCATTGATGCAGCAGGCGGTCATACTCGATACTAACATTCATATTGTCACGAAAATAAAGTGTTAAAATCCTGGAAATATCATTGTTGTTTGTTCAGGTATACTTTAAACATGTTATTTCTGACCCCAACGTATTTGAGACATGATCATTTTCGAACTTCTTAAAATAATGGTAATGTTTGTATCAATATTTATACTCATTTAACTCATTAGCAAAAAGCAAAAGACTACACCCAAATATCTGTCAAAGTTTATTATATAATCAAATTTTAGGATGACCTATAGTTTCTTTTGTAATTGAGTGTAGAACTGACAGAGCCAGTTCTGAATGTATGTGGATATTCCCATCGTGAGAAACATATCGATGGAAACAGATCGTAGCTATCCAATGCATTACATCAACCTAAAGCTGTGAGCGCCTGCTGTTACAATTATATAGAACTAGGGTAAATCTTCTTTAACATTGACTCTGATTAACATGGCTTCGACCAGAAGCAAGATTTAGAACATATACAACAGTTCTCGTATTTGCTTCAGAGGGACCTGACCTTCCTGATGGACATCAACGATTACAGAGACGGGGGGGATGACCAACCCATGGACAAGATTGAATACACGTATAGGACTCCAAAACTGTCTCCTCATGGGCAGGGCACATTTATCAGAAAGGATCTTCGTGGAAATAACGTCATGTAAGTCCTGTGCATATCGACTTCTTCATCCGATATCAACTTATTCGCTCCATATCAACTTATTCGCCCCATATCAACTTATTCGCTCCATATCAACTTATTCGCTCCATATCAACTTATTCGCTCCATATCAACTTATTCGCTCCATATCAACTTATTCGCCCCATATCAACTTATTCGCCCCATATCAACTTATTCGCCCCATATCAACTTATTCGCCCCATATCAACTTATTCGCTCCATATCAACTTAATCGCCCCATATCAACTTATTCGCCCCATATCAACTTATTCGCCCCATATCAACTTAATCGCCCCATATCAACTTATTCGCCCCATATCAACTTATTCGCCCCATATCAACTTAATCGCCCCATATCAACTTATTCGCCCCATATCAACTTATTCGCTCCATATCAACTTAATCGCCCCATATCAACTTAATCGCCCCATATCGACTTATTCGCCCCATATCAACTTAATCGCCCCATATCAACTTATTCGCCCCATATCAACTTATTCGCTCCATATCAACTTATTCGCCCCATATCAACTAATTCGCCCCATATCAACTTATTCGCCCCATATCAACTTATTCGCCCCATATCAACTTATTCGCTCCATATCAACTTATTCGCCCCATATCAACTTAATCGCCCCATATCAACTTATTCGCTCCATATCAACTTAATCGCCCCATATCAACTTATTCGCCCCATATCGACTTATTCGCTCCATATCAACTTATTCGCTCCATATCAACTTATTCGCTCCATATCAACTTATTCGCCCCATATCAACTTATTCGCTCCATATCAACTTAATCGCCCCATATCAACTTATTCGCCCCATATCGACTTATTCGCTCCATATCAACTTATTCGCCCCATATCAACTTATTCGCTCCATATCAACTTATTCGCTCCATATCAACTTATTCGCTCCATATCAACTTATTCGCTCCATATCAACTTAATCGCCCCATATCAACTTATTCGCCCCATATCAACTTATTCGCTCCATATCAACTTATTCGCTCCATATCAACTTATTCGCCCCATAGGACCAGTACCTGCATGGGCCAATACGGAAATACTTCATTATTAACATAAATGTGATAACAACCGCTATTCAGCAGTACCGATTTTAGAAAATCTCCAACTTCGTGATGTGTGTAAAAGGTACAAGGTTGTGTTGTTCTTATGACCAGCCTATCCCTGGAGATAGCAGCAGAGTGCTCGCTACACTTCTATGGTCCGAGTTGCAGCGAGTACTGCAATGTGCACAACGTATTCGGCGGACACTACAGATGCAGTAAGGAAGGAAAACTGGTGTGCCAAACAGGTTGGTTAAATCAGGGACTCTATAAACAACATTATTAGAAATTCACTGGTTTAATAAATATGAGAAGTTGCAAGTTTCATCTTCCCATGACACTTGCGATATCTGCATGTGAAGTATAACATACATCCATACTATGATGCTACTTAATCAAAGTCGCCCTGCCAGGGCATGCTGAGACAAGTGAGGTTACATGTTATACGTTAAGGACACCAGTTGGTTGTGTACTAGTAACATCAACAGTGTGTATTCTCATTGGGCATTCTAGGTTGTGTTCCAGCACAAATAAACAACACTTTAATGAAGTATAAGCATAATTACTGCAAATTACAAGAGATTAAAGCAATATCTATGGTTAAAACTGGTATGATTTTTACGTGCCGCTTTTACTTAGCTCAATGGCATAAATTATCGTTTTTATCACTCCCCGTCAATGACTTTATCATGATGAATTGATGTTTTGTTTGTTTTATAAATTTCATGTGCATCTTGATGATGCTTGAACATAGCATTAATCAAGAATGGTCGTCGTGTCCGGAATATAATTCCCCCAAATTCGTACACGCATTAAAGAATACTTGTCAATAGAGTTGGCGGGAATGTATTGCATACTCACTGATGTTTTTCTTTGCACCAGGTTACAGCGGTACGAAGTGCAATAACTATCTTGGGGCGTGCGAGTCCAGCCCATGTATGAACAACGCCACCTGTCGGGCTAGATCAGGTGGACGCTTCAAGTGCTACTGTACTCGGCACTACTCAGGTGTGCCGATGATAAACCCATTGTCTGTCATTTTCAAAGAAGCTGTAGAGAGATGGTACTTGTGTAGCTGTAGAGAGATGGTACTTGTGTAGCTGTAGAGAGATGATACTTGTGTAGCTGTAGAGAGATGATACTTGTGTAGCTGTAGAGAGGTGGTACGTGTGTAGCTGTAGAGAGATGATACTTGTGTAGCTGTAGAGAGATGGTACTTGTGTAGCCGTAGAGAGATGATACTTGTGTAGCTGTAGAGAGGTGGTACTTGTGTAGCTATAGAGAGATGATACTTGTGTAGCTGTAGAGAGATGATACTTGTGTAGCTATAGAGAGATGGTACGTGTGTAGCTGTAGAGAGATGATACTTGTGTAGCTGTAGAGAGATGGTACGAGTGTAGCTATAGAGAGATGGTACTTGTGTAGCTGTAGAGAGATGGTACGTGTGTAGCTGTAGAGAGATGTTACTTGTGTAGCTGTAGAGAGATGATACTTGTGTAGCTGTAGAGAGATGGTACGTGTGTAGCTATAGAGAGATGGTTCTTGTGTAGCTGTAGAGAGATGATACTTGTGTAGCTCTAGAGAGATGATACTTGTGTAGCTGTAGAGAGATGATACTTGTGTAGCTGTAGAGAGATGATACTTGTGTAGCTGTAGAGAGATGATACTTGTGTAGCTGTAGAGAGATGGTACTTGTGTAGCTGTAGAGAGATGGTACTTGTGTAGCTGTAGAGAGATGATACTGGTGTAGCTGTAGAGAGGTGGTACGTGTGTAGCTGTAGAGAGATGGTATTTGTGTAGCTGGAGAGAGATGATACTTGTGTAGCTGTAAAGAGATGATACTTGTGTAGCTGTAGATGATACTTGTGTAGCTATAGTGAGGTGGTATTTGTGTAGCTGTAGAGAGATGATACTTGTGTAGCTGTAGAGAGATGATGCTTGTGTAGCTATAGAGAGATGATACTTGTGTAGCTGTAGAGAGATGATGCTTGTATAGCTATAGAGAGATGATACTTGTGTAGCTGTAGAGAGATGATACTTGTGTAGCTGTAGAGAGATGATACTTGTGTAGCTGTAGAGAGATGATGCTTGTGTAGCTATAGAGAGATGATACTTGTGTAGCTGTAGAGAGATGATACTTGTATAGCTATAGGGAGATGATACTTGTGTAGCTGTAGAGAGATAGTACTTGTGTAGCTGTAGATAGATGATACTTGTGTAGCTATAGAGAGATGATACTTGTGTAGCTGTAGAGAGATGGTACCTGTGTAGCTGTAGAGAGATGATACTTGTGTAGCTGTAGAGAGATGATACTTGTGTAGCTGTAGAGAGATGACATGTATAGCTATAGAGAGATGATACTTGTGTAGCTGTAGAGAGATGATACTTGTGTAGCTGTAGAGAGATGATACTTGTGTAGCTGTAGAGAGATGATACTTGTGTAGCTGTAGAGAGATGACATGTATAGCTATAGAGAGATGATACTTGTGTAGCTGTAGAGAGATTATACTTGTGTAGCTGTAGAGAGATGATACTTGTGTAGCTGTAGAGAGATGATACTTGTGTAGCTGTAGAGAGATGACATGTATAGCTATAGAGAGATGATACTTGTGTGGCTGTAGAGAGATGATACTTGTGTAGCTGTAGAGAGATGATACTTGTGTAGCTGTAGAGAGATGATACTTGTGTAGCTGTAGAGAGATGACATGTATAGCTATAGAGAGATGATACTTGTGTAGCTGTAGAGAGATGATACTTGTGTAGCTGTAGAGAGATGATACTTGTGTAGCTGTAGAGAGATGACATGTATAGCTATAGAGAGATGATACTTGTGTAGCTGAAGAGAGGTGGTACGTGTGTAGCTGTAGAGAGATGGTTCTTGTGTAGCTGTAGAGAGATGATACTTGTGTAGCTCTAGAGAGATGATACTTGTGTAGCTGTAGAGAGATGATACTTGTGTAGCTGTAGAGAGATGATACTTGTGTAGCTGTAGAGAGATGATACTTGTGTAGCTGTAGAGAGATGGTACTTGTGTAGCTATAGAGAGATGATACTTGTGTAGCTGTAGAGAGATGGTACTTGTGTAGCTGTAGAGAGATGGTACTTGTGTAGCTGTAGAGAGATGATACTGGTGTAGCTGTAGAGAGGTGGTACGTGTGTAGCTGTAGAGAGATGGTATTTGTGTAGCTGGAGAGAGATGATACTTGTGTAGCTGTAAAGAGATGATACTTGTGTAGCTGTAGATGATACTTGTGTAGCTATAGTGAGGTGGTATTTGTGTAGCTGTAGAGAGATGATACTTGTGTAGCTGTAGAGAGATGATGCTTGTGTAGCTATAGAGAGATGATACTTGTGTAGCTGTAGAGAGATGATACTTGTATAGCTATAGAGAGATGATACTTGTGTAGCTGTAGAGAGATGATACTTGTGTAGCTGTAGAGAGATGATACTTGTGTAGCTGTAGAGAGATGATGCTTGTGTAGCTATAGAGAGATGATACTTGTGTAGCTGTAGAGAGATGATACTTGTATAGCTATAGGGAGATGATACTTGTGTAGCTGTAGAGAGATAGTACTTGTGTAGCTGTAGATAGATGATACTTGTGTAGCTATAGAGAGATGATACTTGTGTAGCTGTAGAGAGATGGTACCTGTGTAGCTGTAGAGAGATGATACTTGTGTAGCTGTAGAGAGATGATACTTGTGTAGCTGTAGAGAGATGACATGTATAGCTATAAAGAGATGATACTTGTGTAGCTGTAGAGAGATGATACTTGTGTAGCTGTAGAGAGATGATACTTGTGTAGCTGTAGAGAGATGACATGTATAGCTATAGAGAGATGATACTTGTGTAGCTGTAGAGAGATGATACTTGTGTAGCTGTAGAGAGATGATACTTGTGTAGCTGTAGAGAGATGATACTTGTGTAGCTGTAGAGAGATGACATGTATAGCTATAGAAAGATGATACTTGTGTGGCTGTAGAGAGATGATACTTGTGTAGCTGTAGAGAGATGATACTTGTGTAGCTGTAGAGAGATGATACTTGTGTAGCTGTAGAGAGATGACATGTATAGCTATAGAGAGATGATACTTGTGTAGCTGAAGAGAGGTGGTACGTGTGTAGCTGTAGAGAGATGATACTTGTGTAGCTGTAGAGAGATGATACTTGTGTAGCTGTAGATGATACTTGTGTAGCTGTAGAGAGATGATACTAGTGTAGCTGTAGAGATATGATACTTGTGTAGCTGTAGAGAAATGATACTTGTGTAGCTGTAGAGAGGTAGTACTTGTGTAGCTGTAGAGAGATGATACTTGTGTAGCTGTAGAGAAATGGTACTAGTGTAGCTATAGAGAGATGGAACTTGTGTAGCTGTAGATGATACTTGTGTAGCTGTAGATAGATGATACTAGTGTAGCTGTAGAGAAATGATACTTGTGTAGCTGTAGAGAGGTAGTACTTGTGTAGCTGTAGAGAGATGATACGTGTGTAGCTATAGAGAGATGATATTTGTGTAGCTGTAGAGAGATGATACTTGTGTAGCTGTAGAGAGATGACATGTATAGCTATAGAGAGATGATACTTGTGTAGCTGTAGAGAGATGATACTAGTGTAGCTGTAGAGATATGATACTTGTGTAGCTGTAGAGAGGTGGTACATGTGCTGTACACTCAGACATTCAGATAGTCATGAAACAAATGCATGACCTACTTGGATCCACAGGGTTCAGGGTTTCGTCATAAATGGCTGATAGTTCAGGTTGCAAGTCAGGGGTAAGGAACATACACTTCTTGTAGCTAAACAGAGACTATAATGGATACCTTTCAGACCTGATAAGCGATAGCTTATGGAGCAATCCTTACTTTGACACGTGTCAATACGAGATATTGACATCCAAGAGATACAATGACATACTGACAAATGCTCCTCACAAATATTCACTTTATGATGATAATTGACTCTGTATCATTGAAATACACTTAATTAGTTGTGTACAATCAATGATTTCACAGTTATTAATTTGTAAATGCATGTAGTATATATTTCCATCTACCACCAGGCGGCCGGTGTGAAGTACCTGTTGGATCCAAGCCCAGTTCAACGTTGTCCGTCTCAACACCCCAACACGTTCTCCCGACTACAGCGACCACGGCTACAGCAGCGACTGTATCCCCACGTGACTCAAGTACACGGACTACTGTACAGACAGACGTACAGACATTCCAAGTCGGAAACTTCCACACGTGTAATGAAACTCTAGGTATTCCATTGAATTTTGTTTTGCCATGATGAATTAAATTTATGCCATAAGATATTCACAGACAAACAATCCTTAAAACAAGGACGTCCTGTTGATGAATCGTTCATAGAAAAGTAATTGAATGAACCCCTGTAAAGTAGAATACAGAATGTATTGCCCCACCGGGAGCGCCTGTCATGCATTTTGTTTCAGAAAATAGCAGGTGCCCGTTAACTTTAAATTACGTGTGTCAGTCAATTCCGTATGAGACAACTCTAAAATATCTTATGAATGTATAAATGCGGTGTCACTTTTGATGAATACCTCGAAATGTTCATGACGTGGCCCTGAATTAAGGGGACAACATCATGTATGTGAGATCACATATATGTCCAATGTTTGAATGTATGTAATTCAATTGAGAATTGTTAACTTTAACCGAAAATAACTAGCATAACGAAAATACAACCATTCAAAGTCGTGGTCTTGATAGAAAACCGGACAATGAACCTGGCATTGAGTCAAACGTAATTTTGGAAACGTTAATATTATAAGTAGATAGGAAGACAGATTTGCTTCTATAGCGTTTAATAGTCTTAAAACATATGTGAGATAATAATAATTGATGGATAATACACAATATGAGACCGTTATTTGGTTTAGCCTTCATCTTAGAACCATGGAATTGTGTTTAGAAGAGAAAAATTGCAAATCTCAGTATTGGGTCAATGTTTTAGGAAAATAACGAAAATAACGAATAAATCTTATCCAAATCATAACTGATTTCATTGTTTATAAATGTGCATGCATTATCAAATTAGACAATGATATTTTGGCTCACTCTATGACCTTTTTTTACAATTTTCCCTTCCATTTTTCTTTGATCGGAAATAGGACAATTGACTTTACATAATTATCAGTTCATTCTCAAGTCTGTAATTTTAGTACAAAAGGCTTAACTTATGGGATGTTAAAAAAACAACAAACCACGTTCCTCTGAGCATATATAACTTTTTATGATATTTAAATTTGCAGTTTATTTGATATATTACGCATTAATTTTGAGGGTGAATATGAAAGTCGAGTAAGAAGATATAGCCTACACCAGCACCTATTATAATTTAGTACATTTTAGAACCAAATAAAATATGATGCGTAACTGATCATGCATCGTTAAAATTATATTTGTTTGAAACCTTGATGAACTATGAAATGCTATACCCATTCATTAATGTGTAAATGAAAACAAATTATTTTGCTTATCTATTAATAAGTAGCATGCGATTAATTCGCATCATTTACATTTGTTCAAAGACCTGTTTTTGAACATTGGCCCTGGTACACCGGAGTTAGGTCGGGCCATTTCTACATACGTCAATCAGTACAAAGCAAGCGCCTCGCGGGACGTCACAGTAATTGAGGAAAAGTCGTAAGTATTTTGTAGTGATATGTATATGAAAACATTTGTAAAAAAAATAGTTTAAATAAATAGTGTTTAATACTTCTGGGGCCCCTTTCACAAAGGGCTAATGTGATCGTAAGTCACAAAGGTAGCCTTAGTAACCTTAGTAAAGGTCGCTTTATGAACGGAGGCCCATGCAGGTAGAGATGATGATATGCTGTAGATAACAATTAAGGTATGTCCTTTCAGAAATACATGGCGTCTAACAGTCCAGTCCCATGACGATGTACCGGTCAACTCTACAGCAGTGATCAGACAGATTCTGGAGTTGATAGGAAATAGACCAATCATCTTCAACGTGACCTGCTCACACCCCTACGTCACAGCAGAAAAGGTCAGTAAGTGTTCCTTGTAGCGAGTAACACATCCTAGGTATAATGGGGATTTGATTTTTATAAACGCTATCCCAAGATTAGCATTGTTCACCATATGTTAGAAAATTCAAAACGATACGGGTCCTCTACCAACAAGTCCCAACTGTTCCCTTGTCTGCCCTGTGTAGCAGTGGTATATATGAAGGTGGTTCACCTGCGTGGACTCCTAGCCTGTATAGGTCTGTTATGTGTTTCTGCTGCATGACGGCTAATTACTAGTAGTGTATTGAAGTACCATCGGCTTACTAATTAGTTTATAACTGCATGTATATATGTTCATATTCAGGGGGAGAGCGAGTCGATCACAGGAGTGATAGTTGGTGCTACAGTGGGAGTCCTTCTCTTGGTCGGCGCTTTGACAACAGGCTTCGTCATGACAAGGTAAACTTCGTCAATAGTACGATTTGTCAACGGGTTAAGAAGTGGCTCCCTCCATAAAATACATGTTTTATGAACATTCGCCTTGTTTATTCCCTGATAGTGACCTTTCTGTATATATAATAATACTGATTTGAGGCATAAAGTCTAAACTGAACTAACATCCAGTTTTTCAACTCTCTCAGATGACAGATTCTGACAGGTTTTTTTTATAAGTTATCAGACTTAAGTTGTACATAAAAATATATATAACTTTGTTATGTGACCACACATTTCACACGATAATACAAGTATTTAGATAGAAAGGACATACTTCACCTGCCCATGTCTGCCCGAGTCTGTGGAAGTGTCGAACATGCTGAAGTTGTGATGTCTCCTAATCAATACATGCCTAGGATGTTCCTGTCGTAACTATTTGCAATATAACTTTACCTTTTCACATGGTATTTTAGTATCAACATCGATGATAGTTTTTCTATGATTCAAGGTACTGGGGTTCAAAGCCGACGGATTTCAAGGGAAACAGCAGTTCCAGTCCAGAAGACAACGAGAAGCGAGTTCTGGAGATGCTGCAGGAATCCAAGGACACTATAGCGTCTTCCCCGCCCATCTGTAGTACCGTAGACTGATGTACACTTCCCAACACACACACACACACACACACACACACACACACACACACACACACACACACCAGTTCAGTGTTTCTTATGTAAATATACCCGCCTATCTGCAGTAGGATGTCGGATTTCGAATTCTAGTTTCTGTTCATTGGTATTCTCATCCCAGAGGTTACTTCCTTCAGATTTCCGATCAGAATGGAGTATATAACCTCTGTGGGAAGAGAATGGTTCATTGGAAGATTAAAAGTTAGAACTAGATTTTAGAGAGTGATCCCTGATGAGGCTCACGTTGACATGATTGAGGATCGATGCCGTCCACTCTTAGTTGCTCTCAAACCTCATACATGGTGAACAATGCCTTTAAAACCTTAAAAAGTAACAGTGTAGTATTTTTTTTTATATGGGGAAGTCTACCGGAAAAGGGACCCAATGGTCGATCCTGGTTTAGGAGATATATAAGCTCTGAAAGACTTTTTGTGCATTAAATTTGAAAATTTCATTTTTTTAATGCTAGTGCAATAATAGTTCATTAACATCTCTTCTTTAAGTTCAAAGTCTCCAATTTCCTTCTTTGCTTCTATAAAGTCCCGAAAAACATTGATATTAAAAGGTTCCAAAAAGGTGCCACATGGTCGGAGCAACTGTTTATGCTGCATATCACTTTATTTTTAAGCCTTCGAGCTGTTGGTCTAGCAGATATTTTACGGTTGCATCTTTGAGCATGGGTTATTGCAGCGTAACAGCGTTCTCAGTGACCGGTCCGCCACTTGGCAGATACATACTTCCGGAGTATTATAATTATACTAGTCAGCATTTAAACGTCACTAATCCAACATAATTACCAATATGCGATTGTAAATCTGGTTTATATATGTCAGGAACAATACAAATAAAGTTGTACATGTATATGATTTATATTATTTATGGATTCAAATCGTTTGTTTCGATAAACTAAACACACGTGCTTTATACGACCAAGTGGTCCCTTTATATAATATAAACTGATTTCGTTTTGTTCTTTGTGATTCACCTTACAATAAGTTTTTAAATCGAATTGTGTCTTCTTAATTAATTACATGTATTATGATATGATTTTCAGCTTGGTTACGACTCTCAATAGAATTTTATGCTGATTTGGTGGTTCACACTTGACACTATCCTGCAAAGTAATGTAGAACATGCGCGCAACATTTTAACAGAATCGGATCAATAGTTTTGCAATAGGTTATATTTCATGAAAATGACTTAGTTCAATATACAGAAATAAACGTAAAAATGCAAAAAATTCGAATTTGTTGTTTGACATTGCATGAGTAAGTAGACCCTGATGTAGAATAGTTTTGCAAAATATTAACAAATCGGATGACTATATTTCTGCAGTTTTTCTGTAATAGGTAGCAGTAAGTTCAAAATATATAATATAAATTGGAACAACATAATAAATGCATGAACGTCATCTCAACTTGGCAAAGGAGTCCACTGAATAAAGTAGAAGACATGTGAATTGGAGTGAGTGAGTGAGTTATTGTTAAACGCCGCTTCGGCAGTACTGCAGCCATTAGCGGCGAAACAGAATTGGATGATTAGTTTCTCTCTCATAGGTCGGGCAAGATTATAGAACGGACAGAAGGATGAACGGAATCGTTTGTACTTCTGTATAGCCTCGGTCGGTGGTACAATACAGTTCACGATTAAAGTTAACATATTTCGTCTTTCAACTATTCTATAACACTATCTAAATTTTCGTTTTGGGTTTTATCAACGTGTTTTATAAGCCTTTGACCTTATGCTGATCTGAAGAAAAAGGGACCACATCGACCATTACGCATGCACGTGCATATTAACAACATGCAAAAACCTGTTGAAACAAATTCTGATACACACACCGTAACTTCGTGTTTGATAATGTTTTATGGTTAAATGAATACACACAACAGTTGTAAGCCAGGTTTTCTCATTTCCATAGTCCCAGATAATTTTTACCCTACCACTCTTTAACTGACCATCGCTTTGCCAATTTTTATCATAATTTTATGATTATTTTTTTATTTTAAAGGGTAGACATCGTTTTTTATGAACCTGTGCCTTACTCAATACCGACCAGGTGGTCCCTTTTCCGGTA
The DNA here is from genome assembly GCA_936450465.1 of Gibbula magus. Classification (NCBI taxonomy): domain Eukaryota; kingdom Metazoa; phylum Mollusca; class Gastropoda; order Trochida; family Trochidae; genus Gibbula; species Gibbula magus. The sequence continues at coordinate 101,930,186 of OW388290.1, forward strand.
GCCTTCCCCATATATGACCAAATGTTTTAACTCCAAAAGACGTGTAACAATACATTCTGGTATCGTAATATAGACATCGTGACCGTGTGACCCCTGTTGAGTTGACAGGAGGGAAAATGGGTCTCTTTGTGTATATATGGAGGCCAAGATATTTCATTAAATTCATTCAAATTACAATTTCATAAACAAATGTCAGAGAAAAGTTGAGATTTTTTTTTAATTACATGCTGGCTTGAGTTTATTGAAGCTCATTATGTAAAAAATTGCAGACTTCACTACTTGATAGGGAAAAGATGTTCGTCCTCACCAAATCAAAACATTCTTATTCAGTGTTTTTGAAAAAATTAAGAGTGTATAGCCCTATGACACTATGAAATCCATTTTTTTAGACCTCATAGCCAAATATGGGTTTATGTTAAATTCTATATAATAAATACAGCCCCCTTTTCGCACCACTTTTTGAGAGAAATCCAAGTGTCAACCATGTTATAATTCTTGCGTGTTCTGATGCACCAAGGACTGGGCTTTGAAAATGGCTTCGGGCTGGATTGTCAACAAAATGTTGTGTAAAAAGTTGGGGGTCGTATCCCTCACATTGGGGGGGGGGGGGGGGGGGGGGGGGGGGGGGGGGGGCACCACATGTCCCCTGTTCCTACGCCTATGCATCAGCTACTTCAGTTTTCCATTACCGGTAATAATATCAGCACATTCTATGTTAGGTTTAACCTTTGAGGTGAATTCTTTTGTATTTCAAAGTAATAAACAGGTATCAGGATATGTATTGTATCCCCACTCGCATCATGAGAATAGTCCTCTCAGTTACTTATCATTATCAATACTTGCTCAATATATCGTATCGCTAGGTACAACTGATATTGTGACATATATAATCGCCACATTGACCACAATACACAGCTCTACTTCGAAGAGACTTTATTTAGTAAATAGAGTATTTCATTGCTCTTGCCAGATATCATTTCAATCTAATCGAGCAGAGAGAAAGTGATATTTTCACGAGTGGCGAGCATAATTTAGTCAAATTATGTCACTGCAGTGAATAAATACTGCTTTTCTGCAAATGTACATTATATTTTCATTATATAACCATGTATTTCTGTATATTGAATACCTTTGATTGCTCTGTAAGGTTTGGGTAAAATAAATAGTTTAGTATTCCAATCTCTTAACTACTTTAATGTGAAAAGTGTGAAGTTTCAGAATATATATCCTCACTCCATCAGGTGGAATGTTCACTGTTGTCCAAAACATCTTCCTGTTCTTATGTGTGCCACTTCTAAATGCCCTTCAAAGACCTACATTATAGAGATAACACAACAGAAGAAGGTTCATACAGTATATTAAGTAATGGAGAATGCATTCGGAGCCGTGGATTCGTTAAAAATAATCAACGAGCCCCGAAGGAGCGAGTTGATTATTTTTAACGAATCCACGGCTCCGAATGCATTCTCCATCTTAATCCATGTATGACGTCACGAAACATACATATGTGATTATCTAGCATTATAGAAAGGCATTTCAATTATGTAACCTAAACAAATATTTTGTAAATTTCGGTGCCCATTCATCGGATATGGTACACGTAGCTTCGATCCTTATGAAATGGATTCTTCCACGCACTTGCATGGCGCAAATCTTCCACGCAAAGCGATTTGACTGACAGCCAAACTCCTGCATTTCATGTGTTTCAGCACGACCCCCATGCGTTTCACACTTTACCAGTCTTGTTTAGAATGCAGGGATCTTACTGAAAACAATCATATGATTACCAGCAGGCCTGGTGGTCTAATAGGTTAGGGCGCTGCGTAACAGACGAAGGGTTACATGTTCGATTCCCGGGTCAGACATTACAAAAATAATCAGATATTTTAAAATATCTAATCAGATATACTAAGACAAAATACATCATTCTTGAACAAATTACTTTGTGAGCCATTACGAAAATGTCAAAACCTGACACCCCTCCTGACTGGATTAGTCAATGACCAGTAGATTCTTAAAAATAATCCATTGTTAAAGGATAGATGACATTCATTTTTCTCAAGAATGACAGATGATTACCTCTACGTATATTGTATATCGGAATCAATTGAGCATAAAATCGAGACAATATACACTTGCAATTGATAATTAAGACGATTTTAATTCACCCATTTTAACACTATCGCAATTTGTTCGGCGAATCCTTTTGAAAATGCTCACCGAGGCGTGACAGGCGGGGCGGCTAGATAGCTACTCTGCCGGTGTCTCGTTAATTAATTAATGATGATTATCACTGCCGCTAAATGAATTTATGAGGTGTATTACATCGCCAAAAAGACATGTTTATGTAATAATTGTGTAATTGTCATATGCGGAATTACCTAGTTGGATATCTAAACATTCGATATATGGGAAATTTAAGTTGGTTTATTGAAGATTTCTTTGTGAAATTAACAATCAAAATGTTATTGTTATGTTACGTTGAATTGTGACGATCGCTGAAAATCAAATTCCTCCACATACGTCACAGTAGTCATCTCTTCACGGGTCACACCCCGCAGACTTTCATTCTGGTCGCCGGAGCTAAATCAGGCGGTTTTTTTAACAAGCCGTATATAAGTAATTTATGGACCGATTTCAGAAATTTAAAATCTAGCAATTGTCAAATTGATATCCCATTTTAATGAATCCGATTTGGACCATATGTCATTTCATCTATCCTTTAACACAATAGAGTGACGTCATCAGCATGGATTAAATACCTCTGATTGCCCTGTAAGGTTTGGGTAAAATAGATACATGTAGTTTCATATTCCAATCTTTTAACTTCCTTATGATGATAAAACACAACAGAAGAGAGTTCATACTGATATATTTTCATTCAGCATAACACTTACAGGTACACATTGTTTACAGTCAAATCTCTCGCAACAATCAATAAGTATAATTCTGAAAGTATCGACACAAAGTGTCCATGATAAATACATGACTTGACCCTGCACGCGGTGCAGTACTGTCTGTAGTGCTCAGTGATCAGCAGCATGCACCTCAGCACTGGACCTCGAGAGAGGGAGGTCAGATCATCCTACACTTCCTCACAATCGCACCTCAATCAAACGAATCTCACTGCACATGGTAAGATGAGCAAAGTCTGCAGAAAAACTCACATAAATCATAGAATGACTTAGAAAAGCAAGTTTTAAATAATACCATTGGCAACCCTTTCCCACGGAGGTTACTCCCTTCGGACTTCCTATCATGACGACAGAAAATATGAAGGGAGTAGACTCTTTGGGAAGAGACGATTGGGAACCATATATGAAAATGAGAAGAAAAATTCAGTAGGAATTTATGTACTGTTTCAGGCTTTCAATATGTGTGTCTCTGATGTTTCACTTATAAGGTGTTGTCCATCAGTTTCTCTGTGACGTTTGTAGACTTCTCATATTTATAGACAGTGAGATTTTTTTGATACACCTGTTTGTGCTCAGTCACAGATAGCACAATACAACCGGTCAAACAAAGCATTTTGAAAAGGTGGACTCAGTAAATTTCAAAAGCACAATTTAACAGAAAAACAATGTCAACATAACGAAACCAAAACTTCAAACAATAACTGAAGACGAAACAAACAAACAATGAGTTAAAGATAGTTACGAAAGAAAAGTTACTGATGTTGCAAAAGAGTGAACTTTGGATTGAAATATTGTTCTGAATACCAGCTGATTCTCCCGGTGTACTTTGAATAGGTGGCAACTGTTACCATAGCACCGTCATGAAGAGAACAGAACATGGTATTGACTCAATTTATAACATTAATATTGTGAACTATTCAATACAATCTTCTGCTTAGTGGGAGAGATAAGAGATTATGTTTTTGGAAACAAATGACTAACTTTTAATAACCAAAATAGCTTACTGTTCATCATTATCTAACATTCTCTCAAACATTTTACAATGATTGTTATTTATTCAAGGTGATTTCTTCAGGGGATGTCCAAGTCAATCCTTTTGAGAAAGCATGGACAAATTCTGAGAGGTTTAACATTTCCAAAATCAAAACTATTTCAAATCAAAATAATCAAACTGGTGAGTTTCAAACAGGATAAAAACAGAAGAAAACACCAAATAATCAAGTAAAATCATCTTAACTTCATCACACGGAGCCAATATGAAGCACTTCAGTAATGTTCATTTCACAGAGTGAATAACCGTAACGGAGTATAGAATAAATACATCCTGTACACAATGCTGAGCCTAAAGAACATCCTGTACAATTCATGGATTCAGGGTTGAGATTCCATTGCCATGTGGGATATCAACAGCACATGAAGCAAATACTACCTGCCTAGCAGTTATCTCCCTTACTCGTCTTCCAAACTGATGAATTTACACAGATAACAAGAGCACTCGCGACAAAAGTAAAGAATTCTAAAGCTCACACCAGGTGAGACTACCATGGATAACACTTAAGTAATGACAATTCAACTCTCTCAATTTCAATTAAATACACAAATCATCGATATTCAGATACACAAGCATATACAACCGCTTACAAAGCATATCAATAGCAGCTACTGCCATCACATGTATAACAAATGCTACATTATGTAGAGTCTCTTCTTCCAACAGCTCGACTGCGAAACCTTCAGGGGCTTGACCATCAACGACCATGTTACAAGAACAGCTTGACTTGACTGGACTATGCTTTCTATATGCATATCATTGAGGTAACAAGCCCGTGAAGATACATCTACATAAGCTGCAGATATGAACCCACTTGCACAACAGGGGAAACAAAGGGATTGGGGATTCTGATCACTAAAAGAGCTTTACAAAAATTATTTTCATAAATATTCAAACGTTAAGGATTTGGAAAACCCTTGTTGGGACACTGTTAGTACAGTTACCCGTTAACTTTGTCTGCATATTTGTCATATTTTGTACCAATAAATCGGTACACTTTTGTTAGTTGTCTGTCCATACTTCAAAATAGACCTACTTTTTATGATAACAAGATATGTTAAAACCAGTTCAAAATCAACAGTTGTTTTGAAACCTCAACCAGCACGGTGTATTTGAAGGTAAAGTGCATGAAATAAGCTTGAAAAGTAGCCAGCCTAAAGTGTTATTTGGTAAATTTGAATAGCAAAAGTAACAAAAAACCTCCTCAAGTTACCCGATCCAAACTTCAACTTCCAAGCTGGGGGACCAGCCACTGTTGAAGGCTCTTAACATATTGAACTATCATAACCACCTGAAATCTTGTGTATGCTTACAGCAGAGAAGTTGCTTTTGTCAAGTTGGGTCGTCAAATAGCTAAATGTTCTTACCGTATATGGTTACAGAGATGTGGATAAGCTAAATAGCAGATCTTCAAACTGTTCCCCAACTACCCCAATAGAACAACGTCAACAGAGGTCTAACACTAAGTTCTAAGGCTTAAGATTGTCATGGGAAATTATAAATCAAAGAATACTGAGCACTTCTGGTGTTCCCGAAACAAAGTATCTGAACTAAAGGTCAGTACAGAGACTTGTTGAAGTAGATTCTCTAGCCACTAGCATTGGTTTCCTGGCTACAGGTCGGACAGTTGATGAGCGTCCGACCATTATGGACCCATGTACATAAAGCTCAGTCAAACTTAATCAAATGTAACCAAATCCCTAGGTATCGGTAAGGACTTAGATGGACATTTTTCATATGCAGGGTTCTGAGGAGTAACTGCCTAGAGAGACTTAAAGGATTGCAAGCTAATGTCGATGGATGGTCTAAGGTACGCTGCAGACACGATCCCTGGGAACTGTGTGTGCAAGTGGGTCCAAGGATAAGAGCAGACCCAGCACACTCGTTCAATGTTTAATGTTTAAGGTTTAATGAAAGACATGGGCACATTAACGTCGGTCCACGCGGATTGTGACTCCTCCACCTGGTAACCACGCTCAGGTGTATGTAATGTATCAATATCACAAGTTATCAAACGTCAATCTTTGGCATGACATGACAGCTACAGGGTACACGACAACACTGCAATAGCCAGATGATATGAAAGGTACACCAAGGAAGAATATTAGTTAGTCTAGCCAGTATATGCCGATTCAAATTGTCCACGTTTGTCGGCAACATCGTGTGTGATCCCTCTCCTGCCTCTGATACAGTACTTGTGTGAGAATCTAATACCCGTAAGTCAAAGAGGAGACAAGGACAACACAGTCGATTCTTCTTCCACAGATCACATCACACAAAGCCTTGAAGGTTCCATCACATGACTATTCAACTCTTAATGTTTCCAATAACATTGTTGCGCTTTCTCTTCAGAAGAAATCTTTCAAAAGTTGTTACAATGAACCATGAACCACAAAACACCAAGATATGAATGTTTACAAAGCAGTAGTTAAGTAGGTCTGTTTTGATTCCTTTCTCATTTGTCATGTCCGATGCTCGAGATGGACTCGTCATGGTTGAGATAGACTGCCGTCCAGTCCAGTCCATTACATGAGAGTTGAGCCAGCCTATAGGGTGAAGGACCTGGCAATGGTGTGTGGGAGGTACAGGGTTAGTTAGCACTGATTGACTGAGGCAGTTAGTTACGGTGTAGAGGTGTAGTGCATCCGTTTGATTTCACCTGAAGTCCAACATTTGAGCAAGTAGTTATATCTAAAGACTTCCTAAGGGCTACTTGTGTCATTCGTACTCCAAAACCTGTTTGTGGTAGAATAAGAGGTAGCTGGAAAAAAAAGAATTGTTATTTTGAGATCTTCATACGTACTTATCAAGATATACATTTAACACGTTAATGCATCACCGGACAAAGGGTGGTAATATTCAAATCTTAACAACTACCCATCGTTTCATTTTGTACTTTAATAATTTTGAATATTTTCTCATGTAATTGGTTAGAGCATATTGAAAATTCAAGTGGTAAAAGAGGCAAATTTAGATTAGGTAAAATTTAGATTAGCGAACATTATGCGTTCATGAAAACAACTTCAAAATTGTACTTTTGTAAAAACAAGAAAAATGTTCATGCATGTTTCTTGGCATTTTTCACACACACATATTTCAAATGAGAAACATTTAACAATTGTTTTACATGTATTGCGCCTGTATCGAAGTATAACAGCGATAAATTGTATCAAAATCAAATAATAATTTTGATAATTTTACCACCTAATAGCCACCACAACTGCTACTCAGTAGTGGTACATTATGTTCATTATGTTCATTAGTACCCTGAAGGATATGTACTTTCGGCGCTGCTACCGTATCGGTAGAAATCATGTGATTTGAGGTAGAAAGCTAAGTTGCAGCATACATACCCTTCTGAGTTGAGGACCTCCTCCTGAGTTGCCTTGGTGATCATGTGGTCCTCACACTTGAACCACTGGTCCTTGTGGAGGCGGATGTAGCACGTGTAGTGACCCGTCTCTATAGTTCCACTGTGGTTCACCACCGAGAACAGCGAGTATCTGCAGGCAACACACATCACACATGTGGCAGTGTCTTTTAAACTCATTTCAATCAGATCGAATGTAACGCTCGTACGTCGCTGTGTTTTGGATCTGAGTACTGCACAATAGAGGTCATGTCAGATGACCTTTCACTTCAGCCAATCAGACGAGGCTGGAAAGGTATTGGTCAACTTGAGTTGACATACAAAACAGAAAACACCACATTCAATGCCTTATTCAAGAAGGCCTCTGATTGGTTGAATTTATTGAAAGTGAAAGTCACAGTGAAGGTCACTTGACATGACCTCTGCAGGGTAGTACTCAGATCGAGGAACAAGATATGAGTGTTACGTTCGATCAGGTTTAAATGAGATTCAGTCTTTTTAAATTAAAAAAACAAGTTTGAGGAAAAGCTCACATATTCAGCTTATCAAAAGAATAGAGCCATGGGCTCTGTAGCTCATCAGAATTCCCTGATTTACTATCTAAAGTTGAATATTTAAGTTATTGTTTACAAGCAAAAGATAGCTTCTTAGATCATGACCGCTGTGACCCCATTTTGGGTCACGCGGTCACACAATCTACAACTTAGAATCCCCATTGGCCAAGGAGTCTGCACACAACTTTTCAGCTCTCTAGACCTTTTGGACCTGGAGAAGAAGATGAAATTGGTTTTTAAGGATGTGACCCCTGTGACCCAATTTGGGGTCATGGGGTCACGAAATCTACAATTTAGAATCCCCATTGGCCAAGGAGTCTGCACATAAAATTTCAGCTCTGTGAAGTCATTGGTTCTGGAGAAGAAGTCGAAAAAGCGAAAAGTTTACGGATGGATTGACGGACGCCGGACACCATGCCATGCCATGCCATGCCATAAGCCCATCAACCATTTCAGGCCTGATGAGCTAATAAAATGACAATATGGCAAAATATGTCAAATTGTCTTGTTTTCATTTTCACTTGTTTGGTATTACCTCCAACATCATTTATATAGATTTCTAAAACCCTATCAGTTGAGTTTAGGAAGTGGATAATTTCGTAACTTGGTGAATCACTTAAACAACCGATGTGCATATTTTCACAGATATCCAGTTATTTCACCAACCCTACTAGAGCTGAACACTTTTTTATTACCTACAAGGGCAATCATATGGAGCTTCAGATTTTTCATGCGATGACCAAGGGCAAAATGTTACTTTGTCATGGTGATGCGACATCATAAACAATGCTATGACGTCAAGATTCTTTTAAGACATTGCGTTCAATAGGACTTCTGCTTCAAAATAGATTTTGGCATATTTTCCTCATTTTCATGACTTCGGTAATAAATAGAACATAACATTCATGTCGATGTCGTACTATGTTTGCAACGCTCGTGCCTGAATATCTTTATATCCCTCACACTCGCTCAGGAAATACTAATATTCAGGTACTTATGTCGTAAGAATAGCCAGACAGACACATATACAATATCCTCTGTATCTGACGTACTTGTTGTCACATGAAAGCCCTCTCGAGGAGGCCTGAACGATCTGGTTGGAGTAGCCATTGTTGTTGTTTCTAGAAGACGACATGAAGGGGGTCATGTCCAGCTCTTCAGGGAATGATACAAACGTTGAGATCTTCTTGTGGTAACCCGTGGAATGCTCAAACCTCTGCAACAATATCAAAACCTTCATTATGTGGAAATAAAAGTTATGGTTGATTTACCAATTATCCTCCCATGATTGGAAAAAATAAAATGCTAATCAGAATCCCTCCAAAATAAAAATGTTGCCAAATTAAAAGTGAAAATTTGTGATTTTTTTTAATTCTGTGCCTGTTTTCCTTACCTGAACATCTACACTAGAACAAAGTTTCCTTTTTGCCTTCGAACATTTTGGCCCAAGAAATCTGTAAACCAAGTTATCAATATTGCCTGGCCTTACATACTTACTGTATTAAGCATGGGTAGTTTTATAGAAGATCCAAATATTAACAAGTTTTGTCAAATAAGAAAGACCTTAAAAGTCCCTTCTAAAACATGTATATAAACTATGTACCCTCCAAATTGGAAAATCAATTTTCATACTGCTTATAATCACAATGTTAATGTAAAACAACATTTAAGTAGCTATAAATTAAATTGATGAAACTGTTTACAACAAAACAATGGATAAGTGAACTGCTGTCGACCGACCTTGAGATGGAAGCATGCCACGACCGGCAGTTTCTTCATCGTCAGTTGTTTAGTGGATTCCTGGTAGCTGTGACACTTGCTACATTTTATCTTTGCTGAACTGCCCAAGTGCTCAGGCTTTGTAAACCTAAAATGGGGAGGTAAAAAGGGTTGGTATTAAACAATGTATTAATCAATTTCTACACAAGCTTGTATGAACACACAATAAATGAACACTGATGTGAATAATGAGAAACATGGAAAGTCAAGTCTATAAATAACAGAATAAAGTATCAATAAAAACAATGAAATCAATTACAAACTCCAAAATTTCAGAAATATTTCAATTCCTTCATTGTATTGTAATATCAATAACAATTTTGAAACTGTAGGTTTTCTAAGATTAATTTGTCAGTGGTGTTATGTGAACTTTACAAAAGTTACCTTTTCAAGCACTCTATCAATGAGGTAGGTTCATATGTTCCTGGACTGTTAGTGTACCCTTAAAAACAAGAAACATACAGTCAAATAAACAAGATACAAAATGTTCATGGTTAAAAATTGTTTTGAAGCTAGTCAAGACATTTGTACTGTTTCAACCAGGGATGCAGATTAAAAATGTTGCCAGTCGGACATTTCATCTTTGACCCAAAAAGACGAACCCGGAAGTAAAAACAATTTTATGAATAAAGTATGAGAAAGTATTACTATTAGTTGGTTCTTCATTTATTGCATACTATTAAACATAACACGAAAGCAATTAACGATAACTATTAATTTATCATTAACATGCATAAAATGGTTCATAATTTAAAATCAATGTTTACCAACTACGATTTACCGACAGTGCTAGTTTGAGCGAGTTTACACAAGCGAGTTTACAAGCGAACTTGCGTCAAGATAGACGAGAAAATTTAAATAATTTAATTGCACATAGTTCATCAAAAGTTCAAATCATGGACCAAATGATACGTACCTTCTAAATAATCATTTTAAATTCAAAGGAACTCGTTTTCAATAGCGATATAATTTACGTAAACTCACAACTCAGCAGAGCATGTGGCCCAACTATTGTCAATACGACTAATTCCTATTCAAGATGTAGTTACGAATTTGAACTTATTCTAATAAGATTACTTTTATATTTTATTTGGAGACATATTTCGCAATTGTAAATGAATAATTATAAAATAAAAAGAACTAATGTAAACGCAATAGAAATGGGAGTTTTTAAATTAGCATATACCTCTTTATAACATGTGTCATCATGTAAATGCAATCGCGTGTTCGTAGCGTCATACAAACGGTGTTTGACTACATAACGTCTCGTGAAATAATATTGCTAATTATTCGTTTTTGATAGGTTTATTTATTTTGAATTTGTATAATAGCTTTACCATACATCAATATTGATTTATCATATTTTGTTACAATATGTTACCTATGTTTTATGACTGAGATACTATTAAATTTATCGAGATTCAAAGTAGCCAAAATCTTAATCCGTAACAAATTCATGAATCACCGGTACGGTGAAGCCACACGTTCATGCAATGTTTATCTTTGACAAAATTTGTTTACAATGCGATGTTAACCCTTAACATGCGGGTCCCGGAATTATCCGGGCGGGCTATAAGCGATTCCGAGGTGTCTGTATACGGATCCCGGATCGCTTACTTAGAATAATTCACGGCTGTCTATGTACTGTGCTATCTGCCATACCGGGTCCCGAGTCGATTGTTTCCGCGACTCGCTGCATGAGAATGGCTGTATTTATGCCTCGCAGCCCGCAATGAGAATAAAACTTTCTTCAGTGTCTGGTCAGAACGTCCAGCAAAATTCACACCAATTTGCGTGTGCATTGTTGACCCGTAACGCATCGATAATTAGCTTTACAAAAGGCCAATTTTGTCCTGCTTCGCTCCGATGGCTACACTGCCCGGCGGCTAATTAGCACCTAAGTGTCTGCACTGCCCCGGGGTGAGATAGGCCCGTACAGGCTTATCTGTCTCGCATCCCGCCACATGGGCAGATAGCCTATGCTTATCTGTCTCGCATCTCGCCACATGGGCAGATAGCTTCTAATTACGGGAAGATATTGCGATAAGCTACCTTTCTCTCGCACTTCGTATCATATGAACCAATTGGTTGTTTTCATTTTTTTTTATACCAAAATAAAGAGGAAAGAATGGCCTTTATTCCCATATAAAAATCGCAATTGCGCTAACATAACTGAAAATACAGCAATCGCACAGAGATAGCCGACTTTCGCACTTTTGAATTTTGATACATGTGGCGCATTTACCCCAACATGCCTCGGCGCTCTATTTCTAAGAAACTACTTGGGATATTTTCATAATTTTTTATCAGTATATAGATAAAAGAATTGTCTTCAATTCCATATAAAATACGTGTATTTTCGGCAATAACTTTTGATGCGCCAGGTGTCGCGCAGAAGGTGATATTCGGCTTTGAATAAGTGGCGCTCTTAGCATATACCATCATTACGGGCTTTATAACTTGTGAACCGCAAGTCCGATTTTTATAATTTTTACATCATTGTAAAGAGAAAAACATTGTCTTCAATTCCATGTATAATGCGCATGTTTTCGGGAAGAACTCTGCATGCGCAAAGCGCCGCGCCAAAAGGTATAATTTTCGCACTTCATAACTTTTGAACCGCAAGTCCGATTTTTATAATTTTTACATCATTGTAAAGAGAAAAACATTGTCTTTAATTCCAGATATAATGCGCATGTTTTTGGGAAGAACTATGCATGCGCGAAGAGCCGCAATATTGATGTACGCATAAGTGAAGAAGTATGATAATATATAACTAAAATACTGTTCTTTTGATACGCAAATATAGAGCTTTATAAACGATGAACAACTGTCATGACGGAATTTTGTTTCCAGTTTTGGAAAAAAAAATATAACATAAAAGTGAAAATATATTTGAGTACGGGACCCGCCGCTCGGGGAAAAGCCTTTTCGTGGGAATATTTTCTCAGGAAAATATTTCACTTTTCGGAGTTTCTAAAAATGCGTGAACATTTTTGTTACTGATGCCATTTGCGAAAGGTTTTTATTTCTAAAATTCAAATGCGAGGGCGCACCTTTCCAAACCATTTGAATTGAATTTATTATTTTATCTTTTACATTATTGAATAAAAGACGTTTCATTCAATAAGATTTGAAGAATTATTTATATGTGTAGCGGACTGAACTGAGCAGATGGAGAATTTGATTCCTCACCACTTTTATTACCAAAGTTCTTTTGTATCACAATTACTTTTTTAGGTATTAGTTTTTTTGTGAGCAGGGGAATTTCCGACGGGATTCGCCATGACATAATGAGAAAAAATTCCCATGAACATGGGCGTGGTCCGTCATCTTCGGGACCGACCCACAAGTATAAATATCTACCGGGGGGTGCGCGGACCCCCCCGCTTTTGGTCGCCACCCCCCAAACTTTTTGTGCAAATTATTTTTTTTTTTCTACTTTGAAATAAAGGTTCGTGTCATTCCGAGGTATGAAGGTTTCTGCTATATATGTCGAGAGGGCATGGGAACCCATTCCCAATAGAATCCGGGGTTCGTCCCATAGGATTGTTCCTCGGAGTCTCTCGTTCTCAAAAGAGAACATGGGAAACCTGTCCCGCGATTGAATCCGGGGTCCGCCGCGGAAGACGGGGACGGGAATTCCCGGAGAGCATGGGAGTATGCTCCCATGGGTCCGGGCTCCGCCTCGAGAGACCGCTCCTTGGATGCTCTGCTTCTCGAAAAGAGAAGTCATTCGGCAACTGACAACCCGAGCTTCCCTGACATAGTAGTTTATTTTCCGGGCCTCGCGCCCGGTGCTACACGTCGCCGAGGAAATCAGAAAATGGTCCGTTTGACATATGCGTCGGAAAAATCGGCGCGATGTCAGAAGCCGTCGGCGCTTGCGGCGCAGTCGTCCTAGATGCGCCGGGAGGTTCTGAAACTGGCAAATGAACGTCCATGAAGCTCACATTCATTATCTCTGTATGTTTATTGTCTCTAATCACATGTTATATGTTGCATACATCTAACGCATTTTCAATCATTTACAGGTTGAAGCAGAATGCTGCGCGGACGTGGACGCAAGGCCCTGCGACGGCCTAGGGCGTTGCATACTAGGACACGCAGCTTTGAAGCCGTTTCAAGCGACGACGACTTCATCAACGAGATCCATGCTGATGAAGCCTCTGATATGGAGTCAACTGACAGTGATGGTAGCAGTGGTTTAGACAGTGATGATGCATATGATCGGGACACTGTAATAGATAGTGAACATGGTGACACAGATGCTCTGAGTGATATAGAGACAGAGATTGCCAGAAAGATTCTAGCCGCCGGTAATTCCACCGAAGAAGACTTTAGTGGTTTTGAGGAGTTTGCCGAAATACCACAATATAATCATGATAATTCACAGACGTTTGATGAGTGGGTGGATGGTCCGCGGCCACGTGTAAACTTGCCTTTCACTGGTCAAACTGGGTTGCGCCAGTTCATAGAACTTCCTGAGAACCCTGAACCTATTGACTTTTTCAATTTGTTTATACATAATGATGACTATGAGGATATGGCAACGGAAACCAATAGATATTTCAAACAAGCAATGGAGGACAAAATTCTAAGACCCCGTTCAAGAATGCAACAGTGGCAAGACACTAATGCAGAAGAGATGAAGGTATTTGTAGCCATGACAATTGCCATGTCATTGGTTGTGCAGAGAAACTTTGCTGATTACTGGTCAACAAGTGATGTTACCTCAACGCCTTTCTTCGCCAAGTGCATGCCCCGAGACAGGTTTTGGCTTCTTATAACCTACCTACACTTGGCTGACAACAGGAGGATGCCGGGCCGTAACACCCCGTGCTTTTCACCAATAAATAAACTGGGACACTTGTATAACCGGATAGTTCACCGTTTTTCAAGAGTGTATAAACCGCATCAAAACATTTCAGTCGACGAGGGCATGGTGCCCTGGAAAGGTAACTTATCTTTCAAAGTTTATCTTCCCGACAAGCCTAAGAAGTATGGGATAAAGGCTTTCATGTTGTGTGACTCGCACAACGGATACGTTTGCAAGTTCAAACTCTACACTGGAAAAACGAATGAACCGGTTTCTGAAGGTGGCAAAACTTATGATGTAGTCATGGACTTGGTGAACGACTACGTTGGACAGGGGCATCACATCTTTATGGACAACTACTATTCGTCCACAAATCTGTACATAAATTTGTGGGAGCGGGGAATAGGTGCCACGGGGACGTTGAGAGCCAATCGAAAGGGACTTCCTGATTCAGTCAAGAAACCTAAAAAGAAAGCCAAGCAAGGGGACATGACAGTTTCTCACAACCATGGCCTACTCGTTCTTCGCTACGAAGATAGAAAATCAGTGCTTCTCATGTCTACCGTTGAAGATACACAACTTGAACAAACAGGGAAGAAGAACCGGGCAACAGGGGAACCAGTTCTCAAGCCGCGCATTGTAACAACGTACAACAAGTACATGGGAGGTGTTGATCGGGCCGACCAGATGTTGTCGTACACGCCGTTCCGAGTGAAGACCCTGAAGTGGTGGAAACGGGTTTGGTTTCACGTTCTCAACGTTGCCATGTTGAACTCTTACATCGTTTATAAAGAATACAGCAAAGATAAACCTCTAAAAACAAGTCGGGAATACAGGAAGGCTTTGGCGCAACATATAGTAACATTTGCGGACAAGGAACAAGTTCCATCACTTTGCAGACGTCCCCGTGGTGGGCCGAGCACGAGCGACGAGAGTGTCACTCGTCTTCATGGACGTCACTTTCCGACGAAGATTGAGCCTGTCGGAAGGAAGAAAAACGTCACAAGGATGTGTGTGGTATGCTCTAAGGCAAAACGCGCCGTCCTCGCAAAACAGATTGAAGAAGGCAATGGGCCAGCAAGGAAGAAAAAACGAGTAGGCAGAGAGTCTTCTTATGAATGTACAGATTGTAATGTTTCTCTGTGCGCCGCACCATGCTTCAAACTGTACCACACCGCCACTGACTATTCCAGGGCTTACATCACTGCCACGGAAAAAGAAAGAAATGAAGAAGGGAATGAAGAAGAAGAAAATTGAAAGTAAAGAGAGCCGAAGTGTGGACTAGTATATACACATTATATACATACCTTGTTAGGTCCCTAAAGCTGTTCTGCGCACAACCGCAGGTAAATATTGTGTATATTTGTACATAAATGCATTGTCATTGCAAATAAAATATTCTTTATTTTATCAAAGAGACAGAGAAAGTGAATGCGAGCTTTCATTGGAAGTTCAGCCAGAACCGCATCATAAAAAACACCCATAAATGCTGAACCGGGTGGCCGATTTTCATAAAACTTACATGGGGTAAAGAGGAAAGATTCGGCTTTGATTCAATATAAAATTTATACATGCGCACGAAAAACTAAAGTTGCGGCACGTGCCCCGATATGCGCGATAGTCAAAAAGTTGCCTCAAAGTACCGAGGGTACCTTCATTTGGCACGCTATAGCTTCCAAACGAAGTTGCGCATTTCTTTTTCTTTTTACATCATCGTAAAGAGCAATAAATTGTCTTCAATTCCATGTATCATATGTATATGCGCAGCGAAAAATAAACATGCGGCAAATGATGCGCCAGATGTCGCAAAAAGTTAGTTTTTCAAAAATGAATTTTCTAAGTACTGAGGGTGCCTTCCTTACGCTCTTCATATATTGCGAACCATTTGACGTATTCCAATAATTTTTATATCATTGTAAAGAGGAATAAATTGTCTTCAAGTACATACGTGTTTCGCATGCGCGCGAAATAATTTACGATTTTATAAAGCTGGAAATAAAGACAAACTTTACACCGCGCAACATGTATTGCGTTCGCCGCGGTGATTAGTGTATGCTGTGCTCATTAGTACCCATTTGTTCCACGCGCGCTCGGCTCTGGCACCCTCGAGGAGGTCTCGAGGAGGTAACGGTACTGTAATTAGCACAGTCCCGGGGGGACCAAGCAGTGCCAGTAACTTGGTGCGCGTCGGGACCATTCACGTGGTACTGTCGGGGTAGCGTCACTCTCCTTTGGTTGGTTATATTTTCTGAACCATAAGTCGTATTCTAATAATTTTTATGTCATTGTAAAGAGGAATAAACTATCTACAAGCACATATAAATTTCGCAATATGCGCGCTCAGGAGTTTTGATTTCATGAAGCTGGAAATAAAGACAAACTTTAGATGACAATAGAATTATAACCATAGGTCGCATTCTAATATTTTTTATATCATTGTAAAGACAAACATCTGGTCTTCAAGTCCATATAAAAATTTCAGTAGCGCGCTCCAAATTCATGATGTTATAAGGCCCGAATTAAAGACAATCTTTACAAAGTAATAGAAAAGTAAAGAAAAATCGTAAAAAAATAATTAGAAGATGCGGGTATAAAGCAACCATTTGTGTACGGGTGCCGCGACTTGAATTTGTATTCAACGCCCGTATATAGCCCGTATTCGCCATGTAGATGCGGTATATTTCGTAAAAACGGTACCGGAATCGCCGCCTGGAAATTCCGCCAGCAGAGCTCGTTAGTGCCTAAGCTCAAACTACTGCTGCGAGCTGCGAGCCTGTAAATTCCGCCACAGGGGCTAAAAAGGGTAAAATATATATACGCAACGTAAGGGTTAATAAATCTTTTTCGTAAATAATGTTGTGAAATGGGTCACATCTTTCAGTCACTAAATGACATTGAAAATATCAATTAAATATCAAACGGTAAGTGTTTTTTCTGCAGACAATTATAATTTACTGAAGATAATGATGATGGAAGTCGTGCCTCGTGCTGTGAAGAATAAATGTGACTTCTTGACTGGATCAACGTATTTCAATTTCATAAACAATTATGACCGACACAAGCAGGGCGGTTTGCCTTTATTTAATGCTTGTAAGTTTAGATTTCCTTTTATTTTCTGCAATCGTTCCACTGATGTCCGATAGGTCAATTTTCCATTCGGTCAAACTGGATTTACAATCGGACATGTCCGGCAAATAGACCGATTTCTGCATCCCTGGTTTCAACATACTTGTATGATCTCGCGGGTAGAGCTCACTATATAAGCTTACTACCTCTCTTAAAGAGTAGTTCACAGTTTGAAACCTGCATCAACTGAAATTACGCAACCATTGTAATAGTTCAACTGCACAGAATCAAAATATAGCTCATGTTTGAAATTATGGAAATGTACTGAAAAAAATGTAAATAAATTTTTTTTTTTTAAATATAGCTTTAAATTCCAAAATATTGATGGGATTGGAACGAGAGGCGTCTCAATTCAAAGTCAAGAGGCAAATCACTGTGCCATCAAGCCTTTCATATCGGAGATCTTCAAAATAAACGACAAGACCAGTTGCTTTAAACTGGGTGTTTTAAGAATAATGTGAGAACAGAATCTTAGGAAAAGTTACCTGGATCGAGAGCGAGGTGGGAGTTGTTAGCACTCGGAGACGGAGGACCAGGTCCCAAGTCCAATGATATATCCCAGATAGGGTCTATCGTTGTGGACACATTACTGCAAGAAAACAAGAAAATTTCATTAAGTGTTATTAAAAAAATTTTGGACTATTTCTTAAACTTAATTAACAAGACAAAAGTGAGCACAGTGTGAACATAATTATGTCAATCTTTAATGATTATCAGTCATTATGTTACAGAAATGGAGAATATTGCACTAGTGTTGACAGCAGGATCTCTCCGCGATTTATCAGATCAGATCGTAGAAAAGAGACACCTACTTGCACTCCTTACACGTGACATCCGACTGCAGCCCTCCGGTAAATATCTGGTCTATGATGCAGTTGCAGTGGTGGGGATTGTTGGCATTCAAACCATTTGTTCCTGGAAGTGTTTAAACATTTTTATTCATAAAGAATTCTTTGCAGTTCCACTTTGTTAGTGATATAACCACCGAAAGTAAATCAAAGTGATTCCCAATACAAATCAAACAAGATCTATTCATTCAGTATCAGCAAAAATGCTATTTTAGCAGCAATTGTCTGATAAAATTTCTTAAACAAAAGAACATAAATGAACCATACATTATATAACACCAGTAATTACAAAACAATGTGAATAATGCATTTCTTTGGGAATACCATAAATTATTTGTTATGAAACAAGCGAGTTGGTATTATACAGCATATGTTGAGTATTCTGTTTATCATTTTGCCCAAGTTAGTCAAGCGAAATTGTCAACAGTGTGCTAAAACTAAGATTTCTGCGAGTCATGTACTAATGTGACGAGGGTACGACCATTGTGACAATGTGATGACACAATTGTTCACTATTGTCATGTCATACTTGCAGCGGCCTTACACTAGTTGAATATTGCTGAATGAATGTCAAACTGCAGTATCTTCACCAGGCGAGTAATAAAATACTTTTATCTCTCACCTTTGCAATGCCTATGTAGGACGTCAAGGGCTGCAATGAGGAACTCGTGAGCGTCCTGCTGCTCGTAGCCGGCCAGATGGCGAGCATTCGTCCACACCAGGTGCAGTAAACGGTACGGGATGTGGGGAGTCCTCACTCCTGAGTAGAACTAGACAACCAAACATTTTCATCATTATCAGCATCTCTGGCATCTGGATTATTCTTTAATGAAGTGATTTTGGGAAAGAATTATTGTCAAGTGACACCAAAATAATGAATATCAATTGCTACCAGGTTCAATAAAGTGATGTCTAGAAATGACAATTTGAGAAAAAAAAACATTTGTTCAGATGTGTCAAGGGCCGTTAATCAAAATTGATATACATGTCTGGTTTCTAAAACACAAAAGGGATATTCTCATCAAATGTTATCTCTTACAGTATTATTCTAAAGTTTGAACAGAACATTCACACCAAACTCATGACAACTTCCCTTGCTTAAAATAAAACTGATTGATAACGACCTATGTACATCATGTGGTTCAGTTAGTGAGAACATCTTCCATGTTTACATTGAATGTCCAACTGTAAATCTGTTTTGGAAAGACTTTAATGATTTCATCAATATTTCATTCAACATTCCCTATCAATCTTTCACGTTAGGTATCCTATTCTGTAACAGTAATAACCATATACTTAACCACATGATATTATTAGCGAAACGCCACATTTTTGTTATGAACCTGATAGGTATTTAGCCAAGTTTTACTAATTATAAATCAGTTTTAAAGGATGTCTACCAAATCGAAAGATTTATCGCCACAAAGAACATCTGTTTAAATTCTTTCATGAGAAAATGGAAAGCCATTTCATGGGCGTTGTGATGTTTTATGCATGTTTTAATATAGTACCTGCTCCCACTCAGGTAACACTTATATGTATGCCTCTTACGCATTTATTCCTGATTATATCAATGTTTGAATGTACGTGTATCCAAATGAAGTCAATAAAAAATCTTTGAAAAAAAAAACTTCCCTTAGCATGGCATAACGAACTCTGTTCACTTCTCTGTGCTAACAGAGGAGCGGTGCACTTGAAATGCATAGTGAGCCCGATTCACTAGCAGAGAAACATTTAGGTGATGCGGCAAGCCTTAAATCAGCCAGTAATGGAGACTAGTATGAGTTATGCCTTGCGGAGACAAGTTGAGGCATGAGAAGGACTGTAACCAAAAACAAATCAGATTTACTATAACTAGCAAATCTGTAAAATGCCCGAGCATGTAGCTCAGTTGGTAAAGTGTCCATTAATCACTTTAAAGTCAGGGTTTGATTACCGGCAACTCGATACCAAAAGATGTTAAAAGATGGTAATTATTGCTTCCTTGCTTGGCGTTCAGCATTATAAGGATAAACCACCCTTGAACTTGCTTTAAGTTCTGGCTGCCGGATGTCAAGGGCACAAAATTTTCATTGTAGTGAGGACAATAAAGTGTTATTATTTCTATGCAAATTCTGTGCTCGTACCTCCTGGAAGAGACGAGACATCTCGCAGACGAGACACTGTTTGGAGTTGCTGGACATCTGACAGTTGTGCTGATCAGACAGGAAGTAGTCGCGCAGGATGGGTGTGTGAGTGAGTGCCTGTACGATGCAGTTCATGAAACAAGTGTTGCCCAAGTTGATCAGACCTCGCAAACCTGTGATCAGAACATCACTTGTCAGCAACGGGTCACAAAATAGTTTCAATAGATAAAGATACTCTATTTGCTCCAGTAGATGCTGGAAATTGGAATTTTAAGTAATTGTGATGCATTGGCATATCGTGCAACATTCATTACAATTGTTGTGTTCCAACAATTGTCACAGTTCCTCAAGCGTTAAGAGATTGGGGGAAAAGAAATGAAGTTGATGGAGTTAGCGGTCATACTCAAGAATACTCACTTTGTTAATTAACAAGTTATTATTACTGAAAGTCAGTCTCTCCGGAATGTTTTAATAATAACCAGGTTATGAGTTCTGGTTTCACAGTAACATACCTATTGTTGACCTTTCCTCGACTCGGCGACGTTTGGGGTTGAGACGAAGGAGAGCGACCTCTTCTTCCGAGGGGTCCCATGGACTCAGCGTGCCCTTCAGACCTGCAGCATCATACACCGTGTTTACATACAGTCCTAAAAACCTTGAAATTTACACACTATCTCAATATCTGCATTCAATTTTAACCTCAATCTTCAACATTATAAACAATTCTAAACATTTCCATTCAATTTACTTATCATTTTGTATTCTTGTGATCATATGATTTGGTTGGGAGAAGGCTTCTGCCTTCCAGCCACATATACCATCACATCTCACTAACTTCTATGGAGGGAATCATCTCGAACACGTTTTCCAATCTTGCCTTAGTAGATAACATGTACATTTTATATTGAGTAGACACAAAATTGAAGTTTAATCTCTATCATTGAAGTTTAATCTCTATCATTGTAATATTCATGGCAACAAAGCTCCATAATATAGTATGAACTAAACTAAGACCTTCTTTCCAAAATAATTCATTCAGATGAATAATAAACTACAGAAATGAGCCATCTTCCTTCAAAGTCTAAAGTTCTATTACGATTCCTTCTACATTTATGTTGGACACCAAACATATTGCATAACATAAGATTCAATGCATCACATTACTTTAAATATCAGAAAATATTAAACTAAAATCAATTGACAGAAATCACAACAGTGATGGAAAAAGCTATTGAACTATAATTTGAGATTTTGTCTGCATTCAGTGACATGTTTGTTTTTCATGGTTATATTTCAATATTGGGTGGAAGCAATAATTTTGGGAAATTGTTTGTTTGATTCTTACCGAGTAAAGAAGCCGATTTCTTCCCAATCCCATCAGCCAGTGCCTCCAGCTCCTGATCATACACGTAGTCCCGACAGGAGAAGCAATATATGGCTCCATAGGTGAGGTCGATAGCTGGATAATTATAAAGAATTTATGGAAATTTCAAACCTACAAGCTCGAGAAACATACAATTTCAAAAGACCAGCTTATAGTAATGAGGCAATAAAATATATTGAAATAAGAAATTAGTAGTCTGTAAATATTGCCATTGATATGTATTCTATTGTGTACATCCGACATTTCTTCATAATTTGTTTGTCATATGTCAATATAACTGTTGTTATAATTAAATAAACTTCAAAATGACAAATGAAATTGTTTCCATTACTAACTATTTCCAGATCTAACTTGAATCTAGAATCTTTGATTGCTGATGAAGAGTATTAAAGAAGTTGTAGTTGTATATTTTTATCTTACCTAGATTATGTTTCTTTGTCTTGGCATGTTCATGGATATGTCGAGAGGTGTAACAGCCGAAGTAGACACAGTAGAGACAAGCATGAAGCCTGAAACAATGCTGGCGGCAAGTGTGGCACTGGCAAGACTTGGCCTGAAATTCACAGAATAATCATCAACATTCCTGCACTATTTTCAGTTGAACTTTGACTTTACTTTCAGAATTACTTCATAAAAGATGTAATTGACACACTTGACCTAGTCTGAAGCATGTAGAGTAAAACGACCTACTTGTAGAAATGTACATACTACTTACTGTATGTTGAATGGTTACTAAAGTAAACATTTGGCAATTTAGGGGATGCGATTTGGGTATAACTGAAGGGTGGATTACACCTGTTAAATAAGTTCAGGATAGAAAATTATAGAAGTCATGTCCACTAGATTTTAGCAGAAGGTCTGCATGTAGGTCGAGTCAATGCATGCACGTTTCTAATCATTCGGATATAACACGACTTGATGTCGACTCACAGAACAACATTTGCCTCAGCTATCAACACATGCGATTTAATTTTCTGTTGAAAGATATAAATAATACAAATATGAACAAGTATCTATGTATTAACATTTCATATTTAATACATAATGTGTATGTGTGACTCGTTCGGAGAGGATATGATCTGCTGCTGCACTACCCATAATGCATACATGTAACGTTACGACTCGAGTTCTTGCAAAATTGGGGAGCAGTCTTGACAACTCTGCAGACGTGTTGGCTGTTCTCACCATTTGATTTACAAACTCAAAACAAATCAAACGCAGCCCAGAGTTGCACAGAAAGGGTGCAATCCATTTAGATAAGAATACTACTCAGAGTAGGCTACTTCAAACGAAAGGAGTATGATTGGACCTTGCTCAGAATTTGCTCCGAGCTTCCCCTCGCAACGAGGTGGAGCAGACAGAGCAGCAAAGATGTTGAACTATGATAAACGCCCGAAAAGAAATTACAATTTTATATCTTATATAAAATCAAGAAAACAGCTTTATCATGAACAATATAATTTTAATCATGGATGATGGTAATATATATATATATAAAAATATTTGACTGCAAGTTACATCACTCAGGATAATTGACCCTTGACCTTGCTCTAAATAACTTCTTTGTGTTACTCCTTTTGACTGAGAAGAGCAGTACTCTGAGCACGCAAAAGAGCCTGGTTACTTTTGATCTGAGGTCAATTTTTTAGGTTTTAACTAAAACAGTTTTGGGATGGTGAAGTTTCAGGCTTATATATAGTACTCTGCAAGAAGCTATTTAAAATGTATTAAGCAAGTCAACATACTTGGTGTTTGTTATAATGGATCAGTAATTAATTGACTTATTGTCAAAATAACCTATCACAAAGCCTTGGTTACAGAGTTTATTAGTTAATCAGAAGATGTAGGAAACAACATATTCAGCAATGTATATTAACCGTTTACGTCTATTCGATAATTTGTCAAATCTGTTTGGAATATATGTGTTGTTTCCATTGATACAACGTAAATTACCCACAAAGGTAACACTGGGGAAACCGGATTTGTTTCGTTACAATTCAGTCGTCCTCGAAATTAGATCATAACATAACGCGCTATGTTTACACGGCATACGACATAATGCAAAGAAAATATTTCACTGAGGAGATATATTCATATGAATATCTTGACAAAGGAGACACCTCTATTTGCTTTATCACAAAATGCATGCGTGTTGTCGTTATTTTATTCGTAGTTTTGAAAAAGGTTTTTCACCTTTTGTCGCCTACTGTCAGCTGTGATACAGGCGATGAAATAGGAATGAATGAAACGGAAGGGTTCGGTCCCTTTGGCTGACTTGAAACTACGTAAGTGCGAGCAGCCATCGACACTCATCTTTCCCCCCTCCTGTGTCTTTTGAGCGACGAAAACTTCATGTGAACTTCGAGTCAGATTTATCAGAAAATGTTCAACAAAGGTTATGCGCAGAGCGTTTGAAACCAGCTACTGTCTGCGCACATGTGTTGTTGACAGAGACTTCCGTTTCCTGTGTTTTGATGATCCAAAGGTGTGTCTTTCTGTCAAGCATGTCCTATGTTTCAATGGATCCCTTGTAGAAACTAACACAATGTTGAATTGTAATTTGGCATTATATTAATGTGTCAGTGATCATGTAAAATATATAATGTGATTAGCAAATAACATTCCCAAACTACCAGATTCAACATGTTAGAGGGAAAAATAAGACCTTATTAGAAAACAAATAACTTGTTTTGACACTTCATCACAACTCAGCTTTAGAAGGGACAGATAGATCTAGATCTGATTTTAATATCAATTCATATAGAGGCAGTAAAAAATAACTGGAAAATATTGATTTGGTAATTTTATTTCTGATTGCATGTAAATTTGTAAACTGTAAAGTATCATTCTCTACACACAGCGATTAGTCCTACTCCCTTCAGATTTTCTATTTTGTAATCTCTCTTACATATCAACAATATGTCACTATTGTCACTTAATCCCTTTGCATTAAAAATTTGTAATACTTGTAATGTCCTAATTTTTCCACTCAAACATTGTTTTACATTTAGGGGAGACCAGGGCACATTGGGCCAAAAACCACTATTTTCCTGTTTTTTCTTAACCTATGAACACAACCAACTTGAAACTTTGCATAACTAAAGCATCCTTCATTGTCAAAATATAAAAACATGGAACAACGCAATATATAAACAACTTTTTAGTATAGACAAGAAATAAAAAAGTGAAAAATGCTGTTCCAATCTACCCCAACCTGCATGGGGCACATTGGGACATGAACCGGGACACTTTGGGACAATACCCATTCCTGAGAGAATAGCATTATGATTTCAATACTTATCACAATGATTTTTAATATTTTACTTTAAAAAAACAAAGAGTTTGTATTTTAAAGAAAAGTAATCAAGAGGGGGCACATTGGGACACTGTCAAAATATACCGGGGCACATTGGGACACTGTCCCAAACTACCCCGGTAGCATTGTCGCAACCAGTCCCAATCTGCCCCAATGACCCCCAAGGTGATAAAATGCCTCAATATTGGTAAATTCAACTAACATGTCAAGTAATTACTTGTAACAACTTAGCACAATGATGGAACTTTCCAGAACAATAGGTATCAACCAGGATTGCCTACTCATCTTTACATCAGATCACAATTACTGAAGTGCTAAAATTTTACTCCAAACATAGAAAAATCGATTTTGCTCAACTGGTTTTGAACCGCATCATATTTTCAGCCAATAGCATCATACATCATATGGTGTTTGATAGTACTTCCTGTAATATTAATAGTTTCTTCCTCCTTATTTTGAATTAATAGATATGTATGGTGTCCCAACCTGCCCCGGTCTCCCCTACAACTGAATTCTGTCCTATAAATAATATGTGTGCATCGCACAGTTGAAGCGTTAGTCATTTTGACAGTTACAGAATGTTCAGTTCGAAACAACGTTACTAAGCTGATTGAACAACTCACTTCTGATCCAACCAATCAAGATTCTCTATTTAGTCTAGAGAGTGCTTGTATGATATCAGAGGTTACAATAGAAGATCTGTTTTTATTTTTGAATGAATGTGTGCTATTTTTTTTATAAAATTGTCAAATATTAAGTCATAAAATTGTTACCCTCAGTAATTTGTTTCACCTGGATTGTGCAACAAGCATTTATTAATATCATGTAAACAGGAATGTCTTCTCAAATATCGTTTCCACAAAATGTACCCCTTAAAGAAACCCTCTCCTTACAATTATTCATCGATAATCCAGTATTCCAGTAGGCAATTCTATCTCTTTGAGAGGAGCTATATCAATCATCTTACATTTGAGAGGAGCTATATCAATCATCTTACATTTGAGAGGAGCTATATCAATCATCTTACATTTGAGAGGAGCTATATCAATCATCTTACATTTGAGAGGAGCTATATCAATCATCTTACATTTGAGAGGAGCTATATCAATCATCTTACATTTGAGAGGAGCTATATCAATCATCTTACATTTGAGAGGAGCTATATAAATCATCTTACATTTGAGAGGAGCTATATAAATCATCTTACAGTTGAGAGGAGCTATATAAATCATCTTACAGTTGAGAGGAGCTATATAAATCATCTTACAGTTGAGAGGAGCTATATAAATCATCTTACAGTTGAGAGGAGCTATATAAATCATCTTACAGTTGAGAGGAGCTATATCAATCATCTTACATTTGAGAGGAGCTATATAAATCATCTTACATTTGAGAGGAGCTATATAAATCATCTTACATTTGAGAGGAGCTATATAAATCATCTTACATTTGAGAGGAGCTATATAAATCATCTTACAGTTGAGAGGAGCTATATAAATCATCTTACAGTTGAGAGGAGCTATATCAATCATCTTACATTTGAGAGGAGCTATATAAATCATCTTACATTTGAGAGGAGCTATATATATCATCTTACATTTGAGAGGAGCTATATAAATCATCTTACATTTGAGAGGAGCTATATAAATCATCTTACAGTTGAGAGGAGCTATATAAATCATCTTACAGTTGAGAGGAGCTATATCAATCATCTTACATTTGAGAGGAGCTATATAAATCATCTTACATTTGAGAGGAGCTATATAAATCATCTTACATTTGAGAGGAGCTATATAAATCATCTTACATTTGAGAGGAGCTATATAAATCATCTTACATTTGAGAGGAGCTATATAAATCATCTTACAGTTGAGAGGAGCTATATAAATCATCTTACAGTTGAGAGGAGCTATATCAATCATCTTACATTTGAGAGGAGCTATATAAATCATCTTACATTTGAGAGGAGCTATATAAATCATCTTACATTTGAGAGGAGCTATATAAATCATCTTACAGTTGAGAGGAGCTATATAAATCATCTTACAGTTGAGAGGAGCTATATAAATCATCTTACAGTTGAGAGGAGCTATATAAATCATCTTACAGTTGAGAGGAGCTATATAAATCATCTTACAGTTGAGAGGAGCTATATCAATCATCTTACATTTGAGAGGAGCTATATAAATCATCTTACATTTGAGAGGAGCTATATAAATCATCTTACATTTGAGAGGAGCTATATAAATCATCTTACATTTGAGAGGAGCTATATAAATCATCTTACATTTGAGAGGAGCTATATAAATCATCTTACAGTTGAGAGGAGCTATATCAATCATCTTACACTTGAGAGGAGCTATATAAATCATCTTACATTTGAGAGGAGCTATATAAATCATCTTACATTTGAGAGGAGCTATATAAATCATCTTACATTTGAGAGGAGCTATATAAATCATCTTACAGTTGAGAGGAGCTATATAAATCATCTTACAGTTGAGAGGAGCTATATCAATCATCTTACATTTGAGAGGAGCTATATAAATCATCTTACATTTGAGAGGAGCTATATAAATCATCTTACAGTTGAGAGGAGCTATATAAATCATCTTACAGTTGAGAGGAGCTATATAAATCATCTTACAATTGAGAGGAGCTATATCAATCATCTTACATTTGAGAGGAGCTATATAAATCATCTTACATTTGAGAGGAGCTATATAAATCATCTTACATTTGAGAGGAGCTATATAAATCATCTTACATTTGAGAGGAGCTATATAAATCATCTTACATTTGAGAGGAGCTATATAAATCATCTTACAGTTGAGAGGAGCTATATCAATCATCTTACATTTGAGAGGAGCTATATAAATCATCTTACATTTGAGAGGAGCTATATAAATCATCTTACATTTGAGAGGAGCTATATAAATCATCTTACATTTGAGAGGAGCTATATAAATCATCTTACAGTTGAGAGGAGCTATATAAATCATCTTACATTTGAGAGGAGCTATATCAATCATCTTACATTTGAGAGGAGCTATATAAATCATCTTACATTTGAGAGGAGCTATATAAATCATCTTACAGTTGAGAGGAGCTATATAAATCATCTTACAGTTGAGAGGAGCTATATAAATCATCTTACAGTTGAGAGGAGCTATATAAATCATCTTACAGTTGAGAGGAGCTATATAAATCATCTTACAGTTGAGAGGAGCTATATCAATCATCTTACATTTGAGAGGAGCTATATAAATCATCTTACATTTGAGAGGAGCTATATAAATCATCTTACATTTGAGAGGAGCTATATAAATCATCTTACATTTGAGAGGAGCTATATAAATCATCTTACAGTTGAGAGGAGCTATATAAATCATCTTACAGTTGGGAGGAGCTATATCAATCATCTTACATTTGAGAGGAGCTATATAAATCATCTTACATTTGAGAGGAGCTATATAAATCATCTTACATTTGAGAGGAGCTATATAAATCATCTTACATTTGAGAGGAGCTATATAAATCATCTTACATTTGAGAGGAGCTATATAAATCATCTTACAGTTGAGAGGAGCTATATAAATCATCTTACAGTTGAGAGGAGCTATATCAATCATCTTACATTTGAGAGGAGCTATATAAATCATCTTACATTTGAGAGGAGCTATATAAATCATCTTACATTTGAGAGGAGCTATATAAATCATCTTACAGTTGAGAGGAGCTATATAAATCATCTTACAGTTGAGAGGAGCTATATAAATCATCTTACAGTTGAGAGGAGCTATATAAATCATCTTACAGTTGAGAGGAGCTATATAAATCATCTTACAGTTGAGAGGAGCTATATCAATCATCTTACATTTGAGAGGAGCTATATAAATCATCTTACATTTGAGAGGAGCTATATAAATCATCTTACATTTGAGAGGAGCTATATAAATCATCTTACATTTGAGAGGAGCTATATAAATCATCTTACATTTGAGAGGAGCTATATAAATCATCTTACAGTTGAGAGGAGCTATATAAATCATCTTACATTTGAGAGGAGCTATATAAATCATCTTACAGTTGAGAGGAGCTATATAAATCATCTTACATTTGAGAGGAGCTATATAAATCATCTTACATTTGAGAGGAGCTATATAAATCATCTTACATTTGAGAGGAGCTATATAAATCATCTTACAGTTGAGAGGAGCTATATCAATCATCTTACATTTGAGAGGAGCTATATAAATCATCTTACAGTTGAGAGGAGCTATATAAATCATCTTACATTTGAGAGGAGCTATATAAATCATCTTACAGTTGAGAGGAGCTATATAAATCATCTTACATTTGAGAGGAGCTATATAAATCATCTTACATTTGAGAGGAGCTATATAAATCATCTTACATTTGAGAGGAGCTATATAAATCATCTTACAGTTGAGAGGAGCTATATAAATCATCTTACATTTGAGAGGAGCTATATAAATCATCTTACATTTGAGAGGAGCTATATAAATCATCTTACATTTGAGAGGAGCTATATAAATCATCTTACAGTTGAGAGGAGCTATATCAATCATCTTACATTTGAGAGGAGCTATATAAATCATCTTACATTTGAGAGGAGCTATATAAATCATCTTACATTTGAGAGGAGCTATATAAATCATCTTACATTTGAGAGGAGCTATATAAATCATCTTACAGTTGAGAGGAGCTATATAAATCATCTTACAGTTGAGAGGAGCTATATCAATCATCTTACATTTGAGAGGAGCTATATAAATCATCTTACATTTGAGAGGAGCTATATAAATCATCTTACAGTTGAGAGGAGCTATATAAATCATCTTACAGTTGAGAGGAGCTATATAAATCATCTTACAGTTGAGAGGAGCTATATCAATCATCTTACATTTGAGAGGAGCTATATAAATCATCTTACATTTGAGAGGAGCTATATCAATCATCTTACATTTGAGAGGAGCTATATAAATCATCTTACATTTGAGAGGAGCTATATAAATCATCTTACATTTGAGAGGAGCTATATAAATCATCTTACAGTTGAGAGGAGCTATATCAATCATCTTACATTTGAGAGGAGCTATATAAATCATCTTACATTTGAGAGGAGCTATATAAATCATCTTACATTTGAGAGGAGCTATATAAATCATCTTACATTTGAGAGGAGCTATATAAATCATCTTACAGTTGAGAGGAGCTATATAAATCATCTTACATTTGAGAGGAGCTATATCAATCATCTTACAGTTGAGAGGAGCTATATCAATCATCTTACATTTGAGAGGAGCTATATAAATCATCTTACAGTTGAGAGGAGCTATATAAATCATCTTACATTTGAGAGGAGCTATATAAATCATCTTACAGTTGAGAGGAGCTATATAAATCATCTTACATTTGAGAGGAGCTATATAAATCATCTTACATTTGAGAGGAGCTATATAAATCATCTTACATTTGAGAGGAGCTATATAAATCATCTTACAGTTGAGAGGAGCTATATAAATCATCTTACATTTGAGAGGAGCTATATAAATCATCTTACATTTGAGAGGAGCTATATAAATCATCTTACATTTGAGAGGAGCTATATAAATCATCTTACAGTTGAGAGGAGCTATATCAATCATCTTACAGTTGAGAGGAGCTATATAAATCATCTTACATTTGAGAGGAGCTATATAAATCATCTTACAGTTGAGAGGAGCTATATAAATCATCTTACATTTGAGAGGAGCTATATCAATCATCTTACAGTTGAGAGGAGCTATATAAATCATCTTACATTTGAGATGTTTGTTGCAGGATGCCATGAAAGTATCACTGAGCTACCCTTCCATGGACCTCGGTAAGATCCGCTGGGAGGTGGTAGGCAGTGTTTTGGGCATACCGGTCGGACTGCTGTGTTTCCTCTACATCGTGTGCAGATACCGGCCTAGAGTCAACGTCAAGGATAAAGTCATCCTTATTACAGGAGCAACGTCGGGACTTGGAAGGGGTAAATAATGTGCACTTTAAGGATCATAGATCCAAACTTTAATTAGTTAAATAAGTTGGTCATAAACTATATGTGTTTATAAGGTGAACATCTTTTTTTATCGGCATATGCGAATTGATTTATTTGCACTTAAGTTATAGTGCATGGGTACATTGTAAATTCAGGACAATACCCTCAAAGTCTGTGTGGCTACACATAGTACCAACAAAATGTCTGCTATATTACTTACATCATACGTTGGTTTAATAGTACTATGACCTTTTACTTAATATTGTCCTGAACGGAAATTATGTTTTTTGTCAATACCCCATCCTCTTCCCACAGAGGTTACTCACTTCAGATTTTCTATCGTAACCTCTGTAACATATCAAGAACATTCTTGGTTAGAAATAGATGATTCTGATTGGTTGCAGCAGATTGTTGTGCAATCAGCATCAATGTTGTCCCTGACTATTCCTTAAATGTCAAAATAACTAGATTTGTTTCATCTATGCAATGTACACATATTGTTTACAAGACAGAAGTCGGTCACAAATGTAAACTGATGTTTGATTCATAAGGATGGTACCAGTGTACCAGGGGATGATGCAAGAACAGTGAAATATCAGTGATATGTAACAGTGGTTATAATAGAAAATACGAAGGGAGTAACCTCTGTGGGAAGAGAATGTTCATATTTTGTTCACATCAGCATACATTTTATCAGTTTTCAATTCGGAATTTGGAATTAATATAAATGGCTTTGCGTACAACTGATAGAGTTCTGTATGAGATGTGATTATTTGTATTGGCAGCATGTGCGCTGGTGTTCATGCAGGAAGGATGTCGAGTGATCCTGGCAGGAAGGAGTGTCGACAAGTTGAAGGAAACGTCCGCCAGTCTGAAAAACGAACTCGGGGTAGGATATGACATGTATTCCAGTATTACCATAATGCTATGACATCACCACACCAATGGTCTAATGGCAGTTCTGTGTTCAGAGATGTGCATTTTTCATTGAAAGTAATAAAGAATGATTTTCAATGATGAATAGAAATCTCGCCATGTTTTCTTCTGATATCAAATATATTACCTTTCCTCTGTTGATATATTTCCCATCTGTAGAAGTCTGCAGTCCATGACCCCAAACTGCTGGTGATGGATCTGGAGGACGTGGTGAGTCTACAGGGTAAGGTGACAGATGCACTCAGGTTCTATGGCAGAATCGACGTACTCATCAACAACGCAGGAATCAGCTACCGAGGTCAGATAGAAGACACCGCACTGGAGGTCGACAGGAAGGTCATGATGGTCAACTATTTCGGTCAGATCGCCATCACTAAAGGTATGGAATTATCCATTCAGGAATGTATCTGTACACTGATTCATCACGCGTATGGGAGGGTGGATACAGGACAGTATGTATCCTGTAAGTCTCTGTGAAGATGGGGGGAGGGATTGCCCAGTAGTTAGCACGTATGACTTTGGATCAAGAGGTCTGTGGTTCAAATCCAGCCAGGGGCACGGCAACTATGTCTATGTTGAGAAGTTGTCTCTGTGTTTAAACAAGATTTATTTATTTCCTGTAGCTGTCATTATTTATTTCTCATGATTCATCAAAGGTTGAAAGTAGCTGTTTAATTGTTCAAAACTTAAGTAGTCTAGCAATTACTATTTCAATGTGTAACCAAGGTAAGATTGCAGTCACAAAGAATGAGATAACTTTTGTTCAATTGCAATGGATGTCACAATACTGACGGTAACGTCACAAGGTTTTGTGTTTGAGCTGACTTGCTTTTGAACATCACTGACCTCTTGATATGAAATTTGTTATAACTTATATCCTATATATTTTGAATTAATAGTATTTTAATTAGAAATTGTATTATATGATGAGCAGTGAAATACTGTGATTTAACAGTGAAATAAACTGCCTATCAAGCTACATGAGGGGCAGGAATGTAGTGGTTAGCACGTTCAACTTCAGATAATAAAAAAAGTCTGGGATTCAAATCCTGTCAGGGGCTCAGCGACTTTGTATGCAGTAGAGAACTGTTCTACATGCAGTAAGACTTTGGTGCAATGATACATTGAATTTCACCACAGTGCCACCCATCGTTAGTTCCAGCAGATATTCGCAGGTTTCACTGCAATACATAGTCGCACTGGTATTGCAGGCTTTCTGTCTGCATTAATAGTAGCAGTTGTGATATAAATGAAATACTTTTGAAAGCAGTGTTACACCCAAAATCACCTAACTCACCTCATGTTCTGCAGAACACATTTTAAGTGTTGTAACTTCAAATTGATTTCGTTTACCAGTTGATTCAGTTCACCTTCAGGATTTATACAAGGTCATGGATTTTCTTACAAACTTACATGGATGATGGTATCATAAAGTAGACAAGATGGTTAAAGAATAACAAATAAACATCGTAATATTTTGAGCTTTTGAGATAATATCATAGAATATGTTCTATTTCTATTGCAGCTGTGTTGCCTGCGATGTTGAAGCAGGGATGTGGCCATATAGTGGGTATCAGTAGCATACAGGGGAAGTTCTCCATTCCATTCAGATCTGCATGTAAGTTCTAATAGACTGGCAAGAACAATATTCCTTTTTGAAATGCAATATACAACAGCAGTGTATTGTGTAGTACCAAATAATATTCTTTGAATTACAGTTTAAAGTGATTAACAAAAGTAATATGTAAGTGCATATTTTCAGTGAAAGATACACTTTTCGACTTACCAATTCTATGACATGTTGGATTCTATTGTCAGATTCTGCATCTAAACACGCCTTCCAGGCATTCCTCGACTGTCTGCGAGCTGAAGTGGCCGACAGAAACATCAACGTCAGCGTTATTAGTCCAGGGTACATCAGCACTAATCTTTCACAGAATGCAGTATGTGCAGACGGTTCCAAATATGGGGGTTAGTATAATCATGTGACTATCAAATATGGGGTTAGTTTAACCATGTGACTATCAAATATGGGTTTTTGTTTAACTATGTGACTATCAAATATGGGTTTTAGTTTAACTATGTGACTATCAAATATGGGTTTTTGTTTAACTATGTGACTATCAAATATGGGTTTTAGTTTAACCACGTGACTATCAAATATGGGTTTTTGTTTAACTATGTGACTATCAAATATGGGTTTTAGTTTAACTATGTGACTATCAAATATGGGTTTTTGTTTAACTATGTGACTATCAAATATGGGTTTTAGTTTAACCATGTGACTATCAAATATGGGTTTTTGTTTAACTATGTGACTATCAAATATGGGTTTTAGTTTAACCACGTGACTATCAAATATGGGGGTTCGTATAACCATGTGACTATCAAATATTGGGGTTCGTATAACCATGTGACTATCAAATATGGGGGTTAGTATAATCAAGTGACTATTAAATATAGGAGTTAGTATAATCAAGTGACTATTGAATATGGGGGTTCGTATAATCAAGTAACTATTGAATATGGGGGTTCGTATAATCAAGTGACTATTAAATATGGGAGTTAGTATAATCAAGTGACTATTAAATATTGGAGTTAGTATAATCAAGTGACTATCAAATATGGGAGTTAGTATAATCAAGTGACTATTGAATATGGGGGTTCGTATAATCAAGTGACTATTGAATAAGGGGGTTCGTATAATCAAGTGACTATTGAATATGGGGGTTCGTATAATCAAGTGACTATTGAATATGGGGGTTCGTATAATCAAGTGACCATTGAATATGGGGGTTCGTATAATCAAGTGACTATTGAATAAGGGGGTTCATATAATCAAGTGACTATTGAATATGGGAGTTAGTATAATCAAGTGACTATTGAATATGGGGGTTCGTATAATCAAGTGACTATTGAATATGGGAGTTAGTATAATCAAGTGACTATTGAATATGGGGGTTCGTATAATCATGTGTCTATCCAATAAGGGGGTTCGTATAATCAAGTGACTATTGAATATGGGGGTTCGTATAATCAAGTAACTATTGAATATGGGAGTTAGTATAATCAAGTGACTATTGAATATGGGGGTTCGTATAATCAAGTGACTATTGAATATGGGAGTTAGTATAATCAAGTGACTATTGAATATGGGGGTTCGTATAATCATGTGTCTATCCAATAAGGGGGTTAGTATAATCAATTGACTATTGAATATGGGGGTTCGTATAATCATGTGTCTTTCCAATAAGGGGGTTAGTATAATCAAGGGACTATTGAATATTGGGGTTCGTATAATCATGTGTCTATCCAATAAGGGGGTTAGTATAATCAAATGACTATTACATATCGGGGTTCGTATAATCAAGTGACTATTGAATATGGGGGTTCATATAATCAAGTGACTATTGAATATGGGGGTTCGTATAATCAAGTGACTTTTGAAAATGGGGGTTCGTATAATCAAGTGACTATTGAATATGGGGGTTCGTATAATCAAGTGACTATTGAATATGGGGGTTCGTATAATCAAGTGACTATTGAATATGGGGGTTCGTATAATCAAGTGACTATTGAATATGGGGGTTCGTATAATCAAGTGACTATTGAATATGGGGGTTCGTATAATCAAGTGACTATTGAATATGGGGGTTCGTATAATCAAGTGACTATTGAATATGGGGGTTCGTATAATCAAGTGACTATTGAATATAGGGGTTCGTATAATCAAGTGACTATTGAATATGGGGGTTCATATAAACAAGTGACTATTGAATATGGGAGTTAGTATAATCAAGTGACTATCAAATATGGGGATTAGTATAGTCATATGACTATCAAATATGGGGGTTCGTATAACCATGTGACTATCAAATATTGGGGTTCGTATAACCATGTGACTATCAAATATGGGGGTTAGTATAATCAAGTGACTATTAAATATAGGAGTTAGTATAATCAAGTGACTATTGAATATGGGGGTTCGTATAATCAAGTGACTATTGAATATGGGGGTTCGTATAATCAAGTGACTATTAAATATGGGAGTTAGTATAATCAAGTGACTATTAAATATGGGAGTTAGTATAATCAAGTGACTATCAAATATGGGAGTTAGTATAATCAAGTGACTATTGAATATGGGGGTTCGTATAATCAAGTGACTATTGAATATGGGGGTTCGTATAATCAAGTGACTATTGAATATGGGGGTTCGTATAATCAAGTGACTATTGAATATGGGGGTTCGTATAATCAAGTGACTATTGAATATGGGGGTTCGTATAATCATGTGTCAATCCAATAAGGGGGTTAGTATTTGACGATGTTATTCATTGCTAGAAAGCGTAGCAAATAAGTTTTAAGCCAATGATGTGTCATGATTTGAATGTCGATGATTACTCATCATTCCTCTCAAGTGAGTACAGCCATTATTGTTCGAATTTAACGTTTCTCATTGGCTGGTTATATATAGTCATACAATAGTTATTGGTCTCAAAGAATCAGGGTACTGTAGTAGGGTACCAGATGCTGATGGAGCAAGATGTCACTTTACTCATTTTTCCTCTCATCGTGGT
The DNA here is from genome assembly GCA_936450465.1 of Gibbula magus. Taxonomy (NCBI): domain Eukaryota; kingdom Metazoa; phylum Mollusca; class Gastropoda; order Trochida; family Trochidae; genus Gibbula; species Gibbula magus. Next base: position 101,967,039 of record OW388290.1, read on the forward strand.
ACTGTAGTAGGGTACCAGATACAAGTATGCTGATGGAGCAACATGTCACTTTACTCATCTTTCCTCTCATCATGGTACTGTAGTAGGGTACCAGATACAAGTATGCTGATGGAGAAAGATGTCACTTTACTCATCTTTACTCTAATCATGGTACTGTAGTAGGGTACCAGATACAAGTATGCTGATGGAGCAAGATGTCACTTTACTCATCTTTCCTCTCATCATGGTACTGTAGTAGGGTACCAGATACAAGTATGCTGATGGAGCAACATGTCACTTTACTCATCTTTCCTCTCATCGTGGTACTGTAGTAGGGTACCAGATACAAGTATGCTGATGGAGCAAGATGTCACTTTACTCATCTTTCCTCTCATCATGGTACTGTAGTAGGGTACCAGATACAAGTATGCTGATGGAGAAAGATGTCACTTTACTCATCTTTACTCTAATCATGGTACTGTAGTAGGGTACCAGATACAAGTATGCTGATGGAGCAAGATGTCACTTTACTCATCTTTCCTCTCATCGTGGTACTGTAGTAGGGTACCAGATACAAGTATGCTGATGGAGCAACATGTCACTTTACTCATCTTTCCTCTCATCGTGGTACTGTAGTAGGGTACCAGATACAAGTATGCTGATGGAGCCAGATGTCACTTTACTCATCTTTCCTCTCATCGTGGTACTGTAGTAGGGTACCCGGTACAAGTATGCTGATGGAGCAACATGTCACTTTACTCCTCTTTCCTCTCATCGTGGTACTGTAGTAGGGTACCAGATGCTAATGGAGCAAGATGTCACTTTACTCATCTTTCCTCTCATCGTGGTACTGTAGTAGGGTACCAGATACAAGTATGCTGATGGAGCAAGATGTCACTTTACTCATCTTTCCTCTCATCATGGTACTGTAGTAGGGTACCAGATACAAGTATGCTGATGGAGCAAGATGTCACTTTACTCATCTTTCCTCTCATCGTGGTACTGTAGTAGGGTACCCGGTACAAGTATGCTGTTGGAGCAAGATGTCACTTTACTCATCTTTCCTCTCATCGTGGTACTGTAGTAGGGTACCAGATACAAGTATGCTGATGGAGCAAGATGTCACTTTACTCATCTTTCCTCTCATCATGGTACTGTAGTAGGGTAACAGATACAAGTATGCTGATGGAGCAACATGTCACTTTACTCCTCTTTCCTCTCATCGTGGTACTGTAGTAGGGTACCAGATACAAGTATGCTGATGGAGCAAGATGTCACTTTACTCATCTTTCCTCTCATCATGGTACTGTAGTAGGGTACCAGATACAAGTATGTTGATGGAGCAAGATGTCACTTTACTCATCTTTCCTCTCATCGTGGTACTGTAGTAGGGTACCAGATACAAGTATGCTGATGGAGCAAGATGTCACTTTACTCATCTTTCCTCTCATCAGAGTACTGTAGTAGGGTACCCGGTACAAGTATGCTGTTGGAGCAAGATGTCACTTTACTCATCTTTCCTCTCATCGTGGTACTGTAGTAGGGTACCAGATACAAGTATGCTGATGGAGCAAGATGTCACTTTACTCATCTTTCCTCTAATCATGGTACTGTAGTAGGGTACCAGATACAAGTATGCTGATGGAGCAAGATGTCACTTTACTCATCTTTCCTCTCATCATGGTACTGTAGTAGGGTACCAGATACAAGTATGCTGATGGAGCAAGATGTCACTTTACTCCTCTTTCCTCTCATCGTGGTACTGTAGTAGGGTACCAGATACAAGTATGCTGATGGAGCAAGATGTCACTTTACTCATCTTTCCTCTAATCATGGTACTGTAGTAGGGTACCAGATACAAGTATGCTGATGGAGCAAGATGTCACTTTACTCATCTTTCCTCTCATCATGGTACTTTAGTAGGGTACCAGATACAAGTATGCTGATGGAGCAAGATGTCACTTTACTCATCTTTCCTCTCATCATGGTACTGTAGTAGGGTACCAGATACAAGTATGCTGATGGAGCAAGATGTCACTTTACTCCTCTTTCCTCTCATCATGGTACTGTAGTAGGGTACCAGATACAAGTATGCTGATGGAGCAAGATGTCACTTTACTCATTTTTCCTCTCATCGTGGTACTGTAGTAGGGTACCAGATACAAGTATGCTGATGGAGCAAGATGTCACTTTACTCATCTTTCCTCTCATCATGGTACTGTAGTAGGGTACCAGATACAAGTATGCTGATGGAGCAAGATGTCACTTTACTCATTTTTCCTCTCATCGTGGTACTGTAGTAGGGTACCAGATACAAGTATGCTGATGGAGCAAGATGTCACTTTACTCATCTTTCCTCTAATCATGGTACTGTAGTAGGGTACCAGATACAAGTATGCTGATGGAGCAAGATGTCACTTTACTCATCTTTCCTCTCATCGTGGTACTGTAGTAGGGTACCAGATGCTGATGGAGCAAGATGTCAATTTACTCATCTTTCCTCTCATCAGGGTACTGTAGTAGGGTACCAGATACAAGTATGCTGATGGAGCAACATGTCACTTTACTCCTCTTTCCTCTCATCGTGGTACTGTAGTAGGGTACCCGGTACAAGTATGCTGTTGGAGCAAGATGTCACTTTACTCATCTTTCCTCTCATCGCGGAACTGTAGTAGGGTACCAGATACAAGTATGCTGGTGGAGCAAGATGTCACTTTACTCATCTTTCCTCCCATCATGGTACTGTAGTAGGGTACCAGATACAAGTATGCTGGTGGAGCAAGATGTCACTTTACTCATCTTTCCTCTCAACGCGGTACTGTAGTAGGGTACCCGGTACAAGTATGCTGTTGGAGCAAGATGTCACTTTACTCATCTTTCCTCTCATCATGGTACTGTAGTAGGGTACCAGATACAAGTATGCTGGTGGAGCAAGATGTCACTTTACCCATCTTTCCTCTCATCGTGGTACTGTAGTAGGGTACCCGGTACAAGTATGCTGTTGGAGCAAGATGTCACTTTACTCATCTTTCCTCTCATCGTGGTACTGTAGTAGGGTACCAGATACAAGTATGCTGATGGAGCAAGATGTCACTTTACTCATCTTTCCTCTCATCGTGGTACTGTAGTAGGGTACCAGATGCTAATGGAGCAAGATGTCACTTTACTCATCTTTCCTCTCAGCGTGGTACTGTAGTAGGGTACCAGATACAAGTATGCTGATGGAGCAAGATGTCACTTTACTCATTTTTCCTCTCATCGTGGTACTGTAGTAGGGTACCAGATACAAGTATGCTGATGGAGCAAGATGTCACTTTACTCATCTTTCCTCTCATCATGGTACTGTAGTAGGGTACCAGATACAAGTATGCTGATGGAGCAAGATGTCACTTTACTCATTTTTCCTCTCATCGTGGTACTGTAGTAGGGTACCAGATACAAGTATGCTGATGGAGCAAGATGTCACTTTACTCATCTTTCCTCTCATCATGGTACTGTAGTAGGGTACCAGATACAAGTATGCTGATGGAGAAAGATGTCACTTTACTCATCTTTCCTCTAATCATGGTACTGTAGTAGGGTACCAGATACAAGTATGCTGATGGAGCAAGATGTCACTTTACTCATCTTTCCTCTCATCGTGGTACTGTAGTAGGGTACCAGATGCTGATGGAGCAAGATGTCAATTTACTCATCTTTCCTCTCATCAGGGTACTGTAGTAGGGTACCAGATACAAGTATGCTGATGGAGCAACATGTCACTTTACTCCTCTTTCCTCTCATCGTGGTACTGTAGTAGGGTACCAGATACAAGTATGCTGATGGAGCAAGATGTCACTTTACTCCTCTTTCCTCTCATCATGGTACTGTAGTAGGGTACCAGATACAAGTATGCTGATGGAGCAAGATGTCACTTTACTCCTCTTTCCTCTCATCATGGTACTGTAGTAGGGTACCCGGTACAAGTATGCTGTTGGAGCAAGATGTCACTTTACTCATCTTTCCTCTCATCACGGAATTGTAGTAGGGTACCAGATACAAGTATGCTGATGGAGCAACATGTCACTTTACTCCTCTTTCCTCTCATCATGGTACTGTAGTAGGGTACCAGATGCTAATGGAGCAAGATGTCACTTTACTCATCTTTCCTCTAATCATGGTACTGTAGTAGGGTACCCGGTACAAGTATGCTGATGGAGCAACATGTCACTTTACTCATCTTTCCTCTCATCATGGTACTGTAGTAGGGTACCAGATACAAGTATGCTGGTGGAGCAAGATGTCACTTTACTCATCTTTCCTCTCATCATGGTACTGTAGTAGGGTACCCGGTACAAGTATGCTGTTGGAGCAAGATGTCACTTTACTCATCTTTCCTCTCATCGCGGAATTGTAGTAGGGTACCAGATACAAGTATGCTGGTGGAGCAAGATGTCACTTTACTCATCTTTCCTCTCATCGCGGTACTGTAGTAGGGTACCCGGTACAAGTATGCTGTTGGAGCAAGATGTCACTTTACTCATCTTTCCTCTCATCCTGGTACTGTAGTAGGGTACCAGATACAAGTATGCTGATGGAGCAAGATGTCACTTTACTCATCTTTCCTCTCATCATGGTACTGTAGTAGGGTACCAGATACAAGTATGCTGATGGAGCAACATGTCACTTTACTCCTCTTTCCTCTCATCATGGTACTGTAGTAGGGTACCAGATGCTAATGGAGCAAGATGTCACTTTACTCATCTTTCCTCTCATCAGAGTACTGTAGTAGGGTACCCGGTACAAGTATGCTGTTGGAGCAAGATGTCACTTTACTCATCTTTCCTCTCATCGTGGTACTGTAGTAGGGTACCAGATACAAGTATGCTGATGGAGCAAGATGTCACTTTACTCATCTTTCCTCTCATCATGGTACTGTAGTAGGGTACCAGATACAAGTATGCTGATGGAGCAAGATGTCACTTTACTCATCTTTCCTCTCATCATGGTACTGTAGTAGGGTACCAGATACAAGTATGCTGATGGAGCAAGATGTCACTTTACTCCTCTTTCCTCTCATCGTGGTACTGTAGTAGGGTACCAGATACAAGTATGCTGTTGGAGCAACATGTCACTTTACTCATCTTTCCTCTCATCATGGTACTGTAGTAGGGTACCAGATGCTGATGGAGCAAGATGTCAATTTACTCATTTTTCCTCTCATCAGAGTACTGTAGTAGGGTACCAGATACAAGTATGCTGATGGAGCAAGATGTCACTTTACTCATCTTTCCTCTCATCGTGGTACTGTAGTAGGGTACCAGATGCTAATGGAGCAAGATGTCACTTTACTCATCTTTCCTCTAATCATGGTACTGTAGTAGGGTACCAGATACAAGTATGCTGATGGAGCAAGATGTCACTTTACTCATCTTTCCTCTCATCATGGTACTGTAGTAGGGTACCAGATACAAGTATGCTGATGGAGCCAGATGTCACTTTACTCATCTTTCCTCTCATCGTGGTACTGTAGTAGGGTACCAGATACAAGTATGCTGATGGAGCAAGATGTCACTTTACTCCTCTTTCCTCTCATCATGGTACTGTAGTAGGGTACCAGATACAAGTATGCTGTTGGAGCAAGATGTCACTTTACTCATCTTTCCTCTCATCGCGGAATTGTAGTAGGGTACCAGATACAAGTATGCTGGTGGAGCAAGATGTCACTTTACTCCTCTTTCCTCTCATCATGGTACTGTAGTAGGGTACCCGGTACAAGTATGCTGTTGGAGCAAGATGTCACTTTACTCATCTTTCCTCTCATCACGGAATTGTAGTAGGGTACCAGATACAAGTATGCTGATGGAGCAACATGTCACTTTACTCCTCTTTCCTCTCATCATGGTACTGTAGTAGGGTACCAGATGCTAATGGAGCAAGATGTCACTTTACTCATCTTTCCTCTAATCATGGTACTGTAGTAGGGTACCCGGTACAAGTATGCTGATGGAGCAAGATGTCACTTTACTCATCTTTCCTCTCATCATGGTACTGTAGTAGGGTACCAGATACAAGTATGCTGGTGGAGCAAGATGTCACTTTACTCATCTTTCCTCTCATCATGGTACTGTAGTAGGGTACCCGGTACAAGTATGCTGTTGGAGCAAGATGTCACTTTACTCATCTTTCCTCTCATCGCGGAATTGTAGTAGGATACCAGATACAAGTATGCTGGTGGAGCAAGATGTCACTTTACTCATCTTTCCTCTCATCGCGGTACTGTAGTAGGGTACCAGGTACAAGTATGCTGTTGGAGCAAGATGTCACTTTACTCATCTTTCCTCTCATCGTGGTACTGTAGTAGGGTACCAGATACAAGTATGCTGATGGAGCAAGATGTCACTTTACTCATCTTTCCTCTCATCATGGTACTGTAGTAGGGTACCAGATACAAGTATGCTGATGGAGCAACATGTCACTTTACTCCTCTTTCCTCTCATCATGGTACTGTAGTAGGGTACCAGATGCTAATGGAGCAAGATGTCACTTTACTCATCTTTCCTCTCATCAGAGTACTGTAGTAGGGTACCCGGTACAAGTATGCTGTTGGAGCAAGATGTCACTTTACTCATCTTTCCTCTCATCGTGGTACTGTAGTAGGGTACCAGATACAAGTATGCTGATGGAGCAAGATGTCACTTTACTCATCTTTCCTCTCATCATGGTACTGTAGTAGGGTACCAGATACAAGTATGCTGATGGAGCAAGATGTCACTTTACTCATCTTTCCTCTCATCATGGTACTGTAGTAGGGTACCAGATACAAGTATGCTGATGGAGCAAGATGTCACTTTACTCCTCTTTCCTCTCATCGTGGTACTGTAGTAGGGTACCAGATACAAGTATGCTGTTGGAGCAACATGTCACTTTACTCATCTTTCCTCTCATCATGGTACTGTAGTAGGGTACCAGATGCTGATGGAGCAAGATGTCAATTTACTCATTTTTCCTCTCATCAGAGTACTGTAGTAGGGTACCAGATACAAGTATGCTGATGGAGCAAGATGTCACTTTACTCATCTTTCCTCTCATCGTGGTACTGTAGTAGGGTACCAGATGCTAATGGAGCAAAATGTCACTTTACTCATCTTTCCTCTAATCATGGTACTGTAGTAGGGTACCAGATACAAGTATGCTGATGGAGCAAGATGTCACTTTACTCATCTTTCCTCTCATCATGGTACTGTAGTAGGGTACCAGATACAAGTATGCTGATGGAGCCAGATGTCACTTTACTCATCTTTCCTCTCATCGTGGTACTGTAGTAGGGTACCAGATACAAGTATGCTGATGGAGCAAGATGTCACTTTACTCATCTTTCCTCTCATCGTGGTACTGTAGTAGGGTACCAGATACAAGTATGTTGATGGAGAAAGATGTCAGTTTACTCATCTTTCCTCTCATCATGGTACTGTAGTAGGGTACCAGATACAAGTATGCTGATGGAGCCAGATGTCACTTTACTCATCTTTCCTCTCATCGTGGTACTGTAGTAGGGTACCAGATACAAGTATGCTGATGGAGCCAGATGTCACTTTACTCATCTTTCCTCTCATCATGGTACTGTAGTAGGGTACCAGATACAAGTATGCTGATGGAGCAAGATGTCACTTTACTCATCTTTCCTCTCATCGTGGTACTGTAGTAGGGTACCAGATACAAGTATGTTGATGGAGCCAGATGTCACTTTACTCATCTTTCCTCTCATCATGGTACTGTAGTAGGGTACCAGATACAAGTATGCTGATGGAGCCAGATGTCACTTTACTCATCTTTCCTCTCATCGTGGTACTGTAGTAGGGTACCAGATACAAGTATGCTGATGGAGCAAGATGTCACTTTACTCATCTTTCCTCTCATCATTGTACTGTAGTAGGGTACCAGATACAAGTATGCTGATGGAGCCAGATGTCACTTTACTCATCTTTCCTCTCATCATGGTACTGTAGTAGGGTACCAGATACAAGTATGTAGATCGAGCCAGATGTCACTTTACTCATCTTTCCTCTCATCATGGTACTGTAGTAGGGTACCAGATACAAGTATGTTGATGGAGCCAGATGTCACTTTACTCATCTTTCCTCTCATCGTGGTACTGCCAATATTGTTCAAGTTTAATTATACCCCCGCTACAAAGTAGTCGGGGGTAAAGAGCGGTCAGCACGTCCGTCCGTCCGTCCGGTTTTTGTTCCGCTCATAATTCTGAAACCAGTTGCTAAAATTTTACGAAACGTTATATGTACAATCACCATCTGCCTTTTGTATGTTTCATACCCTCATTTGCATAATTTATGCAAATTTTCTCTGTTTTTTTACTTTGCCATTCACAGTTTTTGTTACACTCATAACTCAAATACTAATTGTTCAAATGTCTTGTAACTTGATACATATAATCATCACGATGTGTACATCTGCCTTTTGTATGTTTCATATCCTCATTTGCATAATTTATGCAAATTTTCTCCGTTTTTGACTTAACCATTCACACTTTTTGTTCCACTCATAACTCAAATACTAATTGTTCAAATGTCTTGTAACTTGATACATATAATCATCACGCTGTGTACATCTGCCTTTTGTATGTTTCATACCCTCGTTTGCATAATTTATGCAAATTTTCTCCATTTTCGACTTAATCATTCACACTTTTTGTTCCACTCATAACTCAAATACTAATTGTTCAAATGTCTTGTAACTTGATACATATAATCATCACGATGTGTACATCTGCCTTTTGTATGTTTCATACCCTCATTTGCATAATTTATGCAAATTTTCTCCATTTTCGACTTTGCCATTCACAGTTTTTGTTCCACTCATAACTCTGAAACCAGTTGTTCAAATGTTACGAAACTTGATATGTACAATCACCATGATGTGTACATCTGCCTTTTGTATTTTTCATACCCTCATTTGCATTATTTATGCAAATTTTCTTTGTTGATCTTCGCTATTCACACTTTTTGTTCCACTCATAACCCTGACACTAATTGTTCAAACGTTACGAAACCACTGATGTGTACATTTGTCATTTTTATATTTCATACCCTCATTTGCATATTTAATGCCATTTTTCAAATTTTTCGACTTTTACTTCTAAAACATGCTTACAAGTGTAATACTTACTCTGCTTTAATAATACTTATATATAATGGTCTGTTCATACAAAAGTTTAAACATTGATGCCCTTTTGCTATTTTCAAACATTTCTCTTGACCAATGTTAAAAGCGGGGGTATCATGAGTGAGCTGTGCTCACTAATTCTCTTGTTTTCTCATTGGCTGGTTATTTATCACCATACAAGAGTTATTGGCTCAGGGTACTGTAGTAGGGTACCGAATACAAATATGCTGATGGTGCAGGATGTCACTTGAGAATGTGTCTTGTTCATTGAAAGCTAATTTTCATATATCTATTTCCAGTGACTGATACAACGACAGCATCAGGTATGAGCCCGGAGTACGCTGCTAGAGAGGTCCTGACAGCTGTGCAGTTAAACAGAGCGGATGTGATACTGGCGTCACTCACCCCGACACTAGCCTACTATATCAGAACTCTCCTCCCCAACACTTACTTCTCACTCATGAAGTCGAGAGCCAAGAAACAAAGAAATATTTATCTGAAGAATAAGTGAAGACGTGGAGAACATAGTTGTGTGATTCCTTTATAATATTAGGAGTAAAAGATTTGAATGACTGATTCCCTAGAGTCTCCTGTGATTCTGTTGTATGGAGTATCAAGGGATGTCAACTTTCGTCGTCTTCACCTGTACCTTGGTGCCGCCATGACTAACTGTACAATCCATCAACCTGTCAGAATCATTGTGATGTTTATGTTAAGTTTTATTCATTTAAGCATGATGTTGTTTCATTATAATTTGCCGATGCAGATATTTTACATTATTTATGTTATTGTTAACAAGTGGATGTTTTGGCTAAAAGAGAGATTTTACGAGTGCTTCATGCCCCTAACACTTCTCTTTAGGTGATTGCTTGACTCATGTGTTACTCTAACTGCTTTGATTATTGGGCAATAATGAAGTAATGTTGCTTAATTACAACTCTAACTGTGCTTTACCTACCATACTATTTGACTCTGAATAGGGACTGAACCCAGGACATCCAAATTACTGCCCATCAAGCTTCAGACAGGCCCAGTTGCCGAACTGACCACTAGGTTAAATATTTTATTAGTAGCTGACAACACATAGGCATGGGACTGTCTGTCAAAAACTTCTTTAGTAAACCACAAGCCCTGCCAGCTGAGCAAACTGGATATCATACAACAACATACTGGCAGGAACTCATGCCCTGCCATTTTATTGTGTAGTGTTACAAATTTAAAAGAAAAGCTAATGAATGATTTGAATACAAGCTCTGATTAAACAGCTCTGTCCCTCTTACGTTACCACTGATGTTGAAAAAATATAATCTATGCAAAGAGACCTGTGTGCCTTGTGTGCTCTACCAGCGAGATGCGTGTGCTTCTTAGTTATTAGTTAGATATGCAGGTTTCACCCCACTAGTATGTCTAATGTTTGCTCAAAGTGCGAGATGTATGACGATTCTAGTACATGTGTGATTTCTTGTTTAGCTTTGTCATGATCATGACTTGACCAAAGTTACTCATTTCCTCTTTCTAACATGAGATCACTCCTTGTATAAGTAATAAAGAATATATGAAGTGTGTTGGACATCCATGTTTACAGACCGGGTGCTGGAGAATGAACGTCCTTTATCATTTTGGTAGAAATATAGCAAAAGGCAAATCCATGGATATTGATAACATATGTCAGGTGTAATGTTGATAATAGATGTTTTTACTGATGTTAAATTCTTCATTGATGTATTGAAGTTTGCATTATTTTGAACAAAATCTAATTTCCAAACTTACTGCAGTACATCTTTGTAAGTTGTTGTTTCTATGGAAATAATTTAGTGCTATTTCAAGTTTTCGCCTTGTCCTGTCAAGTTTCCCTGAAAACTAAGAAAAATAACATTGTCATATATATATAGTCACAACCACAAACAGTCTGGGAGAAAAGTCTCAGTGGAATTTGATGTAGATGAAATTCTTATGATCTGTGTATGCAAGTTTGAAGTTAACATGATCTCCAGTAAGAGTGATGACTGCCACCTGACCTACAATAAAACATTACTAAAGATAAAAGCTTTTTCTGTTTTGTTTGCAATGAGAACTTTCGAAACATGATAATATGCATACACATGTCAACATGTCAGTAAATTTGTGAAAGAATAATTTTTAATTTCTAACACTGACACTTTGGTTTAGTTGCTGAAAACTAATCTCATCAGTTGCCGTACTTGTTCTCATGCATACATTATTTCAAATGACCAGAAGACATTGATTTGTTTGATATCTCAACTTCCCTCCATCATTCATAACTCGTCCGAGTCTCCATAACTGGTTGATATAAGCCTTGCAGTATTTCTCTTACTATTTTGTGCACTGCACCTGAATTGCATAGTGGACTCTGATTTCCTAGCACAGAAACCTTAAGGAAATGCAGCAAAGCTTATAAATCGGCCTCATGCCAGTTATGCCTTGCAAAGGGAAGTTAGAAATAAGCAAAGACTGGTTAAAGATGAGGTGAGTTGTGGTTTAACGCCACTTCCAAGAGTATTTCACTTATATAATGGCAGGGAGAAAGCCTGCAACACCATGGTGGCTATGCATTGTGGTTAACCAGCGAGAATCACTTGGTACTGCGCTGAAATTCAGTGCAGCATAGCACCCAAACCTGACTGCGTGTAGAACAGTTCTCTACTGCAGACAAAGTTGCCGTGCCCCTTGCAGGACTGGTCAAAAGGACTTCCATTGTGTTTTTGGAGGTCACATATATACCAAACGACATAAATGGTGTTTACGTATCGAGAATGTCTGACAGTTTTTTAAAATAACCATTTTAATGATGGTTGACGCAATATAGTGGTCATATAAAAGTAGATGAGTTCTGGTTGAAAACTGAACAAAAAAGTTGACACACATGACTTGGAAACTTCAAAAATTCTCAAAGTGATGTACGGTACCTTTTTTGGGTTACACCTCTAAGCCGATACACTTATTTAAATTTGGACCAAAAATGGCCAAATATCCTGACTTCAAATTTGGAGTGTATATTGAAAGTTATTCTTATTCATGGACATTATTGACTACATTATAGATTCAAATTAATGTCATGTGAAGCAAGTCAAAATACATGTCATGTGGCGATATGTTATGTGTGATCAGTTGTAACCTGTTAATGAATAAAAGACAAAAACACTTATATCTGACTTCATTTATAACAGAAATTCTCATTTAATTCAACAGACATTCATCACTCTGGAAGTATATATTTATGTACATTTATCAAATACTTGTTTCACGATGCTTTTTATACAATAAAGTAACAATTATCAAAATAACTTCAATTTATAGAAAACAATCTCAGGTTGGAAAAACATGTTTTAGTTCACCAGTATCATCATGTCGCACTCTAATTTACATTTCGCCATGGAGGTAACTCAGGGTAATTTAATCAGGCAATGTCCAAACTTGAACCACTGTCTCTACTGAACGTCTTCTCTTTGGTGAATGGGTTAACTGGCCTATACCCTGATAACGTCAATCCTTGTACCACTTGTAAATCTTATACGCACAGAAAGCACCAGCAGCAAGGGAAATGGTGTTGTGAAGCATCTTGCGACGTTTGTCATCTCGTCGAACTAAAACCACTGGAGTTGTTGTAGTCAATGTGTGTACTGGGATCTTTCTCACACGATTCTTATTATGTTCCACCTGGTAATGGCAGCAGGGGTCGAACTGCCAGGATATGGCGTACACTCCAGCACAGAACACACTGATGAAGCCCAAAGGATAATACAGAAAGTTGCGCTCTGGCCAGCAACCTGCGCATGTTAGACATCCTAAACCACTCAGAACTGACGTCTTATGTAGGCAGTTTCCAATCTTGATCCATTGCGCTGTTTCATCTCCCAATTTTGTGGGTTCTATGATAATTGTTTTTGCACCCGCTTCGAGTGCTTTGTCAAGTTCAATTTCAAATTCCTCCTGTGCATCTTCATGTTCATATACCTCCCGCACAACAACATACTCTGGAGGCCCCTCACTGAAGTAAAAAATAGGTTTATTATTAATAGGTTCTACATAATTATAAAAACACTTACAATTATTAAAAACACATAATGTGTAATGTATAACATTTCAAATGTTAAGCTTTAAGGAGTCCAAAAACATTTAAGTCAAAGCCAAAGGTCCATTTGTTTGTTATACAATGATATCGACAATATTTTTCTTTATCAATTATTTCATTTTAAACGGTTAAAATAACATTGCAGTTAATAACATCATTTTTTTTTAACTTTAGTCATTAAATTATGATTGTTGTATATGTGTCATATGAAACAGCTAAGGGAATGTTATGTCATTTGTTTTAAATAACCAAAATATCAGAGAGAGAAAAAAATTAAAATCGACTTTATAGGCCTAGCCCTAAACGTTACGCAAGTGTCACTGTCATGAGTGTCAAGACGAGTTTGTTGGGACAGGTACTATGAATGTAACACTGACATCAGATATTAATTGATCAGTAAGTGCAGAACTGATTACTGAGGATGTTCAAACATATCCTAATTCACATGTGTTTTAAGAAGCAAAATCAACAACTTTATGAAACTTTAAATTAGTTAAAATAATACCTTGGCCTATCCGCCATTTCGATCCACTCAAAATGAAAGGGGAGTAACTCTCATTTTAAAGTATTTTTACAGCGCGGCATACCGCTAAATGAAAATCACATTGTAAAACAGATTGAACTCAAGAAATACTGTTAAATGGCAGCGGAGATCTTTCTTACAATACAAGATTTTCAAAGAAGTTCAAACGTTTATACATCTCTCTGAAAGATTTAATGATTAGATGATTGATTACCCGCTGATAAACTATCATTATATAAGTATAATTCTTAGTTATTTTCCTATCATTGCCTTGCTCATGTCTGTGTATTTTCTCTATATATTTCTCGCTATGTATATAATATATATCTTTGTACATATGTGTTTAACGTTCATTATTATATGTCAGCATTGTAAATCCTAGAGGGTTTTCACTAAGTTGGATAATTTGCATCCAATCCATTCTTTTGAATAAATATGTTTAAATTTAAAAAAACCCAGATTGAAATAGATTCAATTCAAGCTCGTCCCGAGGACAACATAGGCATGCTATTTGAATTTCGTTTTGTTTATTGTTGAGCTAAAGTTGATTATTTTGTGTTCATGCAAGAGCCTTTTGGTATGTTATTGTGAAATTGTGTATTATCAACATATATAGGCATATCAATCGGTGGAAATATTTCAACTTCAACATGAGTTATTTTTACTTTGTTCTGAAGACACGTATCCACGTGCGCCACTCAATATGATGTCGTTCAACAGAGTTTCCGTAAGTGCTAGCGCTTTATGACGTTAACAAAGATTCCCAGACTGTCAGACCCAGAAATGAAACGTCGAAAATTGACCATAATGTCTAAGTAAGGATGTATTGACAAAACAAAGTGTAAAACAAATAAGTAAGATTGGTTCGACCATAACCTAATTTCGGATCGAAAAATATCGGCGAAAATCATTTGTATATCTTTTAATAAGGTATATTTTTTAATGTTTCTTTACTTATGCACCATAGCTCTTTAAGATATTAATGAACGAGAATTCATTATTGCCAAAGTCATTCCCATCTTTCGTTGTATTCAACTGAATGTTTCACAAACTAGTGGGAGAGTTTATCTGTAATTGAACACGACCAAGAGAAAAGAACGCCTACATATGCAAAACAATTTTCTTACACACCCTCGAGCGTTTTTTTTATCATTACGTTCTCCTTTATTTTCGTGTTCAGATAGTTGGTTCTCCTTCATTTTCGAATGGGAAAAGTTGAATTTATAATAATATATATATTTTTAAATAGTTATCAAAACTATTTGTAAAAAAAATATCCGTGAGAGTTTAATCTACATTCTTAGATTAAAGAAACGCATTTTAACGCGTTAACTTTTATTCATTTGTTATTTTAAATTCACTTCAGAAAATTGGTGTCATTTAAAATTATTTATTGCGTAGAAACATGTTGGTACGGAACCGTAGAGTACGGAACCGTAGAGGGGACATTTCTCGAGAATTATTTGTTCAATATTAAGTCGTGGCCACGAGTTAATATGTCGTGGCCACGAGATAAGATGTCGTGGCCACGAGATAATAAGTCGTGGCCACGAGATAATAAGTCGTGGCCACGAGTTAATATGTCGTGGCCACGAGATAATAAGTCGTGGCCACGAGATAATAAGTCGTGGCCACAAGATACTATTTCGTGGCCACGAGATACTATTTCGTGGCCACGAGATAATATTTCGTGGCCACGAGATAAGAAGTCGTGACATCTTATCTCGTGGCCACTACATATTATCTCGTGGCCACGACATCTTATCTCGTGGCCATGACTTATTATCTCGTGGCCACGAAATATTATCTTGTGGCCACGACTTATTATCTCGTGGCCACGACATCTTATCTCGTGGCCACGACTTATTATCTCGTGGCCACGACTTATTATCTCGTGGCCACGACATCTTATCTCGTGGCCACGACATATTAACTCGTGGCCACGACTTAATATTGAACAAATAATTCTCGAGAAATGTCCCCTCTACGGTTCCGTAGTAGAGGGGACATTTCCCGAGAATTTTTTTTTCAATATTAAGTCGTGGCCACGAGATAAGATGTCGTGGCCACGAGATAATAAGTCGTGGCCACGAGATAATAAGTCGTGGCCACGAGATAATATTTCGTGGCCACAAGATAATATTTCGTGGCCACAAGATAATAAGTCGTGGCCACGACATAATAAGTCGTGGCCACAAGATAATATTTCGTGGCCACGAGATAATAAGCCATGGCCACGAGATAAGATGTCGTGGCCACGAGATAATATGTAGTGGCCACGAGATAAGATGTCACAACTTCTTATCTCGTGGCCACGACTTATTATCTCGTGGCCACGACTTATTATCTCGTGGCCACGAAATATTATCTCGTGGCCACGACATCTTATCTCGTGGCAACGACTTATTATCTCGTGGCCACGACTTATTATCTCGTGGCCACGACATCTTATCTCGTGGCCACGACATATTAACTCGTGGCCACGACTTAATATTGAAAACATAATTCTCGGGAAATGTCCCCTCTACGGTTCCGTATGTTGGTCCCTACAATTCAATATTTATTTTAGATTTGAATCAATGGAACTTTATTGAAAAACACACAGTTTCTCACTGATGAAGATAACACTGTTGGATAACGCTTTGTGACCATACGTTGTGAAATCCACCAGAGTTGCATATGAAGCGATCGACTAGACGACGGAATTGTTGTATTTTACGTGCGCTTTAAAGGGACATGATTTGCATCGTTTCGCTCTCGAAGTGAAGCTCTTCGACGTGGAGGCTTATTAGTTATGCATAATATTTGAACAATGAAAGATGTTTTTCCCAGATGAATATATTTAAACAATGAAAGATTTTTTTCCCAGATGAAGATGTTCCCTTCTTCAATTCCAAACATCTCAATATTTAGTCATTAATTATTAATCATATATTAATATTTAGTTACTGTGCTAAAACTCTAATGAAAATGCAACATCTTCCTAATTATTAGAGGTCAACGTCGCTGATGATAGCAGGATTCTTCTCAACAAAATTAATATTAACGAACAAAATCAACTCTAGTAAAGTAAGTCCTAATTATGTCAGACATGCTTTGGCTTATATTTGATATTTGATGGGGGGCGGGATAGCACAGTGGTTAGCGCGTTCGGCTTCGGATCAAGAGGTCCGGGGTTCGAATCCCGCCAGGGGCACGGCAACTTTGAGAACTGTTCTACACGCAGTAAGGTTTGGGTGCAATGCTACACTGAATCTCAGAGTAGTACCACCCATGGTTCGCTAGTTCCAGCCGTTGCTCGCAGGTTTCACCGCAATGCGTTGCGGGCTTTCTCCCTGCCGTAAAACTAGCAGCCGCTATATAAGTGAAATACTCTTGAAAGTGGCGTTAAACCCCAACTCACCTCACACCTATATTTGATATACGGTTCTCGAATAGGTTGCAGGTAGATCTTCCCCTCCTAGTAGGCTATTTCCTTACTTTGTCAGCTTCACGTCATTTATTTACTCAAAATGTCATCATTTAGTGTGAACAGAATCAAACTTCATTATCATATATAAACAGTGATTAACGTGATGAAAATGAAGATATGAAAGGATCACATTATGTATATTCCTTCACAAAGGATTTGGCATTCAAATGTATTCTGCTAAATAAATACAGATTGTATAAAATAGAAATAGATAACTCTTTGGGCCGTTCTGATTTTTATATACATATTCTTTAGATCAGTAGCCATAGGCACGAGTTTTACAACATCCAGTTGAATAAGTTAGGACTAACTCCCTCAGGGCAAGGAATACCTGCTGGATGATGGAAATACCTACTCACCGACATCACATAGCCACCACATACCAACCATATACCTACTCACCGACATCACATAGCCACAACTTACCAACCATATACCTACCAACAACACATAGCCACCGCATACCAACCATATACCTACCACAAACAACACATAGCCACCACATACCAACCATATACCTACCAACAACACATAGCCACCACATACCAACCATATACCTACCACAAACAACACATAGCCACCACATACCAACCATATACCTACTCACATCAACAACACATAGCACCACATACCAACCATATACCTACCAACCACACATAGCACCACATACCAACCATATACCTACCAACAACACATAGCCACCACATACCAACCATATACCTACTCACATCAACAACACATAGCCACCACATACCAACCATATACCTACCACAAACAACACATAGCCACCACATACCAACCATATACCTACTCACATCAACAACACATAGCACCACATACCAACCATATACCTACCACAAACAACACATAGCCACCACATACCAACCATA
Organism: Gibbula magus; assembly: GCA_936450465.1. Classification (NCBI taxonomy): domain Eukaryota; kingdom Metazoa; phylum Mollusca; class Gastropoda; order Trochida; family Trochidae; genus Gibbula; species Gibbula magus. The sequence continues at coordinate 101,985,158 of OW388290.1, forward strand.
TACCTACTCACATCAACAACACATAGCACCACATACCAACCATATACCTACCAACAACACATAGCCACCACATACCAACCATATACCTACCAACAACACATAGCCAACACATACAAACCATATACCTACCAACAACACATAGCTACCACATACCAACCATATACCTACCACCAACAACAACACATAGCCACCACATACCAACCATATACCTACCAACAACAACAACACATAGCCACCACAGTCCAAGCATATACCAACCAACATCAACACCAACACATAGCCTCCACATTCCAAGCATATACCCACCAACATCGACACCAACATCAACGCCAACACATAGCCACCACATTCCAATCATATACCAACCAACATCAACACCAACACATAGACTCCACATTCCAAGCATATACCCACCAACATCGACATCAACACCAACACATAGCCACCACATTCCAATCATATACCAACCAACATCGACACCAACACATAGCCACCACATTCTAATCATATACCCACCAACATCGACACCAACACCAACAAATAGCCACCACATTCCAAGAAAATACCAACCAACATCGACACCAACACATAGCCACCACATTCCAAGCATATACCAACCACCATCAACACCAACATATAGCCACCACACTCCAATCATATACCCACCAGCATCAACACCAACACATAGCCACAACATTCTAATCATATTCCCACCAACATCGACACCAACACCAACACATAGCCACCACATTCCAAGCATATACCCTCCAACATTACACCAACACATAGCCACCACATTCCAATCATATACCCACCAATACCAACACCAACACCAACACATAGCCACCACATTCCAATCATATACCAACCAACATCGACACCAACACATAGCCACAACATTCTAACCATATTCCCACCAACATCGACACCAACACCAACACATAGCCACCACATTCCAAGCATATACCCTCCAACATTACACCAACACATAGCCACCACATTCCAATCATATACCCACCAATACCAACACCAACACCAACACATAGCCACCACATACCAACCATATACCTACCAACAGCAACAACACATAGCCACCACATTCCAATCATATAACAACCAACATCGACACCAACATATAGCCACCACTTACCAAGCATATACCCACCAACATCAACACATAGCCACCACATTCCAATTATATACCCACCAACATCAACATTTACACCAACACATAGACACCACATTCCAATCATATACCAACCAACATCGACACCAACACATAGCCACCACTTACCAAGCATATACCAACCAACATCAACACATAGCCACCACATTCCAATTATATACCCACCAACATCAACATTTACACCAACACATAGACACCACATTCCAATCATATACCAACCAACATCGACACCAACACATAGCCACCACTTACCAAGCATATACCCACCGACACCAACACATAGCCACCACATTCCAATTATATACCAACCAACATCGACACCAACACATAGCCACCACTTACCAAGCATATACCCACCAACAACAACACATAGCCACCACTTACCAAGCATATACCCACCGACACCAACACATAGCCACCACATTCCAAGCATATACCAACCAACATCGACACCAACACATAGCCACCACTAACCAAACATATACCCACCAACACCAACACATAGCCACCACATACCAAGCATATACCCACCAACAACAACACATAGCCACCACTTACCAAGCATATACCCACCGACACCAACACATAGCCACCACATTCCAAGCATATACCAACCAACATCGACACCAACACATAGCCACCACTAACCAAACATATACCCACCAACACCAACAAATAGCCACCACATACCAAGCATATACCCACCAACAACAACACATAGCCACCACTTACCAAGCATATACCCACCGACACCAACACATAGCCACCACATTCCAAGCATATACCAACCAACATCGACACCAACACATAGCCACCACTAACCAAACATATACCCACCAACACCAACACGTAGCCACCACATACCAAGCATATACCCACCAACAACAACACATAGCCACCACTTACCAAGCATATACCCACCGACACCAACACATAGCCACCACATTCCAAGCATATACCCACCAACAACAACACATAGCCACCACATTCCAATCATATACCCACCAACACCAACACATAGCCACCACATTCCAATCATATACCCACCAACACCAACACATAGCCACCACTTACCAAGCATATACCCACCAACACCAACACATAGCCACCACTTTCCAATTATATACCCACCAACATCGACACCAACACCAACACCAACACATAGCCACCACATACCAAGCATATACCCACCAACACCAACACATAGCCACCACATTCCAATTATATACCCACCAACATCGACATCAACACCAACACATAGCCACCACATTCCAATTATATACCCACCAACATCGACATCAACACCAACACATAGCCATCACATACCAATTATATACCCACCAACATCAACGCCAACATCAACACATAGCCATCACATTCCAATCATATACTCACCACAACCCAAGTCTCAATTATTAAACAGTTCAATATCATAGGTGTTTACATTGTACTAATTTAAACTAGCCGTGGAGCCAGGCTTATTTCGTGAAGCTGTACAGTGGTAAATGAATTGTTGCTGAGGTGCAATATCTAGTTTTCAGGCACAGTCGAATAGTCCCCGTGTATTTGTGCACTACCTTTCTCAATGTATTAGTAGAGCAGGTCAGGTTGTTCCAGCTATTCACCTTTACCTGTCTGCAATAAACTTGGTTTTAAAAAACATGTAAGACATTGAAACATGACACGGGGTAAATATATACATAAAGTTCATTCACGCTCCACACACCTGATACCCTGATTTTGAACATGGTTACGTCGTGTGTAGTTTACATATAAAGCAAGTGATAGTAAAGGTGATAACGGTGCTAGTATCTGTACCGAAACGTCGCATCTATGCAATAAAGAAGTTGACAATCCATTGAATTTGTTCTCCTTCAACAGCAATGCCGCCTTTATACAATCGAAGATCGAGGGATAATCATTATTGAGAGACAGGTCTTCCAGGAATATTTTTCATCATGACAAACTCAAGGGCACGAGATAAGAAGACTAGTCATCAGAAAAATATCATCTTGATATCGGACCGCGTATTTTGTAGTGGTCCAAGATTGGCAGGGCAGTTGAAGTTTTAGTCACGAGATATATACATACAATAGAAATAGATAGAGAGTCTTGTAAACTACCACTTTTCCATCATCTGAACAGTCTTGCATGCATGGGGCCGTTCTGATTTTTATATACATATTCTTTAGATCAGTAGCCATAGGCACGAGTTGTACAACATCCAGTTGAATAAGTTAGGACTAACTCCCTCAGGGCAAGGAATACCTGCTGGATGATGGAATTACCTACTCACCGCCAACACATAGCACCACATACCAATCATATACCTACCAACAACAACAACACATAGCCACCACATTCCAATCATATACCAACCAACAACAACAACACATAGCCACCACATTCCAATCATATACCAACCAACAACAACAACACATAGCCACCACATTCCAATCAGATACCAACCAACAACAACAACACATAGCCACCACATACCAACCATATACCAACCAACAACAACAACACATAGCCACCACATACCAACCATATACCTACCAACAACAACAACACATAGCCACCACATTCCAATCATATACCAACCAACAACAACAACACATAGCCACCACATACCAACCATATACCTACCAACAACAACAACACATAGCCACCACATTCCAATCATATACCAACCAAACACAACAACACATAGCCACCGAATAACAACCATATACCTACCAACAACAACAACACATAGCCACCACATTCCAATCATATACCAACCAACAACAACAACACATAGCCACCACATTCCAATCATATACCAACCAACAACAACAACACATAGCCACCACATTCCAATCATATACCAACCAACAACAACAACACATAGCCACCACATTCCAATCATATACCAACCAACAACAACAACACATAGCCACCACATACCAACCATATACCTACCAACAACAACAACACATAGCCACCACATTCCAATCATATACCAACCAACAACAACAACACATAGCCACCACATACCAACCATATACCTACCAACAACAACAACACATAGCCACCACATTCCAATCATATACCAACCAAACACAACAACACATAGCCACCGAATAACAATCATATACCTACCAACAACAACAACACATAGCCACCACATTCCAATCATATACCAACCAACAACAACAACACATAGCCACCACATTCCAATCATATACCAACCAACAACAACAACACATAGCCACCACATACCAACCATATACCTACCAACAACAACAACACATAGCCACCACATTCCAATCATATACCAACCAACAACAACAACACATAGCCACCACATTCCAATCATATACCAACCAACAACAACAACACATAGCCACCACATTCCAATCATATACCAACCAACAACAACAACACATAGCCACCACATTCCAATCATATACCAACCAACAACAACAACACATAGCCACCACATACCAACCATATACCTACCAACAACAACAACACATAGCCACCACATTCCAATCATATACCAACCAACAACAACAACACATAGCCACCACATTCCAATCATATACCAACCAACAACAACAACACATAGCCACCACATTCCAATCATATACCAACCAACAACAACAACACATAGCCACCACATTCCAATCATATACCAACCAACAACAACAACACATAGCCACCACATACCAACCATATACCTACCAACAACAACAACACATAGCCACCACATTCCAAGCATATACCTACCACCAACAACAACACATAGCTACCACATACCAACCATATACCTACCACTAACAACAACACATAGCACCACATACCAACCATATACCCACAACCACCCCAGGCGAATATATGTGAAGAAAAGTTTTAAAGTTTTGAATATTTCAATATTATAGGTGGACCATAGCTTGAATACGCGTGAAAACTTTACAGTGGAAAATGGGTTGTTGCTCAGGGGCATCTAGTTTTCATGCACAGTCGAATAGTCCCTATGTATAGAACTCCGTCACTTAACGTCTCACAGGGGCAGGTCCTGTTACTCAAGCTACTCCCCTTTACCTGCCTGCATTAAAATTAGTTCAACAATAACAGGCATTGGCACATGACGCAGTGAAATTTTCTTTGAGAAGGAGCGTTTTTATTTATATCGTTTCAAAGATACTGCACCATGGAAAGAAAGACTGCTGCTTCTTACGTTATAGCTACGGAGTGAACTTGAGATATCCTTGGCCCATATCGTTGTCATTCCTTCACGCTCCATAAACATGGTAATATTGGCGGTATATACCATTTGCTTACATGCTCACCCCTTGAGTAGTTTACGTTACATTTGTTGTTTGTTTAAACCACTTTCAGTGACCATCACCGATCTCGGCAGCATCCAAGCGCAAGTATATATCAACATTTCTAACATTTTTATACCATTTTTGTTATTGCTATTGTTGTAGTTGAGGTTATTAGGAATAAATACAACTTCTTTATTCTGTAAAGGTAAAGTTTCATGAACGTTGTTTCTAAACGTCGCTGACAAAGAAGTTTTAGAGATGGTTCAGCAAGGTGAGACCCCCACCCGGTTTAGAGATGGTTCAGCAAGGTGAGACCCCCACCCGGTTTAGAGATGGTTCAACAAGGTGAGACCCCCACCTGGTTTAGAGATGGTTCAACAAGGTGAGACCCGCACCTGGTTTAGAGATGGTTCAACAAGATGAGACCCGCACCTGGTTTAGAGATGGTTCAACAAGGTGAGACCCGCACCCGGTTTAGAGATGGTTCAGCAAGGTGAGACCCGCACCTGGTTTAGAGATGGTTCAGCAAGGTGAGACCTCACCCTGTTTAGAGATGGTTCAGCAAGGTGAGACCCCCACCCGGTTTAGAGATGGTTCAGGAAGGTGAGACCCGCACCTGGTTTAGAGATGGTTCAGCAAGGTGAGACCCCCAACCGGTTTATAGATGGTTCAGCAAGGTGAGACCCGCACCTGGTTTAGAGATGGTTCAGCAAGGTGAGACCTCACCCTGTTTAGAGATGGTTCAGCAAGGTGAGACCCCGAACTGGTTTAGAGATGGTTCAGGAAGGTGAGACCCGCACCTGGTTTAGAGATGGTTCAGCAAGGTGAGACCTCCACCTGGTTAAGAGATGGTTCAGCAAGGTGAGACCCGCACCTGGTTTAGAGATGGTTCAACAAGGTGAGACCCCGAACTGGTTTAGAGATGGTTCAGCAAGGTGAGACCTCCACCTGGTTTAGAGATGGTTCAGCAAGGTGAGACCCGCACCTGGTTTAGAGATGGTTCAGCAAGGTGAGACCCCACCTGGTTTAGAGATGGTTCAGCAAGGTGAGACCCCACCCGGTTTAGAGATGGTTCAGCAAGGTGAGACCCCCACCTGGTTTAGAGATGGTTCAGCAAGGTGAGACCCCCACCTGGTTTAGAGATGTTTCAGCAAGGTGAGACCCCACCTGGTTTAGAGATGGTTCAGCAAGGTGAGACCCCCATCCGGTTTAGAGATGGTTCAGCAAGGTGAGACCCCACCTGGTTTAGAGATGTTTCAGCAAGGTGAGACCCCACCTGGTTTAGAGATGGTTCAGCAAGGTGAGACCCCCACCCGGTTTAGAGATGGTTCAGCAAGGTGAGACCTCCACCTGGTTTAGAGATGGTTCAGCAAGGTGAGACCTCCACCTGGTTTAGAGATGGTTCAGCAAGGTGAGACCCCCACCCGGTTTAGAGATGGTTCAGCAAGGTGAGACCTCCACCTGGTTTAGAGATGGTTCAGCACGGTGAGACCTCCACCTGGTTTAGAGATGGTTCAGCAAGGTGAGAACCCCACCTGGTTTAGAGATGGTTCAGCAAGGTGAGACCCCCACCCGGTTTAGAGATGGTTCAGCAAGGTGAGACCTCCACCTGGTTTAGAGATGGTTCAGCAAGGTGAGACCTCCACCTGGTTTAGAGATGGTTCAGCAAGGTGAGACCCCCACCCGGTTTAGAGATGGTTCAGCAAGGTGAGACCTCCACCTGGTTTAGAGATGGTTCAGCAAGGTGAGACCTCCACCTGGTTTAGAGATGGTTCAGCAAGGTGAGACCCCACCTGGTTTAGAGATGGTTCAGCAAGGTGAGACCCCCACCCGGTTTAGAGATGGTTCAGCAAGGTGAGACCTCCACCTGGTTTAGAGATGGTTCAGCAAGGTGAGACCTCCACCTGGTTTAGAGATGGTTCAGCAAGGTGAGACCTCCACCTGGTTTAGAGATGGTTCAGCAAGGTGAGACCCCACCTGGTTTAGAGATGGTTCAGGAAGGTGAGACCCGCACCTGGTTTAGAGATGGTTCAGCAAGGTGAGACCCGCACCTGGTTTAGAGATGGTTCAGCAAGGTGAGACCCCCACCTGGTTTAGAGATGGTTCAGCAAGGTGAGACCCCGAACTGGTTTAGAGATGGTTCAGCAAGGTGAGACCTCCACCTGGTTAAGAGATGGGTCAGCAAGGTGAGACCCGCACCTGGTTTAGAGATGGTTCAACAAGGTGAGACCCCGAACTGGTTTAGAGATGGTTCAGCAAGGTGAGACCTCCACCTGGTTTAGAGATGGTTCAGCACGGTGAGACCTCCACCTGGTTAAGAGATGGTTCAGCAAGGTGAGACCCCCACCTGGTTTAGAGATGGTTCAGCAAGGTGAGACCCCACCTGGTTTAGAGATGGTTCAGCAAGGTGAGACCCGCACCTGGTTTAGAGATGGTTCAACAAGGTGAGACCCCGAACTGGTTTAGAGATGGTTCAGCAAGGTGAGACCTCCACCTGGTTTAGAGATGGTTCAGCAAGGTGAGACCCCACCCGGTTTAGAGATGGTTCAGCAAGGTGAGACCCCCACCTGGTTTAGAGATGGTTCAGCAAGGTGAGACCCCCACCTGGTTTAGAGATGGTTCAGCAAGGTGAGACCCCCATCCGGTTTAGAGATGGTTCAGCAAGGTGAGACCCCCACCCGGTTTAGAGATGGTTCAGCAAGGTGAGACCCCCACCTGGTTTAGAGATGGTTCAGCAAGGTGAGAACCCCACCTGGTTTAGAGATGGTTCAGCAAGGTGAGACCCCCACCTGGTTTAGAGATGGTTCAGCAAGGTGAGACCCCCACCCGGTTTAGAGATGGTTCAGCAAGGTGAGACCCCCACCTGGTTTAGAGATGGTTCAGCAAGGTGAGAACCCCACCTGGTTTAGAGATGGTTCAGCAAGGTGAGACCCCCATCCGGTTTAGAGATGTTTCCGCAAGGTGAGACCCCACCTGGTTTAGAGATGGTTCAGCAAGGTGAGACCCCCATCCGGTTTAGAGATGGTTCAGCAAGGTGAGACCCCACCTGGTTTAGAGATGTTTCAGCAAGGTGAGACCCCACCTGGTTTAGAGATGGTTCAGCAAGGTGAGACCCCCACCCGGTTTAGAGATGGTTCAGCAAGGTGAGACCTCCACCTGGTTTAGAGATGGTTCAGCAAGGTGAGACCCCCACCTGGTTTAGAGATGGTTCAGCAAGGTGAGACCCCCACCCGGTTTAGAGATGGTTCAGCAAGGTGAGACCTCCACCTGGTTTAGAGATGGTTCAGCAAGGTGAGACCTCCACCTGGTTTAGAGATGGTTCAGCAAGGTGAGACCCCCACCCGGTTTAGAGATGGTTCAGCAAGGTGAGACCTCCACCTGGTTTAGAGATGGTTCAGCAAGGTGAGACCTCCACCTGGTTTAGAGATGGTTCAGCAAGGTGAGACCCCACCTGGTTTAGAGATGGTTCAGCAAGGTGAGACCCCCACCCGGTTTAGAGATGGTTCAGCAAGGTGAGACCTCCACCTGGTTTAGAGATGGTTCAGCAAGGTGAGACCTCCACCTGGTTTAGAGATGGTTCAGCAAGGTGAGACCTCCACCTGGTTTAGAGATGGTTCAGCAAGGTGAGACCTCCACCTGGTTTAGAGATAGTTCAGCAAGGTGAGACCCGCACCTGGTTTAGAGATGGTTCAGCAAGGTGAGACCTCCACCTGGTTTAGAGATGGTTCAGCAAGGTGAGACCCCCACCTGGTTTAGAGATGTTTCAGCAAGGTGAGACCCCCACCCGGTTTAGAGATGGTTCAGCAAGGTGAGACCCCCACCTGGTTTAGAGATGTTTCAGCAAGGTGAGACCCCACCTGGTTTAGAGATGGTTCAGCAAGGTGAGACCCCCATCCGGTTTAGAGATGGTTCAGCAAGGTGAGACCCGCACCTGGTTTAGAGATGGTTCAGGAAGGTGAGACCCCACCCGGTTAAGAGATGGTTCAGCAAGGTGAGACCCCCACCTTGTTTAGAGATGTTTCAGCAAGGTGAGACCCCCACCCGGTTTAGAGATGGTTCAGCAAGGTGAGACCCCCACCTGGTTTAGAGATGGTTCAGCAAGGTGAGACCCCACCTGGTTTAGAGATGGTTCAGCAAGGTGAGACCCCGAACTGGTTTAGAGATGGTTCAGCAAGGTGAGACCCCACCTGGTTTAGAGATGGTTCAGCAAGGTGAGACCCCCATCCGGTTTAGAGATGGTTCAGCAAGGTGAGACCCCCATCCGGTTTAGAGATGGTTCAGCAAGGTGAGACCCCACCTGGTTTAGAGATGGTTCAGCAAGGTGAGACCCCACCTGGTTTAGAGATGGTTCAGCAAGGTGAGACCCCGAACTGGTTTAGAGATGGTTCAGCAAGGTGAGACCCCCACCTGGTTTAGAGATGGTTCAGCAAGGTGAGACCCCCACCTGGTTTAGAGATGGTTCAGCAAGGTGAGACCCCCACCCGGTTTAGAGATGGTTCAGCAAGGTGAGACCCCGAACTGGTTTAGAGATGGTTCAGCAAGGTGAGACCCCACCTGGTTTAGAGATGGTTCAGCAAGGTGAGACCCCGAACTGGTTTAGAGATGGTTCAGCAAGGTGAGACCCCCACCTGGTTTAGAGATGGTTCAGCAAGGTGAGACCCCCACCTGGTTTAGAGATGGTTCAGCAAGGTGAGACCCCCATCCGGTTTAGAGATGGTTCAGCAAGGTGAGACCCCGAACTGGTTTAGAGATGGTTCAGCAAGGTGAGACCCCCACCTGGTTTAGAGATGGTTCAGCAAGGTGAGAACCCCACCTGGTTTAGAGATGGTTCAGCAAGGTGAGACCCCAACCTGGTTTAGAGATGGTTCAGCAAGGTGAGACCTCCACCTGGTTTAGAGATGGTTCAGCAAGGTGAGACCTCCACCTGGTTTAGAGATGGTTCAGCAAGGTGAGACCCCCACCCGGTTTAGAGATGGTTCAGCAAGGTGAGACCCGCACCTGGTTTAGAGATGGTTCAGCAAGGTGAGACCCCACCTGGTTTAGAGATGGTTCAGCAAGGTGAGACCCCGAACTGGTTTAGAGATGGTTCAGCAAGGTGAGACCCCCACCTGGTTTAGAGATGGTTCAGCAAGGTGAGACCCCCACCTGGTTTAGAGATGGTTCAGCAAGGTGAGACCCCCATCCGGTTTAGAGATGGTTCAGCAAGGTGAGACCCCGAACTGGTTTAGAGATGGTTCAGCAAGGTGAGACCCCCACCTGGTTTAGAGATGGTTCAGCAAGGTGAGACCCCCACCTGGTTTAGAGATGGTTCAGCAAGGTGAGACCCCCATCCGGTTTAGAGATGGTTCAGCAAGGTGAGACCCCGAACTGGTTTAGAGATGGTTCAGCAAGGTGAGACCCCCACCTGGTTTAGAGATGGTTCAGCAAGGTGAGAACCCCACCTGGTTTAGAGATGGTTCAGCAAGGTGAGACCCCCACCTGGTTTAGAGATGGTTCAGCAAGGTGAGACCTCCACCCGGTTTAGAGATGGTTCAGCAAGGTGAGACCCCCACCCGGTTTAGAGATGGTTCAGCAAGGTGAGACCCGCATCTGGTTTAGAGATAGTTCAGCAAGGTGAGACCCCCACCTGGTTTAGAGATGGTTCAGCAAGGTGAGACCCCGAACTGGTTTAGAGATGGTTCAGCAAGGTGAGACCTCCACCTGGTTAAGAGATGGTTCAGCAAGGTGAGACCCGCACCTGGTTTAGAGATGGTTCAACAAGGTGAGACCCCGAACTGGTTTAGAGATGGTTCAGCAAGGTGAGACCTCCACCTGGTTTAGAGATGGTTCAGCACGGTGAGACCTCCACCTGGTTAAGAGATGGTTCAGCAAGGTGAGACCCCCACCTGGTTTAGAGATGGTTCAGCAAGGTGAGACCTCCACCTGGTTAAGAGATGGTTCAGCAAGGTGAGACCCGCACCTGGTTTAGAGGTGGTTCAACAAGGTGAGACCCCGAACTGGTTTAGAGATGGTTCAGCAAGGTGAGACTTCCACCTGGTTTAGAGATGGTTCAGCAAGGTGAGACCCCACCCGGTTTAGAGATGGTTCAGCAAGGTGAGACCCCCACCTGGTTTAGAGATGGTTCAGCAAGGTGAGACCCGCACCTGGTTTAGAGATGGTTCAGGAAGGTGAGACCCCCACCCGGTTTAGAGATGGTTCAGCAAGGTGAGACCCCCACCTGGTTTAGAGATGTTTCAGCAAGGTGAGACCCCCACCCGGTTAAGAGATGGTTCAGCAAGGTGAGACCCCCACCTGGTTTAGAGATGTTTCAGCAAGGTGAGACCCCACCTGGTTTAGAGATGGTTCAGCAAGGTGAGACCCCCATCCGGTTTAGAGATGGTTCAGCAAGGTGAGACCCGCACCTGGTTTAGAGATGGTTCAGGAAGGTGAGACCCCACCGGTTAAGAGATGGTTCAGCAAGGTGAGACCCCCACCTTGTTTAGAGATGGTTCAGCAAGGTGAGACCCCACCTGGTTTAGAGATGTTTCAGCAAGGTGAGACCCCCACCCGGTTTAGAGATGGTTCAGCAAGGTGAGACCCCCACCTGGTTTAGAGATGGTTCAGCAAGGTGAGACCCCACCTGGTTTAGAGATGGTTCAGCAAGGTGAGACCCCGAACTGGTTTAGAGATGGTTCAGCAAGGTGAGACCCCACCTGGTTTAGAGATGGTTCAGCAAGGTGAGACCCCCATCCGGTTTAGAGATGGTTCAGCAAGGTGAGACCCCCATCCGGTTTAGAGATGGTTCAGCAAGGTGAGACCCCACCTGGTTTAGAGATGGTTCAGCAAGGTGAGACCCCACCTGGTTTAGAGATGGTTCAGCAAGGTGAGACCCCGAACTGGTTTAGAGATGGTTCAGCAAGGTGAGACCCCCACCTGGTTTAGAGATGGTTCAGCAAGGTGAGACCCCAACCTGGTTTAGAGATGGTTCAGCAAGGTGAGACCCCCACCCGGTTTAGAGATGGTTCAGCAAGGTGAGACCCCGAACTGGTTTAGAGATGGTTCAGCAAGGTGAGACCCCACCTGGTTTAGAGATGGTTCAGCAAGGTGAGACCCCGAACTGGTTTAGAGATGGTTCAGCAAGGTGAGACCCCCACCTGGTTTAGAGATGGTTCAGCAAGGTGAGACCCCCACCTGGTTTAGAGATGGTTCAGCAAGGTGAGACCCCCATCCGGTTTAGAGATGGTTCAGCAAGGTGAGACCCCGAACTGGTTTAGAGATGGTTCAGCAAGGTGAGACCCCCACCTGGTTTAGAGATGGTTCAGCAAGGTGAGAACCCCACCTGGTTTAGAGATGGTTCAGCAAGGTGAGACCCCCACCTGGTTTAGAGATGGTTCAGCAAGGTGAGACCTCCACCTGGTTTAGAGATGGTTCAGCAAGGTGAGACCTCCACCTGGTTTAGAGATGGTTCAGCAAGGTGAGACCCCCACCCGGTTTAGAGATGGTTCAGCAAGGTGAGACCCGCACCTGGTTTAGAGATGGTTCAGCAAGGTGAGACCCCACCTGGTTTAGAGATGGTTCAGCAAGGTGAGACCCCGAACTGGTTTAGAGATGGTTCAGCAAGGTGAGACCCCCACCTGGTTTAGAGATGGTTCAGCAAGGTGAGACCCCCACCTGGTTTAGAGATGGTTCAGCAAGGTGAGACCCCCATCCGGTTTAGAGATGGTTCAACAAGGTGAGACCCCGAACTGGTTTAGAGATGGTTCAGCAAGGTGAGACCCCCACCTGGTTTAGAGATGGTTCAGCAAGGTGAGACCCCCACCTGGTTTAGAGATGGTTCAGCAAGGTGAGACCCCCATCCGGTTTAGAGATGGTTCAGCAAGGTGAGACCCCGAACTGGTTTAGAGATGGTTCAGCAAGGTGAGACCCCCACCTGGTTTAGAGATGGTTCAGCAAGGTGAGAACCCCACCTGGTTTAGAGATGGTTCAGCAAGGTGAGACCCCCACCTGGTTTAGAGATGGTTCAGCAAGGTGAGACCTCCACCCGGTTTAGAGATGGTTCAGCAAGGTGAGACCCCCACCCGGTTTGGAGATGGTTCAGCAAGGTGAGACCCGCATCTGGTTTAGAGATGGTTCAGCAAGGTGAGACCCCCACCTGGTTTAGAGATGGTTCAGCAAGGTGAGACCCCGAACTGGTTTAGAGATGGTTCAGCAAGGTGAGACCTCCACCTGGTTAAGAGATGGTTCAGCAAGGTGAGACCCGCACCTGGTTTAGAGGTGGTTCAACAAGGTGAGACCCCGAACTGGTTTAGAGATGGTTCAGCAAGGTGAGACCTCCACCTGGTTTAGAGATGGTTCAGCACGGTGAGACCTCCACCTGGTTAAGAGATGGTTCAGCAAGGTGAGACCCCCACCTGGTTTAGAGATGGTTCAGCAAGGTGAGACCTCCACCTGGTTAAGAGATGGTTCAGCAAGGTGAGACCCGCACCTGGTTTAGAGGTGGTTCAACAAGGTGAGACCCCGAACTGGTTTAGAGATGGTTCAGCAAGGTGAGACTTCAACCTGGTTTAGAGATGGTTCAGCAAGGTGAGACCCCACCCGGTTTAGAGATGGTTCAGCAAGGTGAGACCCCCACCTGGTTTAGAGATGGTTCAGCAAGGTGAGACCCGCACCTGGTTTAGAGATGGTTCAGGAAGGTGAGACCCCCACCCGGTTTAGAGATGGTTCAGCAAGGTGAGACCCCCACCTGGTTTAGAGATGTTTCAGCAAGGTGAGACCCCCATCCGGTTTAGAGATGGTTCAGCAAGGTGAGACCCCCACCTGGTTTAGAGATGTTTCAGCAAGGTGAGACCCCCACCTGGTTTAGAGATGGTTCAGCAAGGTGAGACCCCCATCCGGTTTAGAGATGGTTCAGCAAGGTGAGACCCCCATCCGGTTTAGAGATGGTTCAGCAAGGTGAGACCCCCACCTGGTTTAGAGATGTTTCAGCAAGGTGAGACCCCCATCCGGTTTAGAGATGGTTCAGCAAGGTGAGACCCCCACCTGGTTTAGAGATGGTTCAGCAAGGTGAGACCCCACCTGGTTTAGAGATGGTTCAGCAAGGTGAGACCCCCACCTGGTTTAGAGATGGTTCAGCAAGGTGAGACCCCCACCTGGTTTAGAGATGGTTCAGCAAGGTGAGACCCCCACCTGGTTTAGAGATGGTTCAGCAAGGTGAGACCTCCACCTGGTTTAGAGATGGTTCAGCAAGGTGAGACCCCCACCCGGTTTAGAGATGGTTCAGCAAGGTGAGACCCGCACCTGGTTTAGAGATGGTTCAGCAAGGTGAGACCCCCACCTGGTTTAGAGATGGTTCAGCAAGGTGAGACCCCGAACTGGATTAGAGATGGTTCAGCAAGGTGAGACCTCCACCTGGTTAAGAGATGGTTCAGCAAGGTGAGACCCGCACCTGGTTTAGAGATGGTTCAACAAGGTGAGACCCCGAACTGGTTTAGAGATGGTTCAGCAAGGTGAGACCTCCACCTCGTTTAGAGATGGTTCAGCACGGTGAGACCTCCACCTGGTTAAGAGATGGTTCAGCAAGGTGAGACCCCCACCTGGTTTAGAGATGGTTCAGCAAGGTGAGACCTCCACCTGGTTAAGAGATGGTTCAGCAAGGTGAGACCCGCACCTGGTTTAGAGGTGGTTCAACAAGGTGAGACCCCGAACTGGTTTAGAGATGGTTCAGCAAGGTGAGACCTCCACCTGGTTTAGAGATGGTTCAGCAAGGTGAGACCCCACCCGGTTTAGAGATGGTTCAGCAAGGTGAGACCCCCACCTGGTTTAGAGATGGTTCAGCAAGGTGAGACCCGCACCTGGTTTAGAGATGGTTCAGGAAGGTGAGACCCCCACCCGGTTTAGAGATGGTTCAGCAAGGTGAGACCCCCACCTGGTTTAGAGATGTTTCAGCAAGGTGAGACCCCCACCCGGTTTAGAGATGGTTCAGCAAGGTGAGACCCCCACCTGGTTTAGAGATGTTTCAGCAAGGTGAGACCCCACCTGGTTTAGAGATGGTTCAGCAAGGTGAGACCCCCATCCGGTTTAGAGATGGTTCAGCAAGGTGAGACCCGCACCTGGTTTAGAGATGGTTCAGGAAGGTGAGACCCCCACCCGGTTTAGAGATGGTTCAGCAAGGTGAGACCCCCACCTGGTTTAGAGATGTTTCAGCAAGGTGAGACCCCCACCCGGTTTAGAGATGGTTCAGCAAGGTGAGACCCCCACCTGGTTTAGAGATGGTTCAGCAAGGTGAGACCCCACCTGGTTTAGAGATGGTTCAGCAAGGTGAGACCCCGAACTGGTTTAGAGATGGTTCAGCAAGGTGAGACCCCACCTGGTTTAGAGATGGTTCAGCAAGGTGAGACCCCCATCCGGTTTAGATATGGTTCAGCAAGGTGAGACCCCACCTGGTTTAGAGATGGTTCAGCAAGGTGAGACCCCACCTGGTTTAGAGATGGTTCAGCAAGGTGAGACCCCGAACTGGTTTAGAGATGGTTCAGCAAGGTGAGACCCCCACCTGGTTTAGAGATGGTTCAGCAAGGTGAGACCCCGAACTGGTTTAGAGATGTTTCAGCAAGGTGAGACCCCCACCTGGTTTAGAGATGGTTCAGCAAGGTGAGACCCGCACCCGGTTTAGAGATCGTTCAGCAAGGTGAGACCCCGAACTGGTTTAGAGATGGTTCAGCAAGGTGAGACCCCACCTGGTTTAGAGATGGTTCAGCAAGGTGAGACCCCCACCTGGATTAGAGATGGTTCAGCAAGGTGAGACCTCCACCTGGTTTAGAGATGGTTCAGCAAGGTGAGACCTCCACCTGGTTTAGAGATGGTTCAGCAAGGTGAGACCTCCACCTGGTTTAGAGATGGTTCAGCAAGGTGAGACCCCCATCCGGTTTAGAGATGGTTCAGCAAGGTGAGACCCCGAACTGGTTTAGAGATGGTTCAGCAAGGTGAGACCCCCACCTGGTTTAGAGATGGTTCAGCAAGGTGAGAACCCCACCTGGTTTAGAGATGGTTCAGCAAGGTGAGACCCCCACCTGGTTTAGAGATGGTTCAGCAAGGTGAGACCTCCACCTGGTTTAGAGATGGTTCAGCAAGGTGAGACCCCCACCCGGTTTAGAGATGGTTCAGCAAGGTGAGACCCGCACCTGGTTTAGAGATGGTTCAGCAAGGTGAGACCCGCACCTGGTTTAGAGATGGTTCAGCAAGGTGAGACCCCCACCTGGATTAGAGATGGTTCAGCAAGGTGAGACCCGCACCTGTTTAGAGATGGTTCAGCAAGGTGAGACCCCATCCGGTTTAGAGATGGTTCAGCAAGGTGAGACCCCCATCCGGTTTAGAGATGGTTCAGCAAGGTGAGACCCCGAACTGGTTTAGAGATGGTTCAGCAAGGTGAGACCCCGAACTGGTTTAGAGATGGTTCAGCAAGGTGAGACCCCCACCTGGTTTAGAGATGGTTCAGCAAGGTGAGACCCCCACCCGGTTTAGAGATGGTTCAGCAAGGTGAGACCCCCATCCGGTTTAGAGATGGTTCAGCAAGGTGAGACCTCCACCTGGTTTAGAGATGGTTCAGCAAGGTGAGACCCCCACCTGGTTTAGAGATGGTTCAACAAGGTGAGACCCCCACCCGGTTTAGAGATGGTTCAACAAGGTGAGACCCGCACCTGGTTTAGAGATGGTTCAGCAAGGTGAGACCCCCACCTGGTTTAGAGATGGTTCAGCAAGGTGAGACCCGCACCTGGTTTAGAGATGGTTCAGCAAGGTGAGACCCCCATCCGGTTTAGAGATGGTTCAGCAAGGTGAGACCTCCACCTGGTTTAGAGATGGTTCAGCAAGGTGAGACCCGCACCTGGTTTAGAGATGGTTCAGCAAGGTGAGACCCGCACCTGGTTAAGAGATGGTTCAGCAAGGTGAGACCCGCATCCGGTTTAGAGATGGTTCAGCAAGGTGAGACCTCCACCTGGTTTAGAGATGGTTCAGCAAGGTGAGACCCGCACCTGGTTTAGAGATGGTTCAGGAAGGTGAGACCCCAACCTGGTTTAGAGATGGTTCAGGAAGGTGAGACCCCCATCCGGTTTAGAGATGGTTCAGCAAGGTGACACCCCGAACTGGTTTAGAGATGGTTCAGCAAGGTGAGACCCCACCTGGTTTAGAGATGGTTCAGCAAGGTGAGACCCCACCTGGTTTAGAGATGGTTCAGCAAGGTGAGACCCCGAACTGGTTTAGAGATGGTTCAGCAAGGTGAGACCCCACCTGGTTAAGAGATGGTTCAGCAAGGTGAGACCTCCACCTGGTTTAGAGATGGTTCAGCAAGGTGAGACCTCCACCTGGTTTAGAGATGGTTCAGCAAGGTGAGACCTCCACCTGGTTTAGAGATGGTTCAGCAAGGTGAGACCCCCATCCGGTTTAGAGATGGTTCAGCAAGGTGAGACCCCGAACTGGTTTAGAGATGGTTCAGCAAGGTGAGACCCCCACCTGGTTTAGAGATGGTTCAGCAAGGTGAGAACCCCACCTGGTTTAGAGATGGTTCAGCAAGGTGAGACCCCCACCTGGTTTAGAGATGGTTCAGCAAGGTGAGACCTCCACCTGGTTTAGAGATGGTTCAGCAAGGTGAGACCCCCACCCGGTTTAGAGATGGTTCAGCAAGGTGAGACCCGCACCTGGTTTAGAGATGGTTCAGCAAGGTGAGACCCGCACCTGGTTTAGAGATGGTTCAGCAAGGTGAGACCCCCACCTGGATTAGAGATGGTTCAGCAAGGTGAGACCCGCACCTGTTTAGAGATGGTTCAGCAAGGTGAGACCCCATCCGGTTTAGAGATGGTTCAGCAAGGTGAGACCCCCATCCGGTTTAGAGATGGTTCAGCAAGGTGAGACCCCGAACTGGTTTAGAGATGGTTCAGCAAGGTGAGACCCCGAACTGGTTTAGAGATGGTTCAGCAAGGTGAGACCCCACCCGGTTTAGAGATGGTTCAGCAAGGTGAGACCCCCATCCGGTTTAGAGATGGTTCAGCAAGGTGAGACCTCCACCTGGTTTAGAGATGGTTCAGCAAGGTGAGACCCCCACCTGGTTTAGAGATGGTTCAACAAGGTGAGACCCCCACCCGGTTTAGAGATGGTTCAACAAGGTGAGACCCGCACCTGGTTTAGAGATGGTTCAGCAAGGTGAGACCCCCACCTGGTTTAGAGATGGTTCAGCAAGGTGAGACCCGCACCTGGTTTAGAGATGGTTCAGCAAGGTGAGACCCCCATCCGGTTTAGAGATGGTTCAGCAAGGTGAGACCTCCACCTGGTTTAGAGATGGTTCAGCAAGGTGAGACCCGCACCTGGTTTAGAGATGGTTCAGCAAGGTGAGACCCGCACCTGGTTAAGAGATGGTTCAGCAAGGTGAGACCCGCATCTGGTTTAGAGATGGTTCAACAAGGTGAGACCCGCACCTGGTTTAGAGATGGTTCAGGAAGGTGAGACTCCCATCCGGTTTAGAGATGGTTCAGGAAGGTGAGACCCCAACCTGGTTTAGAGATGGTTCAGGAAGGTGAGACCCCCACCTGGTTTAGAGATCCCACCTGGTTTAGAGATGGTTCAGCAAGGTGAGACCCCCACCTGGTTTAGAGATGGTTCAGCAAGGTGAGACCCGCACCTGGTTTAGAGATGGTTCAGGAAGGTGAGACCCCCACCCTTTTTAGAGATGGTTCAGCAAGGTGAGACCCCACCCGGTTTAGAGATGGTTCAGGAAGGTGAGACCCGCACCTGGTTTAGAGATGGTTCAGCAAGGTGAGACCCCCACCTGGTTTAGAGATGGTTCAGCAAGGTGAGACCCGCACCCGGTTTAGAGATGGTTCAGCAAGTTGAGACCCGCACCTGGTTTAGAGATGGTTCAGCAAGGTGAGACCCCCATCCGGTTTAGAGATGGTTCAGCAAGGTGAGACCCCACCCGGTTTAGAGATGGTTCAGCAAGTTGAGACCCGCACCTGGTTTAGAGATGGTTCAGCAAGGTGAGACCCCCATCCGGTTTAGAGATGGTTCAGCAAGGTGAGACCCCACCCGGTTTAGAGATGGTTCAGCAAGGTGAGACCCCCACCCGGTTTAGAGATGGTTCAGCAAGGTGAGACCTCCACCTGGTTTAGAGATGGTTCAGCAAGGTGAGACCCCACCCGGTTTAGAGATTGTTCAGGAAGGTGAGACCCGCACCTGGTTTAGAGATGTTTCAGCAAGGTGAGACCCCCACTTGGTTTAGAGATGGTTCAGCAAGGTGAGACCCGTACCTGGTTCAGAGATGGTTCAGCAAGGTTAGACCTCCACCTGGTTAAGAGATGGTTCAGCAAGGTGAGACCCGCACCTGGTTTAGAGATGGTTCAGCAAGGTGAGACCTCCACCTGGTTTAGAGATGGTTCAGCAAGGTGAGACCTCCACCTTGTTTAGAGATGGTTCAGCAAGGTGAGACCCCCACCCGGTTTAGAGATGGTTCAGGAAGGTGAGACCCGCACCCGGGTTAGAGATGGTTCAGGAAGGTGAGACCCCCACCTGGTTTAGAGATGGTTCAGGAAGGTGAGACCCCCACCCGGTTTAGAGATGGTTCAGCAAGGTGAGACCCCCACCTGGTTTAGAGATCGTTCAGCAAGGTGAGACCCCGAACTGGTTTAGAGATGTTTCAGCAAGGTGAGACCCCCACCTGGTTTAGAGATGGTTCAGCAAGGTGAGACCCCCACCCGGTTTAGAGATCGTTCAGCAAGGTGAGACCCCGAACTGGTTTAGAGATGTTTCAGCAAGGTGAGACCCCCACCTGGTTTAGAGATGGTTCAGCAAGGTGAGACCCCCACCCGGTTTAGAGATCGTTCAGCAAGGTGAGACCCCGAACTGGTTTAGAGATGGTTCAGCAAGGTGAGACCCCCACCTGGTTTAGAGATCGTTCAGCAAGGTGAGACCCCGAACTGGTTTAGAGATGGTTCAGCAAGGTGAGACCCCACCCGGTTTAGAGATGGTTCAGCAAGGTGAGACCCCACCTGGTTTAGAGATGGTTCAGCAAGGTGAGACCCGCACCTGGTTTAGAGATGGTTCAGCAAGGTGAGACCCCACCTGGTTTAGAGATGGTTCAGCAAGGTGAGACCCCCACCTGGTTTAGAGATGGTTCAGCAAGGTGAGACCCCGAGCTGGTTTAGAGATGGTTCAGCAAGGTGAGACCCCCAGCTGGTTTAGAGATGGTTCAGCAAGGTGAGACCCGCACCTGGTTTAGAGATGGTTCAGCAAGGTGAGACCCGCACCTGGTTTAGAGATGATTCTGCAAGGTGAGACTCCCACCTGGTCTAGAGATGGTTCAGCAAGGTGAGACCCGCACCTGGTTTAGAGATGATTCTGCAAGGTGAGACTCCCACCTGGTCTAGAGATGCTGTTACCCGACAGGTTAAGGGTACCTATTCTCGAAAGCACTCCATCACTGTGTGTTCAAACATGAAGTTAGTTTTACAGTCCACTGTGTAGGTCGGATCTGTCTCAGGAGGTCTTCAGAGAGGTGTTGGAAGTGGTCATGAGGTAGAGTCTTGGTGAGAGGCTTTAAGTAAAGGGTCTCGTTGTGAGTAATCTTGAGAAGTGGTCTGGAGAAGAGCTTTAAAGTCTAAAGAGGAGATCCCAGGTGTAACCCTGTCTGTTCTCAGTGTCAGGATCTTGATACACTGTGAGATCAAACCCGGGGAAAGTGACAGGTGAGGCGCCCTGAAATATTTGTGTATGTATCTTATGTCTTCTTGCTGACAGGTGAGGCGCCCTGAAATACATGTGTATGTATCTTATGTCTTCTTGCTGACAGGTGAGGCGCCCTGAAATATTTGTGTATGTATCTTATGTCTTCTCGCTGACAGGTGTGGTGCACTGAAATACACGTGTAGGTATCTTATGTCTTCTCGGTGACAGGTGAGGCGCAGTGAATTACATGTGTATGTATCTTATGTCTTCTCGCTGACAGTTGAGGCGCACCGAAATATACGTGTATGTATCTTATTTATTCTCCCTGACAGATGCGGCGCACTGAAATACACGTATATGTAGGCTATCTTATTTCTTCACACTAACAGTTGAGGCGCACTGAAATACACGTGCATGTCTTTAACCTATTACTCAACTGTTGGACATGGCTTTGTTTAATACATCTTCAATGTTATTACAAATTGTGTATTGCATCACGTGCTGCCGTTTGACATAACGTCATAATCAAATAATAAACTCGGTTCCGTTTAATAACATCAATCAATAATAACATGAAACTCTTCAATGGTATCGGTATCGCAATGAGCTCGTTATATACCAAACCACTCGATCTTTTCATACAAAATAGAATTCGCCTAGTAGTCTCTATCAATCCAATAGATATAAAGTAATGACGTACATGGTCTGCACCAATAATGTAGGCCTACATAGTTGTTGAAGGTTGGTATATCGTGAAACATGAAAATAAAAGTATCTCACCCTGACGTATGAAATTGTGGGTACCTCTTTACAAATAATGTCCCTATGAACATCATTAAACATCGTCTTTCTCCGGCAGCAGTATTTCGATTTTTACACCGTGGAAAATGTGGTGACGTTTCTTTTTCCGTTGAGTGTGCAGGTTGTCAGTTGTAAAGCTTGTAAGTGTTCTTTACGGACGACTTTGTGCCGGTGGATTAGTTGTCCTATTATCCCTCCAATAATAGACCAGGCAGATCTATATCCTAAATATGAGAGCAAAACCAGGTCTCTTTGTGTTCACGTTCACTTGTTATTTCCTCTCTCAGATGAAATTCTTTAATTTGTACTTGTATCATAACTATACAAATCCATTACGTGCTCTTGTTATAAACTCGTGTTTGAACTGTACTTTACTACTTACATTGTATGTAAAATTGGTTAATATTTATATACGCTCAACAGCAAAAGAAACGCCACCATACAAAATACAAGATAATTCAATCCAGGAATGATAAACACGACTGAAACAGAGATGCATCATTTCTTCAGAAGCCAACTAGAAAATATAGGAGAGTCAAAAAAGCTTGTTTTGCTTGTTTTATGACGTCAACAAATTTGAGTTCAAGACGGTTTTTTTTTATGTCGATAACGTCTTTTATGAATTAATTTAAGTTAAATGCCAAACATTATGGTAAAAAATAACATTTCAACACCCCAAGTCTACTTGAACAGACCTAAAACTAAAAGTATTTCTCTGTCGTCTGATGTATGAAATTGTGGGTACCTCTTTACACATCACGTCCCTATAAAAAACGTTCAAAATCAACTTTCTCCGGCAGCAGTATTCCTTGTTTATACTGTTGAGAATATGATGACGTTTGTTTCGTGGTTGAGTGTAAGCCAGTCGATGACATAGGCTACACTTTAACTAGATACTCTACCCTGATGTAAAAATACACTGTTTCAAGAAGTGCTAGTTGATATGATCAACACAAAGGTGAAAATATTTACCAATAACATGTCTTGAGAAGAAAGGCAGATTATCACTATAGTGTACTCAGTCGTCTGGTAAGGAAACATTTACAAACAAATCACGTAAGGGACTGTCCCCGTTCTGATAGACACTGTGCAGCCTCACATCAAGATGGTAGGGCTTTATTAGACTGTGGTCGTCAGTCTTTTGCCTCCAGTGTGTCGTCCTGAAACAGGCCAGGCCGCCTTGCTTCAAACTCGCCGTTTGAGTAACCAAACTCCGCGCAACCAAACTCCGCGCAACCAAACTCTGCGCAACCAAACTGTGAGCAACCAGACTCTGCGCAACCAAACCGTGAGCAACCAGACTCTGCGCAACCAAACTGTGAGTAACCAAACTCTGCGCAACAAAACTGTGAGCAACCAAACTCTGCGCAACCAAACTGTGAGTAACCAAACTCTTCGCAATCAAACTGTGAGCAACCAGACTCTGTGCAACCAAACTGAGCGCAACCAAACTGTGAGCAACCAAACTCTGCGCAATCAAACTGTGAGCAACCAAACTCTGTGCAACCAAACTGTGCGCAACCAAACTCTGTGCAACCAAACTGTGCGCAACCAGACTCTGTGCAACCAAACTCTGCGCAACCAAACTGTGAGCAACCAGACTCTGTGCAACCAAACTCTGCGCAATCAAACTATGAGCAACCAGACTCTGTGCAACCAAACTGTGAGCAACCAAACTCTATGCAACCAAACTGTGCGCAACCAAACTCTGTGCAACCAAACTGTGCGCAACCAGACTCTGTGCAACCAAACTGTGCGCAAACAGATTCTGCGCAACCGCCTCAAAGCTGCTGGGTGGAGGTCCGGACGATTCCTCAGACGTCCATGCTTGACACACACGTAACCGTTGGCTTTGCGATGCCCGGCAACAGTGGCACGTGAGGTCATGGAGGAGGATTTACTGGTCCGAGTCTTTCCCTCTTCGAAACTGTTGTAGGCGATTCAGAGTATGGAGGGCTACAAACAGGCGTAAGAAATCGAAGAACATCATGCCAACCGTACCATGTGGTGGGGGATCAGGCATGGTGTGGGTGGTTCTCTTACGACTGTAAGCTGGATTTGGGAACTTACAGGTGCTCGCCGGATCTAGCCGTTATCGATAATTTTGATAACTACAGACTTGCCACTAAGCCACTCTTCGTCGGTGGCAATGCTCGACCCTAACTTTTCCGAGCTGTGGTCCAACATCTGAAGAACAATGGTATTACATAGGCCCCCGGCCAGCAATGTCCCCTGATTTAACCCCCATTGAGCATGTCTGAGACCAAATGTGCCAACGGTTCTGTAGATGAAATATTCTCCTCAAACCTGAGGGAATTGGAGGTAATCATACCCCATGGAAGAATTCGGGACGTTTGTTAGGATCATGCCGAGAAGAGTTGTTGCAGTTATTCAGACAGGAGGTGGCAACACGTGCACGTTATTAACATTGTCTTGTTCCTGACACTTGGTCTATTCAATATGGTTTTCTCTGATGACACATTCCCAGGGTTTGTTTTTACCATACACAAATGGTTATGTGATTTGGTTTAAATTGTACCCATGTTTTTGGTGTGTCTTGTTGCCAACGTGCTCATCTTAAATAAACATCACTTGTGCAATGAAAACAACATATCTGTGGTCTTCATTCTACATTTTTTTCTGTAAACGTAAACAGCCCCATGATTAAAGTCATGGGGGTTCTTGACTTTTTATACTATTTATAGTACTGGTCAAGGACGCTGTCAGCCATGCAAAACGACTAACTTTTCTTTATTCTATCGCCTATATATATAGGCGTTAATTATCTACCCTCAGAAGTTATTCACCTCAACATCCTACGTTTCTGCTATGGGTTTATATTTCTTGCTTCTATTCCACTGTGCATTAGTGGGGGAAATTTGCAACATGGAGATTGGCCGGTGTTTAACTGCCATACCGACTGACTTGTTTATTGTAACCAATGTCCGCATCGCACAGGTGAAGGAAAGTCAGTCTTATGAAGGATGGCGGAAAACAGACAGAGAACTCCGTTGGAAACATTATTAAGCTCGCTATAATATGCACAACTAACTAACCTCGATCGAACCAACGAGAGATAAACCTTCACCAGAACTGTAGATTACACGTGCTAACTGCCCACCGCTTGGTTGATTCCTACACTACCCGCAAGTGATTAGCTCTCAGGACCGTCTGGAAAACCACATTCAAATTAGGGTTCAGTTTTATAAATCGGAATAGGCTATTTACTTCAAATATTTATTACTTGGCACGACATGACTTCTTAACAATGCACGTGTCATCAGTAGTCACATAATAAGTTTTAATTTAAGTGACTATAAATATATTCTCCATAAAAAAATTAATGCACGTGTATTTCAGTCCCAAATGTATGTTCATAAAACACACGTCTATTTCAACCCCAATGTAACCTCATTAATGTAACCTTAATAATAAAAATACAGATTTCCCAATGTAACTTTATAATAATGCACGTGTATTTCTGCCACCAATGTAACCTCATAAAATGCACGTGCGTTTCTGCCACCAATGTAACCTCATAATAACGCACGTGTATTTAAACCACAAATGTTGGCGGGGCCTTTGTTCAAGAATTATCATAAATCTTTCTGCAAATGAGTTTTAACAAAATAACCTTGCTAAAAACACATGTGTTCTTTTGCATACGAGTAATATTGCACACGTGCGAATTCAGCATGATTAGACAGTTTGATAGAATAGCTCAACGTCCCAATGAGCAGGTCATATTATGTACACACCTATGCCTGTCTGTATAAAAATAAGTTCAACAATGGAAGACTTTGAAACACGAGAGGGGGTATATCTTTTTTTTCATCTTTTCAAGGGCATTGCACTGTGGAAAAACACACTGTTGTATGAAATGTTATGGGTACTCATTTGCAATTCAGGTAATCCGGGCCCCCCATTACTGACAATCCACGCTGGTTCTACTGTTGACATATACTTCTTGCATACATGATCACGTCTTGGTATTTAACCCAACAGGTAGTGTTTGTTTGAACCAGTTTCACTGATCTCTCCCCTGCAGCATCACAGCGCATGTTCGTATATTTTCTGATATTCGATTGTCATTGCTGGAGTTGAGGTTATTGAAAAGGAATACAACTTCTTTACTATGTGTAGGTAAAGTTTCTACAAAGTTGTTTTTAAATGTCGCCTACAAAGAAACTACAGTAGAACACGGATGTAACGAACACCAAGGGACCAAAGAATTCAGTTCGCTATATCCGTTGTTCGCTTGTTAATATTTTCTTTTCCAAGTTGCCATTCACTGGTTCACCAAGGTAGGACCTCTCCTCTGGTTTAGAGATGATATCACCTGACCGGCCCAGGATACCTAGTGTCGAAAGCAACCATCACTGTGTATCCAAACATAGAAGTTAGCTTGACAGTTCACTGCCTCGGATCTGACTCGGTAGGTCTTCAGAAGAGATCGTTGGAAGGGGTCTTGAGTAAGGATTTTCTAAGAAAGGGTCAAGTGAGAGATTTTATGAGAGTGGGTGATTTGGAGAAGTGGTCTTGGTGAAAGGGTTTTAAGTAGAATTTATAAGAAGGGTCTGTATTGATTGTGTACGAGAAGTGGTCTAGAAGAGATCCGAGGTGTAAGACGTGTCTGTCCTCACTGTCAGGATCCTCCTCGCTCCATACACTGTGAGAACAAACCCGGGTCAAGATGGCGATCAACATCCCAGGTGTCGTCGTCGTCATCATCTTCTACGCCATCATACTCGTCATCGGCATCGTCGCGGGGCGGAAGACCCGGAAGACGGGGTGTGCTGATGAGATGTTCGTCGCCAACAGACAGATGGGCTTCTTTGTATCGCTCTTCTCGCTAACAGGTGAGGCGCACTGAAATACACTTGTATATCTTATTTCTTCACACTAACAGGTGAGGCGCACTGAAATACACGTGTATATCTTATTTCTTCTCGCTAACAGGTGAGGCGCACTGACATACACGTGTATATCTTATTTCTTCTCGCTAACAGGTGAGGCGCACTGAAATACACTTGTATATCTTATTTCTTCACACTAACAGGTGAGGCGCACTGAAATACACGTGTATATCTTATTTCTTCTCGCTAACAGGTGAGGCGCACTGAAATACACGTGTATATCTTATTTCTTCTCGCTAACAGGTGAGGCGCACTGAAATACACGTGTATATCTTATTTCTTCTCGCTGACAGGTGAGGCGCACTGACATACACGTGTATATCTTATTTCTTCTAGCTAACAGGTGAGGCGCACTGACATACACGTGTATATCTTATTTCTTCTAGCTAACAGGTGAGGCGCACTGAAATACACGTGTATATCTTATTTCTTCTCGCTAACAGGTGAGGCGCACTGACATACACGTGTATATCTTATTTCTTCTCGCTGACAGGTGAGGCGCACTGACATACACGTGTATATCTTATTTCTTCTCGCTAACAGGTGAGGCGCACTGACATACACGTGTATATCTTATTTCTTCTCGCTAACAGGTGAGGCGCACTGAAATACACGTGTATATCTTATTTCTTCTCGCTAACAGGTGAGGCGCACTGACATACACGTGTATATCTTATTTCTTCTCGCTGACAGGTGAGGCGCACTGAAATACACGTGTATATCTTATTTCTTCTCGCTGACAGGTGAGGCGCACTGAAATACACGTGTATATCTTATTTCTTCTCGCTAACAGGTGAGGCGCACTGAAATACACGTGTATATCTTATTTCTTCTCGCTGACAGGTGAGGCGCACTGAAATACACGTGTATATCTTATTTCTTCTCGCTAACAGGTGAGGCGCACTGAAATACACGTGTATATCTTATTTCTTCTCGCTAACAGGTGAGGCGCACTGAAATACACGTGTATATCTTATTTCTTCTCGCTAACAGGTGAGGCGCACTGACATACACGTGTATATCTTATTTCTTCTCGCTGACAGGTGAGGCGCACTGACATACACGTGTATATCTTATTTCTTCTCGCTAACAGGTGAGGCGCACTGAAATACACGTGTATATCTTATTTCTTCTCGCTAACAGGTGAGGCGCACTGAAATACACGTGTATATCTTATTTCTTCTCGCTGACAGGTGAGGCGCACTGAAATACACGTGTATATCTTATTTCTTCTCGCTAACAGGTGAGGCGCACTGAAATACACGTGCATATCTTATTTCTTCTCGCTGACAGGTGAGGCGCACTGAAATACACGTGTATATCTTATTTCTTCTCGCTAACAGGTGAGGCGCACTGAAATACACGTGTATATCTTATTTCTTCTCGCTGACAGGTGAGGCGCACTGACATACACGTGTATATCTTATTTCTTCTCGCTAACAGGTGAGGCGCACTGAAATACACGTGCATATCTTATTTTTTCTCGCTGACAGGTGAGGCGCACTGAAATACACGTGTATATCTTATTTCTTCTCGCTAACAGGTGAGGCGCACTGAAATACACGTGTATATCTTATTTCTTCTCGCTGACAGGTGAGGCGCACTGAAATACACGTGTATATCTTATTTCTTCTCGCTGACAGGTGAGGCGCCACAATGTGAGCATCACGGTCACAACTGCATGTGTATCATATATCGGTGATCTTCGTTCAATTTAGCCTGATTTAAATAAGGGAGTATTAAAATAATAAACTCCGTCATGTTTAATAACACTTTTATCAAACTCTTGAATGGCATTGCTATCGATTTCGCTCGTTAGATACCAAGCAACTAGCTCGTTTCGTAAAAAAAATTATTTAATGGGACATCGTTTAGTATTCTCTGAATATACATTAAATAATAATAATGACGAGGACAGATAAACATGGTGTGACCAATAAAAAAGTATTTGTCGAAGGTGTATATACTGTTCTTTTCTACAACACGGGCGACGAATTGTCCTATATAACGTGTCCTACATAGCTTGGATGTATGTTTTGAAGACTTTGTGTTGTGCCCCCCTCCCTCAAATAATGGAACGGGTAGGTCATACGTATCAGAGCAACACCGTTTGTCGGCAAGAATTGTTTAAGTTGTTCTTTCGTCTCTTCGATGAAATTCTTTAATTTGTACTGATATCATAAACGTTTTAAAGAAAGTTTGGGATCTTATAATCATGTTTGTATTGAACTCGTATACTAAAATGATATGCAAAACAGATTTTTAAAATATGTATGTCACTCGATGACATAATCTGTAAGTCAACTAGGTGCTCCTGAGCACAATGTCACAGGTGAAATCAGCGAATAACATGCCTTGAGTGAATGCTTACAGTACGAGCCAAGGCCGCTCTCAGCCATGCATAACGATCGCTGGCCTATTTTTTTCCCTTCTCTACCCACAGAGGTTAATCAACTCAAACAATATATAATAATGATATGTCACCTTGTGTAGCGCTTTAGATTTGTTTTGAGCCAGTAGCTTCAGTAACAATGCATGTGCATTTCAACAACAATTATCCTACCTCATGTAAGAATGTAGAACCCTGATGGTCCACGTGACCATTAACAAATATCAATGAACAACGTCATACGGGTTGATAAATCTTCCCGAGGGTGATAAATGTTGTATACCCCGCAACACGAATAAAGCATGCATCCACGTCAGTCATTCCATGTTACGTTACACAAGTTAAGGTTATAGTTTGTCGATCGATCAGCTGTTTTCTGTCAAAAAAATTCTCTCTTTTTAATGATATTTTGAGACATGCGGTAAGATAAATACGTCATAACTTTCAGTTTGTTCGGGTGACATCATAATTTATCAGACCCTTCATAACGAGCCGTAGGCGAGTTGGATAAACACTATTATCAACCTACCAGCCATATAACGTGATACTTGAAACGACCTTTCTAAACCGTATCACCCGGTACGAGGGACTTACAACATTGTAATTCCCTCCAGGAGGGTTTACACAGACAGTTGTAAACCGTGTTATAAGGAATTATAATGCTTGTAAACCCTGATATATTTGTTAAGATGACGGCTTGAAAGTAAAGATCTGAAGAAATTAACTTAGACTAATTTTGAAAAATGTCTTAAATTTACGACAGAATATGTACAGCAAATGTTTTGCAGAAAGTGCGTCTCGAACCCGTATCCACTATCACCTGTAGTTACTGAGCCAACGCCTTAGTCTACTGCGCTAAGGGGCAGACGAAATTTCACTGTACAAAAGAAACCCATATAGCGCGGCTGTTAACAGGCTGACATCAACCAGGGATCCTCAATATAACAAGTAAAAATCCTGTTTTACACTTAAAAACGGTTGATAATATAGATAACCCATTCTACCTCGGATATGGTAAGGTTGTAGACCCTGATAGTCAGGGTCCACAACCTTACCATATCCTCGGTATCATGGGTTATCCTTATAAGAAGGGTCTGATGTCATCTGATTACGATATCACCCTCTACTGAATGTTATAACTTATAATGTGATATATTAACAATGCACGACGTCGTGTATTTCAGTGACAAATGTAGCTTCATATCAATGCATGTGCATCTCAACAACTTATCTGATGTCATAACAATGCACGTGTATTTCAGTCACAATGGAGCTTCATAACAATGCAACTGCATTTCAACAACCAATGTGATATCATAACAATGCACGTGTATTTCAGTCACAATGGAGCTTCATAACAATGCAACTGCATTTCAACAACCAATGTGATATCATAACAATGCACATGTATTTCAGAAAACCAATGTTACCTCATAACAATGCACGTGTTTTTCAGCCACCAATGTTACCTCATAACAATACACATGCATTTTAGAAACCAATATTACCTCATAACAATACATGTGTAGTTTAGCAACCAATGTTACCTTATACCAATGTACGTGTATTTCAGCCACCAATGTTGGCGGGGCCTATGTGAACGGAACCGCGGAGATAGTGGCTGACAGAGGATTGGTGTGGGCGCAGGCGCCGATTGGTTTCTGTATCGGACTCTTTATTGGCAAGTAACAATGGGAATATAAATTAGTTGAAATGATAATATAGTTAATTTTTCGGACTTATAATATAATGCGTTTTCTGCTATCGTTTCTTTTGCCCTGTGGTTAAAATTTACGACCGTTTCATCTTGACATTGATGATGTTTGTAACTGAATTGGACTAGCGAATATTCTATCATTACCAAAGGTTTGCTTTGACAATGTTCAAATAATGGCAACACACGATTTTCTTTTGTAATCAAATATTTGAGATAGTTTGCCCTTCTGTACATGTCCCCAGGTGGGTGGTTCTACGGACCCAAGATGCGCCGCGCCAGGTACGTGACGATGTACGATCCCTTCCAGAAGAAGTACGGGTACAAGGCCGGCTCGCTCATGTGTCTACCAGAGTTTGTGGGTGACCTCTTCTGGACCGCCGCCATCTTGTCTGCTCTCGGTAACTCTCGTACCTGTATTTGATTCAGTCTAACACCTGGGTCCCGTTGCACGAAACGACTCCCTGGACTCTGAACATTCTCATTTAAATCAGATCGAATTTAAACTCGTTCCTTGCTGTGTTAGATCTGAACATTGCTCCATAGAGGTCATGTCAGATGACCTTCACCCCATCAACCAATCAGCGACGAGGCTTGAAAAGCTTGGGACCGACTTGAGTTCAAATTCACGAAACACCACATACAATATCGTATCTTGTAGGGCCTCTGATTGGCTGAAATTATTGAAGGCGAATATTCACAGTGAAGGTCGCCTGGCGTGAGCTTTGCGGGGTACTGCTCAGATCGATGAACGAGGTACGTATGTTACGTTCGATCTGATTTACATGAGACTGGAACTCTGAGGAAAGTTGTTATTCTTAAAATATCACCATTTGTTAAATATTGAAGAGGGGCCTCTGAGAAGTGGTTTAGGAATGAATAGATATATACATATATGTGTTTATTATATGTAAATATCAGACTATATTTGATTGTTCATAGTAAGCTTTAATGAGGATAACACCGTTTATTTGACATGTCAACGGTTGTCATCATGTATCATCATTTGGTCTGTTCACTGACGTCTTATAATACATTTTAAATTTTTCAAAAGATTATTCCATGACCATGTTATTATTGGTATCCTGAAATTTGGTATGAAATATTGATATCGATAACGGCCGTGTGCCAGGTTCAACTGTGGGGATCATCCTGGACGTAGACAAAACCACCTCTATCATTGTCTCGGCCGCCATCGCAGTCTTCTACACCTTCCTCGGCGGTCTATGGTCTGTGGCGTACACGGACTTGGTGCAACTCGCCTTCATAGCAGGAGGGCTGGTGAGTAACATTCATAGCAAGGGGGGCTGGTGAGTAACATTCATAGCATGGGGAGCTGGTGAGTTACCTTCATAGCATGAGAGGGTGGTGAGTAACCTTCATAGCATGAGAGGGTGGTGAGTATAACTTTCATAGCGTGGGGGGGTGGGGGGGGGCTGGTGAGTAACACTTGTGAAATGATGGCTCATGGTCAGTCCTCCTGTTGATAGTGTGTACTGAACACACAATACACAACACACAACACAGTTGTGAGTGCGAATATCAGTGAATGAGAGTGATTTGTCTCTGTGTTGCATCTTATATATTTAATAATATTTTGACCGGCAGATTATGTACGTGTTAAACATAACACTGTAGACATAGAATGACTCATGCTACAGAGCAAACTAAAGCGTATGACTACACACTCTGGTTGTTATCCCTGCAGTTGCTGTCCTTCCCATTCGCGCTGAACCACCCATCAGTGGACCAGGACAAGATGGCGGGCATCTGGGGAGGTCACGTGCCTACACGCGAGATTGGACCCTACCTGGATGTGTACGCGCTCCTCATCTTCGGGGGGATACCCTGGCAGGTAGGCGGGAGGGGAGGAGTTCTGTAGCTTCCTTGCAGGAGAGGCCGGATGGGGGGGGGGGGGGGGGGAGAGAGAGTGGCTGGTTGAGTTTATAAGTGGAAAAGTAGTCCGCAAGGGGAGCTCTTCGAGTTAGTAGCTTACCCTCTATCGCACACGTCCTTGACGAACATTTTATATTAGACCAACTCGCTCGAGGGTACCGTAGGTTACCTTGATTTGACACGTCCTTGGCCATTTTATATCAAATTAACTTTTGATGTCATCTTCACGTTCTCTCATTTCATTAGCATGTAATGGAGAGGTGTTCATGACGTCAAAGTTGATTTTAAATGTTGTAGGTTAATTTTTAAGAAACTTTTCATTTCTAAGAAACACGATATGAATGCACATTTGACTTATTCAAAGCTGTAGATTAGAGGTAGATTACACCGTTCATCCTTGTCTAACCTAGCCTCTGAAAGGATTTTTTTGTAAAAGTTCAAAGTTTGAAAAACATAAAATTAAATAAAAAGCCTCTGAGATGTGTTTATTTTCAGCCTTTATCTGGGCTCTTGAGTCTTGTTGTAGAAATTTCCAAGATACTTAAAGATGAAGCTGTCTGTGTGACATACTATTTTCTTCCCAAGAGAAAGCTAAACTATATGCCATGAGATTTGATTCTGTCTACTTTCCACTTTATTTCCTTCAAATATATATGCTTGAACCAAGTAGGGTCAAGTTCTTGTACAACTTCATCAGCTTGTGACGTCACTAGCCGTGTTGATAAAAACTTCCTCTCTTTATTGTTCCCATAGTATCGTGCATGATATAAAGTGCCCATTGGTACCTTGTTTTACCAATTCTTACTGACTGTATCGATGCTCGTATTTGTTATTGAATACATACGAAGTATTTTTTCATTCTGGTTTGGACATTCTGCCGGATCTTGTTCACATATAGCTCATGTTACTGCTAGTGATTGGTAGGGAAACAACTTATTAAAGGTCATGCCCATTCGAATTATTTCAGATTATCCAATTTCAATTAGTCTATGTTCCAAGAATAATACTGTACGTAGAATCATCTGATAACGAGTATCGTTTCCTCCACAGCCCTTCTACCAGCGCGTGTTGGCGTGTAAGACTCCGCGAAGCGCCCGTATATCACTGATGGTATCATCCGTGCTCTGTCTGCTATTCGCCGTCCCGCCAGCTGTCATGGGCGTCATCGGGGCGTCAACAGGTGCGTGTTTGTTGGAATCTATGGTGACCTGAACGTGCCATCCATACCTGTCTGTGTCTATGAGTAAAGCAACATTATCGAAAATGTTTAGGTTCTTCAAATTTAATGAAAACGCTTTGGTTAGAAGGGTGATGCTTTAAAAGAGCGATATTACAAGTACTGCTTTGGTTAATCAACATCCTTTACAGTGTTTTGGTAAACACCATTTTATATTTTTAAAGAGGGATATTACAGTCACTGCCAAGGTGCCGCAACATAATGGACATTGATTTGGTAAAGCAATACTATGTCATTGTACAACCCTTTCATAGATCAACATTAAATCAACAGGTCAAACAATATTTCAGAAATGTAAACAAACTTATAGACAAGGACTTTGTAATGATTCTCATGAAACGAGAAAGAACATAATATTTGACCAATGTGTTTACCCAATAACCCTCTCTCCCAGACTGGAACCAAACCACGTACCCAGGCGAGGTCCCCCTGAAACCGGACCAGCTCCCCTTCATTCTACCCCTGGCTCTCCAGTACCTCTGTCCCCTCCCCGTCTCCATCGTCGGTCTCGCAGCCATCTCCGCCGCCGCTATGTCCTCGGCTGACTCCACCACTCTCTCCATCGCCTCCATCTTCACGAACAACTGGTACAAGGGTGTCATCAGGCCTCAGGTACAATCTCAAGTCATTCCTAACCCTAACCCTTCACGAACAATTGGTACATCCGATATTTCCAATCATTCCAAATTCCCCAATACACTCGGTATGGCAGTGGTACTACTATGTCACGCCAGGAGTATTTGATTTGGTGTTTTCATCAATGATTACACGTTGCTACCGTAGGCTTATCAATATCTTTTTTAATGTTTTCCATTGCTTTAACGTAATCTCTTGCTGCATTTTTCTAATTGATTTGTTATTTTTCAAAATCCATCTGAATATGCACGTACAGTTAACCATTCTCTCTTTGGTTTACAACCATGCATGTACAGTTAACCATTCTTTCTTTGGTTTACAACCATGCATGTACACACAGTGGAAGTTCAAGGCCATTGTCGAAGACTTTCCTGACGCCACAAACACTGCTGTTAGTTGTTCTGGAAGCAAACCTTACACACAGTCTATTTTCTCTCTTGCTTCCAGGCGTCAGATCGGGAGATGATCTGGGTTGTACGGGGGGGCATCCTGGTGGCCGGCATCCTCGGCACCGTCATCGCCATCACCTCCAACACCGTGTACGGACTCTACGTCATGTCCGGCGACCTCATGTACGTCATCCTCTTCCCCCAACTCACCTGCGTCCTGTTCGTCCGGGTCTCAAACACGTACGGTAGTCTCTTCGGCTTCTTCGTCTCCATCGTGTTGCGACTTCTTAGCGGGGACGTCCTGCTCAACCTGCCCGCCGTCATCAAGTTCCCGTACTACGATGATGAACTCGGCCAACTCTTCCCGTTCCGGACTTTCATCACCCTCATCGCCTTTACCTGCATCATCGGCGTCTCCTTCATCACGAGGCTCGTCTTCACACGGGGCATCCTGCCCATGAAGTTTGACTTCTTCAAGAACTTCCACGACAACGACTTCATCGTGGACACGGTGAGTAAGGGTCAGGATATGGGACGAGACCACGAGGAGGACCAGGAGGACGAGGACTTGAGGAAGTCAGGTCCGACACCCGCGCCGGAAGTGAAGATACCGAGTAAAGCCGAGGAGTCGAACGGAAGTTCTATCCACCATAGACTTGGGTATAAAGATAACTTGGCTTTTAGTGTATCACCAGAGAAACTTGAAACTCAGTTGTGATGATTTGAGATAGTGCTTTTTCTACATCAAGATATGGTTGGGCGAGATGTTTTGTTGTATATTGAATATTGCATTGGCGATAGGGGGAGGGCACCGAACCACCCATTTGACAGATTTTGCATATAACTTCGATTAACCTCCGAGGTGACGCCCTCCCGTCTTTTCAGTATGTGACACCTACCCATTTTGGAATATCCCTGCATTCCTCCGCCTTTTTATAGACCAAGGTACTACTTTTTTGTATGAATTTCTATTTTCAGATGTTTATATTTATACACTCTTTTATAACAAAGAAAACGCCTAACATTTGTGTAGACGAATACTAATTAATAAACCGTTGTTCGTACATGAAGTCTGTGATGTGTTCATACTCGCCTCACACTATGATCACGAAGTCCACGAATCAACACAAACTGGTGGTTTGAGGATTCGTGTTTGACTCTTATTCAGATCGATCGTGGTGTACTGATTCGTATTTGACTCTTATTCAGTTCGTGGTGTACTAATTCGTATTTGACTCTTATTCAGTTCGTGGTGTACTGATTCGTATTTGACTCTTATTCAGTTCGTGGTGTACTGATTCGTATTTGACTCATATTCAGTTCGTGGTGTATTGATTCGTATTCATTCGTAGCAAGTTCTTGCAAAGTTTGAGCAGTCGGAAATTCGTGACTGAAACCTTGAACTGTTCAAAGTCTTGGTCACGAAACCCCGATTGAAAACAATCGTATTTAGTTCGTTATAAATAGTATTACGTAGTTCGTTCGTAGGAATCGTAACTTAATCATAGTCAACCCGGAGGCATCGTAACTGAATCTTAATGGATTCCGAGGGGATCGTGGGTATTCTTAACTCAATCGGGAAAAAATGGGAAATCGTTGCTTGACCACGAATTAGGTACGAATATGTTACGAACCCAACGAATATATTACGAAGTTATTAAACTTGAGAACAAAAGTTACATGAACTGTCAAAAGGGCATGGATTTATTTTTGGTCGTACATGTTTCGTACATGCATTTGACGTGGTTCGTTACCTATTCCTTACTTTCTTGCAGCATTCGTAATAGATTCTAGTCGTAGAGAAATTTGACATTATCTGTACAATAGCAGTCGAATACCACGATCCTAACTCTATCCTACAAACATGTATGTGTAACGTAACTGAACAGTGGGGGGACATGACCTGAAGTGTTTGCATAATATTGTTGGTATTGCACCTACGATATTGCATGTGGTAGATGATTCGTGAAGAATTTTTTACA
Source organism: Gibbula magus (assembly GCA_936450465.1). Classification (NCBI taxonomy): domain Eukaryota; kingdom Metazoa; phylum Mollusca; class Gastropoda; order Trochida; family Trochidae; genus Gibbula; species Gibbula magus. The sequence continues at coordinate 102,022,304 of OW388290.1, forward strand.
AACAAAAAAGGTTTCACGCATGCCACGAATTGGAAGAATGCTGAATCAACTAGAAATCATTTACGGATTTCAAGAATTAATTACCAATTGTCTACGGATGTTCACACATGTGCATCCCTTTCGTGATGATTTGGGATAATTCGGGTCGTAGTGAAATGCGGCAAATGACGGATTTTCACGAATCTTAACAGTTATCTAGGTTTTTAGTTAAAACAGGCGTTAAGCCAGTGATTTTAACACACCATCATCATATACATTCGTTGCGATTCGTAGAATTCCTTGTCGTGAAGAGAGTCTATCTCTGTAGTCAAGTCAAGACTTGCCACTCATTTATCGACATTAATCTCCCTCGTCTAACACTTATGTACGTGACGTGTCCCGTGGGTGCAGGGAGCGTGTAACATTTATGTACGTGTCGTGTCCCGTGGGTGCAGGGAGCGTGTAACACTTATGTACGTGTCGTGTCCCGTGGGTGCAGGGAGCGTGTAACATTTATGTACGTGACGTGTCCCGTGGGTGCAGGGAGCGTGTAACACTTATAATGTACGTGTCGTGTCCCGTGGGTGCAGGGAGCGTGTAACATTTATGTACGTGTCGTGTCCCGTGGGTGCAGGGAGCGTGTAACACTTATAATGTACGTGACGTGTCCCGTGGGTGCAGGGAGCGTGTAACACTTATGTACGTGTCGTGTCCCGTGGGTGCAGGGAGCGTGTAACAGTTATAATGTACGTGACGTGTCCCGTGGGTGCAGGGAGCGTGTAACATTTATGTACGTGACGTGTCCCGTAGGTGCAGGGAGTGAGTGAGTTAGGGTTTAACGCCGCTTTCAAGAGTATTTCACTTATATCACGACTGCTAGTATTATGGCAGGGAGAAAGCCCGCAACGCCATGTGGCTATGCATTGCGGTGAAACCTGCGAGCAACGGCTGGAACTAGCGAACCATGGGTGGTACTACTCTGAAATTCAGTGTAGCATTGCACCCAAACCTTACTGCGTGTAGAACAGTTCATTGCAGACAAAGTTGCCGTGCCCCTGGCGGGATTCGAACCCCGGACCTCTTGATCCGAAGCCGAACGCGCTAACCACTGCGCTATCCCGCCCCTAGGTGCAGGGAGCGTGTAACACATATGTACGTGTCGTGCCCTGTGAGTGCAGGGAGCGTGTAACACTTATGTCGCGTCGTGTCCCGTGGGTGCAGCGAGCGTGTAACACTTATGTACGTGACGTGCCCCGTGGGTGCAGCGAGCGTGTAACACTTATGTACGTGACGTGTCCCGTGGGTGCAGCGAGCGTGTAACACTTATAATGTACGTGACGTGTCCCGTGGGTGCAGCGAGCGTGTAACACTTATGTACGTGTCGTGTCCCGTGGGTGCAGCGAGCGTGTAACACTTATGTACGTGACGTGCCCCGTGGGTGCAGCGAGCGTGTGACACTTATGTACGTGTCGTGTCCCGTGGGTGCAGCGAGCGTGTAACACTTATGTACGTGACGTGCCCCGTGGGTGCAGCGAGCGTGTAACACTTATGTACGTGACGTGTCCCGTGGGTGCAGCGAGCGTGTAACACTTATGTACGTGACGTGCCCCGTGGGTGCAGCGAGCGTGTAACACTTATAATGTACGTGACGTGTCCCGTGGGTGCAGCGAGCGTGTAACACTTATGTACGTGTCGTGTCTCGTGGGTGCAGCGAGCGTGTAACACTTATGTACGTGACGTGTCCCGTGGGTGCAGGGAGCGTGTAACACTTATGTACGTGACGTGTCCCGTGGGTGCAGGGAGCGTGTAACACTTATGTACGTGTCGTGTCCCGTGGGTGCAGCGAGCGTGTAACACTTATAATGTACGTGACGTGCCCCGTGGGTGCAGCGAGCGTGTAACACTTATGTACGTGACGTGTCCCGTGGGTGCAGCGAGCGTGTAACACTTATGTACGTGACGTGCCCCGTGGGTGCAGCGAGCGTGTAACACTTATGTCGTGTCGTGTCCCGTGGGTGCAGCGAGCGTGTAACACTTATGTCGTGTCGTGTCCCGTGGGTGCAGGGAGCGTGTAACACTTATGTACGTGTCGTGTCCCGTGGGTGCAGGGAGCGTGTAACACTTATGTACGTGACGTGTCCCGTGGGTGCAGCGAGCGTGTAACACTTATGTACGTGACGTGTCCCGTGGGTGCAGCGAGCGTGTAACACTTATAATGTACGTGACGTGTCCCGTGGGTGCAGGGAGCGTGTAACACTTATGTACGCGTCGTGCCCCGTGGGTGCAGGGAGCGTGTAACACTTATGTACGTGACGTGTCCCGTGGGTGCAGGGAGCGTGTAACACTTATGTACGTGACGTGCCCCGTGGGTGCAGCGAGCGTGTAACATTTATGTACGTGTCGTGTCCCGTGGGTGCAGCGAGCGTGTAACACTTATGTACGTGACGTGTCCCGTGGGTGCAGCGAGCGTGTAACACTTATGTACGCGTCGTGTCCCGTGGGTGCAGCGAGCGTGTAACACTTATGTACGCGTCGTGCCCCGTGGGTGCAGGGAACGTGTAACACTTATGTACGTGACGTGTCCCGTGGGTGCAGCGAGCGTGTAACACTTATGTACGCGTCGTGCCCCGTGGGTGCAGCGAGCGTGTAACATTTATGTACGTGTCGTGTCCCGTGGGTGCAGCGAGCGTGTAACACTTATGTACGTGACGTGCCCCGTGGGTGCAGGGAACGTGTAACACTTATGTACGTGACGTGCCCCGTGGGTGCAGCGAGCGTGTAACACTTATGTACGTGACGTGTCCCGTGGGTGCAGCGAGCGTGTAACACTTATGTACGTGACGTGTCCCGTGGGTGCAGGGAGCGTGTAACACTTATGTACGCGTCGTGCCCCGTGGGTGCAGGGAGCGTGTAACACTTATGTACGTGACGTGTCCCGTGGGTGCAGCGAGCGTGTAACACTTATGTACGTGACGTGTCCCGTGGGTGCAGGGAGCGTGTAACACTTATAATGTACGTGACGTGTCCCGTGGGTGCAGCGAGCGTGTAACACTTATGTACGTGACGTGTCCCGTGGGTGCAGCGAGCGTGTAACACTTATGTACGTGACGTGTCCCGTGGGTGCAGCGAGCGTGTAACACTTATGTACGTGACGTGCCCCGTTGGTGCAGCGAGCGTGTAACAAGGTAACTAACGTCCTCGTGCTTTAACTATCATAGTTCAGGGTAGTCTAACACTTAGACTGTAAAAAAAAAAATGAAAAGGAGCCTTTTTTTATACATTATATATGAAAATTCCATTTCTTACAGTCTCCTTTTCAATATTTAATAAAATGGTGATATTTTCATAATAAATACTTTTCATAGTCTGAGTGTAAGACTAAGTTCAGGGCAAAACTATACTTCATTACAAAACACATACAGTGGTAATAGTGATACGCCCTCGACGCCACTCAATCTACAAAATTAGCTTCATTTATGTTGATGAGTGATACACAGAAAACTTCACTCGTCACTATATACCAACCGTTAACTGGTGGAGGTGGGTGACTGTTATCTACGTTTCCAAATTGTATACAGTCACGTGACCAGTCTGGTTGAAGGAGGACCTTGTAGACAGTACTAGACATTACTCGAGAGTTCACTTGAATCATCGCAATGTTTGATTTCTGTGTCACATTTATACATCTTCCTTTCACTGCATCGACGCCTTATTCGTCGTTTGATTTTAAGTAAGCTAGTTGAGACTGCCAAGCCGTGTTTACATGCATCAGACTGCCCCGGGCGCGTATTTGACCCCACACATGAAGGTATTGTCACGTTAAGGCATATTTCACCAGGGTACATTTAAATACTTTTGCCAAAGGTAGGCCTATTTCATGCATATAAACGTGTGTATATATTAAATGACCTAGTTTCTGGTTTCAGGTCAGAACACTTCTATTCAATACATCAGAATTCACCGCGAAGTTAAAATCTACATAGAATTCCCTTTACCCATTGGACGTGTTTCCATGCAAACACGTTGCAGATGGTTGTTGGCGGAAGCAGGGACTCGATATACATACCTCTAATATATCTGGAGTTCTATGGAGTGTTATTTTCTTTATTAAAATAAATAAATCCATAAAAACAAGAACAAAGTGAGCGTGGCTCACTAATACCACCGACTGTTAAAGTTTGACATTTTTATTTTACCTACAGAGTCTGCACAACTAAGGATTGATAAGCTATAGAATGTAATTGCTAAGATTAAAGTGTTTGTGAAAAGGGAATTACAAGTCTCTTCGTGTAAACAAAAGGTGGTTTTGGAAGAGTAGGGGTAAGAATAACTTGAAAAGGTAGGGATAACATAATACACAATTACAAGCAATTTCAACTTTACTTTGGAAATTAATTCATTATAATGATTCATTAGAGTGACTTTAAACAACACGTACATGGAAGCACACGCCTGTAAGCAAAGGGGGGATATATACAGCAGAGTATGGCTGAAAGGAAAGGAAAATTAACTTTTTCTAAAATATAACCAGTGGAAATATAAACAAGTAAAATAGCTTTTGATGACAGTTCCATGAAAAAGAAAATGATAAAGTCAACAAATGACACCACAGAAGTAGCTTTTAATGACAGTTACATGAGAAATTTTACCCCAAGTAAGTCCAAAATATACTGAACAGCAAAAGAAACGCGAGTCCACAGTAACAATTTCGTAATCACTGATAACGCTGTATTGAGCAGATTTAATATCAGAGCATTCAAATTTTGTTGACATGATGTTAATAACGTGTTGAACAACATGCAGACATAACGAAAAGTCAATACTGGTGTAGAACTTCTGCAGAGCATTATCTTGTGCCAAAGTCATTCTCTGTGAAAACAGCCATATTTCTGTTCAGATTATGAAGGGCCAAATGCAATTGGAACTTGTGCAAACACTCCCATGAAGTTGTTCGATGCAAAACCCCTGTCTTTGCTGATGACGTCATTTTGAATTTCATTCAGAATGGTTCTATGGGTCTCATTTTGGTAAAACTTCAAGGTATTGCATTCTTTATCGGTACCGAGGTGTTCCACGAGCACATTTACAGTCCTTGCAAACTGTACAGCATGCAGTCGGCCAATATCCCAGGTTCCAGAAATTTGCAAAGCATTAACTTCTTAAACATTTCACAATTTGGGGTCCTTTCACAGAGCAAGTCTCAAATTACAGCATGAGTAATTTGAATGTTACCAGGCTCGTGCAGATCATGTTACCATGACACCATGCGACGTGCATTTTCACGAACTGATACCTTTTACTTTGCAATGGGAACCATCTGTACTCTACAGTACCAATAGCTCAACATGTTCACTGACATTACTAATGACATGGCAAACAATGGGCTGATATGCAAACAGAAACTATAATCATTAAAACTCGCGTTTCTTTTGCTTTTCAGTATACAAACAAAATGCCAAAAATTAAAATATTCACCAAATCGTGTTTAATTTCGCTCTGCACCTAGTGGTGAAGAAGACACGTGACAAATTTGAAGAGGATGATGTGATTAGTTTAGAGAATAGTACAATAGAACGTACAAAAAATGCTAAGAATATGACTAAGTTAAAAAAATTAAAAATCGCCCAAAAAAATTTAAAATCGCCAATTTGGTTTAAATTCCACACTGCACCCATTCTAGTGGTGAAGAAGACATGTGCGAAATTTCAAAAGGATGAGATGAATAGTTTTTTCTGTAATCGATCGGACAAAAATTGTCTCCGGGCAGACGGAAGGACAGATGGACGGAATCGTTGGTATTACTAGATACCCCCAACCGTTGGTCGGAGGTATAATCAATTACAACGGCCTGTTCATAAAGAAATGACATTCCACTAAATAATGTTCTTTGATGTTAGACAATTGATCTTACACTGTACTGACTTTCAAAATAAACTTTATTTGGAGACTTGTAAAAGAAACACAAACTCAGTTCTTAGAATCAGTGGAATGTAATATTTCATGTTTTTTCATTCATTCGATCTGACAAAGAGTTGATAAAACCACACAACAGAAGTAATCAATACATGAAGATAATAGGTGGGGTCATACGTTTAACTAGTTAAATGGTAACCGATAACAACAATTAATACAGGCTGTGAAGAATATCCTGAATAAATAATATACTAAATCTAATGAGCTATTTAAAAATTTTTAGTGATACAAAGTAACCAAAATATTTCATTAAATGCGTTTCCAGTAAGATTTAATTTTGGATTTATGACAATCTGTAACGTTTGGAATAGCTTCAATACAAATCACTCATTCGTGTGGCGTTAACATTATATTTCAATATGTGAAGATGAAATGAGTTGATGAATGATGACGTGGAAACTGTTTTGAAAAACTATGAAGACATGAGGCGTTCTTACTAACGTTACATTAGAACGTTCTGGGTAAAGCGGAGTCTTTCACACATATTTGTTTACATGCGTGGATGATTCTCTCTCCCTTTACTGATGGAACTCTCAACTGATAAAATGTCTCAGCAACTTCCCTCGCAAGGCATAGCCCGCGCCAGTCTCAATCACTGGCCAATAAAGACTTGTAGTATTTCCTTTACTTTTCCTTGCTGACATAACTGAGCGCTGCACCTGAAACGCATTGTTTGCTCTGATTCGCTAGCACAGAAACATTAAGGAAATGCGGCAAGTCCTGAATTAGCCAGTGACGGAGACTAGCGCGAGTTATTCCTTGTGTAGGGAAGTTGACAAGACTCCAGGGTATCACAACCTGGTGTCTCTTCTTTCCTCTGTCACGATCTCCAACTCCTCACACAAACCATCCTTCGGCACAATAGATTCCTTCCTTAAATATAATCGTTTTCTCTTCTCTTCTGCGTTTTTCGTAAAATACCCCAAAACGTCGTATTTAGGCGACAACCATTTCCTCTTAAAGACGACCTCGGCAACATAAGACACCACCACAATAGACAGGAAACTAACAGCCATGACGAGAGTTCTAAACGGGAAGAGTTGACCGTCGACATCGTCGTACATGGGGTAGCGAATGACTGCGGGAAGGCCGGTAAGGGGGTCGCCACTGAGAAGACGTAACGTCACCGACAGACAGAAGCCGACCAGGCAGCCATAGGCGTTGGAGGCGTTGACGAAGAGGACACAGGTGAGTTGGGGGAAGAGGATGACGTACATGAGGTCGCCGGCCATGACGTAGAGTCCGTACACGGTGCTGGAGGTGATGGCGAGGAGAGAGCCGAGGGCAGCTGCTACCAACACAGTCACCCGGAGTACCCAGATCAGCTCCCGGTCAGTCGCCTGCAGGACAGGACAAGATGGTGGTCATCTCCATAACAAATAACAATGACGTCATCTCAATACATTTTGTATATACATAACATATAAGAAATAACATTAACACATCAGTAAGAACGTAGAGGACAACACGATGGTGATTCCCCGAGCCCAATAAGTCTCTCGTGTGGCTATAAATAATTAGCCAATGAAATAGCTAAATTCGAGCACCCAATTCGAGTACCCGGTTGAGAAGATCCATGGGCTGTCATCGACGTTCAAATTACGACATTTCATTGGTTAAACAACTACATGCTATATATAGCGGGGGGTGGGGGGGTGGGAACCAGCCTACAGCACAACGAGTTATTTGGCTCGGGGAATCAGGGTACTGCAGTGCGGTAGTGAAACAAAACACACCAACGAAGCAGAATGAACTATCAGTGGTCTTACCTTAGGTCTGACTATGGCTCTATACCAGTTGTTGGTGAGTATAGATCCTATAGACAGCGTGGTGGAGTCTACAGAAGACATGGACGCGGCGGAGATGGCTGCGAGACCGACGATGGAGACGGGGAGGGGACAGAGGTACTGGAGAGCCAGGGGGAGGATGAAGGGGAGCTGGTCCGGTGTCAGGGGGACCTCGCCTGGGTACGTGGTTTGGTTCCAGTCTGGGAGAGAGGGGAATATTGGCAGGGCGGTTCACTCTAACTTCTAAGTATAAGGAATCTCATGGAACAAATTAAAAGCCCATAGATTAAATGACTGAGAAATGAATAATTGCAGTAATGAGTATGTATCGGAATAGATATTGACGCTGATATTATAAGAAACGAAAAGTGTATTTACTTCAATATAAAAAAAACATAACTTGACATTATGAGAAAGCTCACTCAAACTTGTCTTATCGAAGAACGAGAGCCGCAGATAAACTAATTTAGTTGACTTATATGACAACCCTGACTGGGTCTCTATCTACCTGCGGAAGCTGCAGCCACCCCGATGATGGCGGGTGGGACGGCCATGGAGATACTGAGTAGGGAGGAAGCCAACATGGCCACCTTAGCTATGTGGGCCGTCCTGCAGGCCAACACTCGCTGGTAGAACGGCTGAAGGGAATTACATTTTCAAAATCAATAAATCAATCAATTTTGGAAACAATCCGCGTACATTTTAACAAATGACAAAAATTGAAATTCGTTGACGAATTTCCCCACCCTCGGCACCCTGTATAACACGTGACGAACCTGCCAGGGGATTCCCCCCATGATGAGGAGTCCGTACAGATCCAGGAAGTGCGGAATCTGTCTGTCGGTCACGTGGCCCGTCCACGTGCTGTTCGAGGTGTGGAGATCAACCGCTGGATGCGCCAATGCGAAGGGGAATGCAGTCACCTGTAACAAGAGACACGAGACATTACACCTTACACAGATCTAAGTCTTTTCTCATATGTATCATTCTCTTCCCACAGAGGTTAATTAATCCCTTCAGATTTCCGATCGTAACCTCTGTTCTTTTTCGCTTGAAATCGCATATGGATGTACCGAGGAATCTAGAATCCTAATTAATTAAATAATTAAATATCTTCATACGAGGCGAAATCTGGTTACAAAATCAGGAGATTGTTGGAGTCATGCTTATACACATATGATAATGGAGCAATGAAATCTTATAAACACGTTAGAACGTTTGAAGTATTCGAATAACGGCAGACAGACAAGTTAGAAACACGATGTTTGCAGAAAACGACATTTATTGCTAAGAGTAGTCTTAGCCCAAAGTAATAACACTAAAGTTAGAACCATCTGGCCCAGAACACTGTTTACCGTATCGTACCAGGCCACAGCAAACGTCAAGAAAATTCTGATCGACGAGGAAACACAGTTTACCGTATCGTACCAGGCCACAGCAAACGTCAACAGAGTTCTGAACGACGAGGAAACACTGTTTACAGTATCTTACCAGGCCACAGCAGACGCCTAGAGAGTTCTGATCGACGAGGAAACACAGCACTCACCAGCCCGACGGCGATGAAGATGAGTTGTATGACGTCAGTGTAGGCCACAGACCACAGACCCCCGAAGAAGGTGTAGATGGCGGCGATACACGCCGAGACGACGATAGACGTGGTGAAGTTCAGATCCATCACTATCGACATCGTGGAGCCTGTGGGGGATGTCATATACAGGGGCTTGAAAAGTCTGGTTGACACTGACTGCTCTATATAAGTGAGAGTTTGCAGATAAAATATCCTTATGGAGCAGGAAGCATTTTGACAGGAAAGGTTCGAACCCAACGTGAGGCTGGAACACAGTGGAGACAGAACATCTTAACCCCACCCCTTTCAAACGTGTAACTATATCATTTACATAGATATACAGAAATTATATAATGTACAGACCATACACCCGAAACCTTAAGATTTGAAAGTCATTTTATTTGGCTTAGATCTACTCTATTTCATTTTAAAATATGTTATTCAATGAAGAAAGGGGCAAGTTAACCTTCTCCCGATTAGGTGTCGAAGGACTGACTGCCATTTCCTAGATTTTACGTACGACTCCTACAGTAATATGTGCTATGTGTCTGCATTTACACCTGCAGTTACGTTTCTAAACTCTGGAGTCGTTCACCTAGCGCGGCGAGGATGGCTCCAGTCCAGAAGATGTCACTGACGAACTCGGGCACGCACATGAGCGCTCCTACACGTGCACCGTACTTCTCCTGGAAGGGGTCGTACATCGTCACGTAGCCTGCAGTCCGCATCTTGGGTGCGTACCATAACCCGCCTGTGTACAAGGGGATAATGCTATAGAATGTATTCCTTAGCCAATGAGGGGCGTTTACACTTGCACGATTTTCGAATCCGCACTGGCACACATTAATTCGTGGCAATTCGTATCTTCATCGCAAACCGGCGTGAATAATTCGTTAACTGTTCGTGAGTCCGTACCAATGCATAAAGAAATAACCAAATGTTTGGTTATTTCTTCACGCACTCCAGTGCGTGCCAAATGCGCAATGCATTCGTGAACTTGTCTCAACTTGTTCCTATCTTATTCCTGCGGTGTTGTGTAATGCGTGCAGAGTTTTCTTGTGTCACGATAAAGGCAAGACTAGGTTGAGCATTTCAAGCAGTTGGCAAGCAATTCAGGAAGTTGACGACATTCGTGAGTATTCTCCCGTGCTTATGGCACGAACATCATCTCACCAGTATAAGCACTTCAATGATGTTTCACGCATTTCCAGTACTCAATCCCGCACTTGGCGCACTGCAAAAGTCTATTTCAATCTAATGGCCGAACCAATAAGCAATGAGCACGCATCCCCTTATAAATAGGTGTGCCAGAAATGGACAACCATGTCATCCCCAACACCCTACACATATAATGTGTAGACAGAATCTACAAGGACCATAAGTACAATGCTATGGAATCCCTTGTAACTGTAGTAGAAGGACCCAGCACGCTGCACTGGGTGGCTTCTTCATGGCGACATGTTTTCCATTCAAAGCTCCCAAGTAGTTGTGGTAGTTGCACCTCGAACTGTAACCATGAGCCACTTTCTTCCACAAGTGTGGGGTTCTGGGGCACCTTAGTACTTCCACCTTGAACACATCAATGGTGACTCTGCAAACCTCGGGTAGCAACTTGCAGATTCTACAAACAATACTTCTGAAGCTTTATTGTAGACTTGTGTCGCTATCACCAGTGGCAAGGAAGCGGAATATGGTTTCGTCCAACCTCAAGTGTTTCTCTCACGAAAGTCTTTTTTCTCCAGGTGCATGGGGAGTTAACTTATCAACAATTTCTTGGAATACCTCTGGGGTTATAGGCCCTACGGAGAAACATTTTGTAGTCTCGGCGATATTCACAGTGAAGTTCAGTGAGTAACTGTTCATAGTGTCCGAAAGGTGTCTTCTGGTCAATCATTCCCAAACCAACTTTGTTCTCGCTTTCCCCTTACTAGGTGGGGGTCAACGTCTTCTTGCTTCATGTATTATTTCTTCTTCTCCAAGAAGAAGAAGTGCAGCCGCTGTCAGACACACGTGCCTTCTCCTCTCTTCAATAATGGCGATATCTTGTGATTGGCTCATGGTGTTCACTAGTATCTCTTTGTAGAGGATAAACTGATTTAAGATGGGGTACTGCCTTTATATACACCTCTAATGCGGACATTGCCGTACACCAAGCGTGACTAAACATAGACATGATCTTGACAAGCATGCGTGATTTAGTCGTACCTGTGCGTGCATTAGCGCATACTCCGTACCAAAACGCAACTTCATCGGGCCATATATAGACGCAACAAATGCGCGCACAGAACGCAACATAGTCGTGGTTGTGCGCGAATTATGCGTGCAATGCGGGGTTACTTCGTGGCACTTTGTGCGCAACTTTGCGCGTCAAATACGCAACATATACGTGAGGTGTGCGCGGATAATGCGCAAACGGGGGTGTGCGCATTGTTTTGTAAACAAATTATATAAAACATACTTCGCGCATTGGCACGCACTGAGGTCTTGAAATGCGGATGGAACATTCGTGCAAGTGTAAACGCCCCTTTACCCTACCCTTGTTAATCCAACCCCAAACCGAACCCCAAACCGAACCCCAAACCTAACCCAAAACATAACCCGAAACATAAACCAAAACATGAACCAAAACATTAACTAATACCAAACACAAATCTATCGCAAAACATAAAACAAACATAGCTTAATATATACTACATGTAGATCAGTTTTAATGAATAGGCTGGTTAATTGTTTATTGATATATAAAATGACAGGGTTATGACGACAGCACCCACCTATAAACAAGCCTATACAGTAACCGACTGGAGCCTGGGCCCACAGCAGTCCACTAGACGCCACGATCTCCGCCGTCCCGTTGACGTACGCTCCGCCCACGTTGGTGGCTGTAGACAAACAATCACATACCACCAATAGTAGTGTCATACTAATCCAATTGCTTCTCAGTTGCTCGGCACAGTGGTGTAGTGGTTAGCATGCAGGCCTCTCAGGCAAAACACCCGGGTTTGAATCCCGATGGAGGCACTAATTTGTAACATTGGTCACATACTGTATTGTGTCCCTGGACAAGGCACTATAATCAGTTCACCAAGATGAACAAATAGAACACAGAAAGTGTGAACCTAGAGACGCATCGAATGAACATTTTCTCCCGGGGGATAATGTAGTCTGGCAGTTAACTTATTATATTAGGCGTTAAAATTATCACTATTCTTATGTCTAAAGTAATTATTGAAAAAACAAACTTATTATCATTATAATCCATTTGCTTCTCATTCGTGAAAAAAAAACATTTATTAGGCTAATCAAACAAAACTTCGTTCACTCAAATGTAGACGTAACAATCAAATATCAATATATTACACTTCCAGGTAATGTCAATATAATTATAGTATAATTTATAGTCAAACAAAACTGAGTATTTTCCTGTCTCGGAGGACACTATCGTATCATACCAGCTGTCTTTCAGTGATAACAAAATCAATTTATAATTAAAGTTGTTAAATAATGTTTTTTCATATTGTGTGAATGATGTCAAAAGCTCTAAGTAAATAAGTCACACATTCGGACTTTCGGTGTTGTGTTTGTAGATAATAAAAAAACGATGAAAATCACATACATTGTAATATAACTAAAGTCTCTTATATAAACAAATACATGAACTACTTATACTTGTAGAATTGTCACATGTGCTGAAATGGAGAAACGTTTCTCTTCTTCATTCGTAGCATTTAATCAAGTGAAATCGTTTTGATTTGTCATATAATTCATACGATTACATTAAGAAATACTTATATGTGTAAATATAATGCATTCTAAAAGTATTACGTAAAACTGGTAAAAAAAATAATAAAAATTGTTTATAAAACCAAGCAGTCACTTGTTTGGCAACTATATTAGAAGCTATACGTTGAAACGTCATCTATACTGAATAAAGAAGTTGCATGTCCGTTAAATAGTTCTTCATTCTTCAAGTCTGGGGTGGGAATATCTGAGAACTGACTCCAATGAACTACGTTGTGAACTTACAGTACACGCATGTACGTATTAAAATATACCAATCGTTGATAGCTTTGTATGTAAGTAAACCTAAGACAGTGCGATACAATAGCTTTGTATGTAAGTAAACCTAAGACAGTGCGATAAAATAGCTTTGTATGTAAGTAAACCTAAGACAGTGCGATATAATAGCTCTGTATGTAAGTAAACCTAAGACAGTGCGATACAATAGCTTTGTATGTAAGTAAACCTAAGACAGTGCGATATAATAGCTTTGTATGTAAGTAAACCTAAGACAGTGCGATAAAATAGCTTTGTATGTAAGTAAACCTAAGACAGTGCGATAAAATAGCTTTATATGTAAGTAAACCTAAGACAGTGCGATACAATAGCTTTGTATGTAAGTAAACCTAAGACAGTGCGATATAATAGCTTTATATGTAAGTAAACCTAAGACAGTGCGATACAATAGCTTTGTATGTAAGTAAACCTAAGACAGTGCGATATAATAGCTTTGTATGTAAGTAAACCTAAGACAGTGCGATACAATAGCTTTGTATGTAAGTAAACCTAAGACAGTGCGATATAATAGCTTTGTATGTAAGTAAACCTAAGACAGTGCGATAAAATAGCTTTCTATGTAAGTAAACCTAAGACAGTGCGATATAATAGCTTTGTATGTAAGTAAACCTAAGACAGTGCGATATAATAGCTTTGTATGTAAGTAAACCTAAGACAGTGCGATATAATAGCTTTATATGTAAGTAAACATAAGACAGTGCGATACAATAGCTTTGTATGTAAGTTAACCTAAGACAGTGCGATATAATAGCTTTGTATGTAAGTAAACCTAAGACAGTGCGATATAATAGCTTTGTATGTAAGTAAACCTAAGACAGTGCGATATAATAGCTTTGTATGTAAGTAAACCTAAGACAGTGCGATATAATAGCTTTGTATGTAAGTAAACCTAAGACAGTGCGATACAATAGCTTTGTATGTAAGTAAACCTAAGACAGTGCGATACAATAGCTTTGTATGTAAGTAAACCTAAGACAGTGCGATACAATAGCTTTGTATGAAAGTAAACCTAAGACAGTGCGATATAATAGCTTTGTATGTAAGAAAACCTAAGACAGTGCGATATAATAGCTTTGTATGTAAGTAAACCTAAGACAGTGCGATATAATAGCTTTGTATGTAAGTAAACCTAAGACAGTGCGATGCAATAGCTTTGTATGTAAGTAAACCTAAGACAGTGCGATACAATAGCTTTGTATGTAAGTAAACCTAAGACAGTGCGATACAATAGCTTTGTATGTAAGTAAACCTAAGACAGTGCGATATAATAGCTTTGTATGTAAGTAAACCTAAGACAGTGCGATATAATAGCTTTGTATGTAAGTAAACCTAAGACAGTGCGATATAATAGCTTTGTATGTAAGTAAACCTAAGACAGTGCGATACAATAGCTTTGTATGTAAGTAAACCTAAGACAGTGCGATAAAATAGCTTTGTATGTAAGTAAACCTAAGACAGTGCGATAAAATAGCTTTGTATGTAAGTAAACCTAAGACAGTGCGATATAATAGCTTTCTATGTAAGTAAACCTAAGACAGTGCGATATAATAGCTTTGTATGTAAGTAAACCTAAGACAGTGCGATACAATAGCTTTGTATGTAAGTAAACCTAAGACAGTGCGATATAATAGCTTTGTATGTAAGTAAACCTAAGACAGTGCGATATAATAGCTTTGTATGTAAGTAAACCTAAGACAGTGCGATATAATAGCTTTGTATGTAAGTAAACCTAAGACAGTGCGATATAATAGCTTTGTATGTAAGTAAACCTAAGACAGTGCGATACAATAGCTTTGTATGTAAGTAAACCTAAGACAGTGCGATACAATAGCTTTGTATGTAAGTAAACCTAAGACAGTGCGATATAATAGCTTTGTATGTAAGTAAACCTAAGACAGTGCGATACAATAGCTTTGTATGTAAGTAAACCTAAGACGGTGCGATATAATAGCTTTATATGTAAGTAAATCTAAGACAGTGCGATACAATAGCTTTGTATGTAAGTAAACCTAAGACAGTGCGATACAATAGCTTTGTATGTAAGTAAACCTAAGACAGTGCGATAAAATAGCTTTGTATGTAAGTAAACCTAAGACAGTGCGATAAAATAGCTTTGTATGTAAGTAAACCTAAGACAGTGCGATATAATAGCTTTCTATGTAAGTAAACCTAAGACAGTGCGATATAATAGCTTTGTATGTAAGTAAACCTAAGACAGTGCGATACAATAGCTTTGTATGTAAGTAAACCTAAGACAGTGCGATATAATAGCTTTGTATGTAAGTAAACCTAAGACAGTGCGATACAATAGCTTTGTATGTAAGTAAACCTAAGACAGTGCGATACAATAGCTTTATATGTAAGTAAACCTAAGACAGTGCGATACAATAGCTTTGTATGTAAGTAAACCTAAGACAGTGCGATACAATAGCTTTGTATGTAAGTAAACCTAAGACAGTGCGATACAATAGCTTTGTAAGTAAGTAAACCTAAGACAGTGCGATATAATAGCTTCATATGTAAGTAAACCTAAGACAGTGCGATGCAATAGCTTTGTATGTAAGTAAACCTAAGACAGTGCGATACAATAGCTTTGTATGTAAGTAAACCTAAGACAGTGCGATATAATAGCTTTATATGTAAGTAAACCTAAGACAGTGCGATAAAATAGCTTTGTATGTAAGTAAACCTAAGACAGTGCGATATAATAGCTTTCTATGTAAGTAAACCTAAGACAGTGCGATATAATAGCTTTGTATGTAAGTAAACCTAAGACAGTGCGATATAATAGCTTTATATGTAAGTAAACCTAAGACAGTGCGATACAATAGCTTTGTATGTAAGTAAACCTAAGACAGTGCGATATAATAGCTTTATATGTAAGTAAACCTAAGACAGTGCGATATAATAGCTTTGTATGTAAGTAAACCTAAGACAGTGCGATACAATAGCTTTGTATGTAAGTAAACCTAAGACAGTGCGATACAATAGCTTTGTATGTAAGTAAACCTAAGACAGTGCGATACAATAGCTTTGTAAGTAAGTAAACCTAAGACAGTGCGATATAATAGCTTCATATGTAAGTAAACCTAAGACAGTGCGATGCAATAGCTTTGTATGTAAGTAAACCTAAGACAGTGCGATACAATAGCTTTGTATGTAAGTAAACCTAAGACAGTGCGATATAATAGCTTTATATGTAAGTAAACCTAAGACAGTGCGATAAAATAGCTTTGTATGTAAGTAAACCTAAGACAGTGCGATATAATAGCTTTCTATGTAAGTAAACCTAAGACAGTGCGATATAATAGCTTTGTATGTAAGTAAACCTAAGACAGTGCGATATAATAGCTTTATATGTAAGTAAACCTAAGACAGTGCGATACAATAGCTTTGTATGTAAGTAAACCTAAGACAGTGCGATATAATAGCTTTCTATGTAAGTAAACCTAAGACAGTGCGATATAATAGCTTTGTATGTAAGTAAACCTAAGACAGTGCGATACAATAGCTTTGTATGTAAGTAAACCTAAGACAGTGCGATATAATAGCTTTGTATGTAAGTAAACCTAAGACAGTGCGATACAATAGCTTTGTATGTAAGTAAACCTAAGACAGTGCGATACAATAGCTTTATATGTAAGTAAACCTAAGACAGTGCGATACAATAGCTTTGTATGTAAGTAAACCTAAGACAGTGCGATACAATAGCTTTGTATGTAAGTAAACCTAAGACAGTGCGATACAATAGCTTTGTAAGTAAGTAAACCTAAGACAGTGCGATATAATAGCTTCATATGTAAGTAAACCTAAGACAGTGCGATGCAATAGCTTTGTATGTAAGTAAACCTAAGACAGTGCGATACAATAGCTTTGTATGTAAGTAAACCTAAGACAGTGCGATATAATAGCTTTATATGTAAGTAAACCTAAGACAGTGCGATAAAATAGCTTTGTATGTAAGTAAACCTAAGACAGTGCGATATAATAGCTTTCTATGTAAGTAAACCTAAGACAGTGCGATATAATAGCTTTGTATGTAAGTAAACCTAAGACAGTGCGATATAATAGCTTTATATGTAAGTAAACCTAAGACAGTGCGATGCAATAGCTTTGTATGTAAGTAAACCTAAGACAGTGCGATACAATAGCTTTGTATGTAAGTAAACCTAAGACAGTGCGATATAATAGCTTTATATGTAAGTAAACCTAAGACAGTGCGATAAAATAGCTTTGTATGTAAGTAAACCTAAGACAGTGCGATATAATAGCTTTCTATGTAAGTAAACCTAAGACAGTGCGATATAATAGCTTTGTATGTAAGTAAACCTAAGACAGTGCGATACAATAGCTTTGTATGTAAGTAAACCTAAGACAGTGCGATACAATAGCTTTGTAAGTAAGTAAACCTAAGACAGTGCGATATAATAGCTTCATATGTAAGTAAACCTAAGACAGTGCGATGCAATAGCTTTGTATGTAAGTAAACCTAAGACAGTGCGATACAATAGCTTTGTATGTAAGTAAACCTAAGACAGTGCGATATAATAGCTTTATATGTAAGTAAACCTAAGACAGTGCGATAAAATAGCTTTGTATGTAAGTAAACCTAAGACAGTGCGATATAATAGCTTTGTATGTAAGTAAACCTAAGACAGTGCGATATAATAGCTTTGTATGTAAGTAAACCTAAGACAGTGCGATATAATAGCTTTATATGTAAGTAAACCTAAGACAGTGCGATAAAATAGCCTTATATGTAAGTAAACCTAAGACAGTGCGATACAATAGCTTTGTATGTAAGTAAACCTAAGACAGTGCGATAAAATAGCTTTGTATGTAAGTAAACCTAAGACAGTGCGATACAATAGCTTTGTATGTAAGTAAACCTAAGACAGTGCGATAAAATAGCTTTGTATGTAAGTAAACCTAAGACAGTGCGATATAATAGCTTTATATGTAAGTAAACCTAAGACAGTGCGATAAAATAGCTTTGTATGTAAGTAAACCTAAGACAGTGCATATAATAGCTTTGTATGTAAGTAAACCTAAGACAGTGCGATACAATAGCTTTGTATGTAAGTAAACCTAAGACAGTGCGATAAAATAGCTTTATATGTAAGTAAACCTAAGACAGTGCGATACAATAGCTTTATATGTAAGTAAACCTAAGACAGTGCGATACAATAGCTTTGTTTGTAAGTAAACCTAAGACAGTGCGATAAAATAGCTTTATATGTAAGTAAACCTAAGACAGTGCGATAAAATAGCTTTGTATGTAAGTAAACCTAAGACAGTGCGATACAATAGCTTTGTATGTAAGTAAACCTAAGACAGTGCGATAAAATAGCTTTATATGTAAGTAAACCTAAGACAGTGCGATAAAATAGCTTTATGTGTAAGTAAATCTAAGACAGTGCGATATAATAGCTTTGTATGTAAGTAAACCTAAGACAGTGCGATACAATAGATTTATATGTAAGTAAACCTAAGGCAGTGCGAAACAATAGATGTGTATGCACATAAAGATACATTACCAATTATATAAGACAATGGTGATATAATATTTGTGTATGTACGTGACTACACATTACCAATAATTAAAGACAGAGGCGACAAACTATTTTGATGTTTTAAATGAGTCACGTTTTTGTTATATTATCACACTCATTGGAGGTAGCTTGCATTTAGAAATAAAGTATAATTTACAAATAAATCTTTAAACTACTACAAGGCATCAGTCGCCCAAGAGTTTCGAGAGAGTGTACTAAATCCAACCCTTTGGTTAAAGTTGGGTGACCGACACCTGTCACGTCGCTTAATGTTGGAGTGTCAGTCCTCTTGTCTCAAATATTACACACTTCATGCTCTGGCCGTAAGTCAAAAGTTCACCTGCAAACATTAACCCCTTTGCAGAGATTTCACTTGATACTGGGTCAACACCGACAGAAGATATTATTGTGCATAGACTGAACTATATTAAATGAACTGACACAAACTCGCACACAAAACACTTTAATTATGACATTATATGCACCTAATAAAACCTGAAAAATTATATCGAAGATAATTAGCTTTACACTTTACACTTTGCACTTTCAAAGTAAAATTGGCTGAATGCAATACCTGTTTAAGTCAAAAGTTTGGAAACATATATGATATATATGACAGCAATATTGGTACAAAATAGAAAATTGAACTAATAAATTATTATATTGGACAAAATTGATCTATGTTATTATTTTGCGCCATAATGCTTTCATTTGTATTTGCTTTCCGAGTTTTTTGACAAAAGGGGTATTGTATGTATGCGTCAGCAACCTATTAAAAATCGAGAACACATCTGCATGGTGGATATGGTGCGTTTGTGCGAAGCGACCTCCCTATGATGGAGAAGATAGAGCTGTGTGAAGAATATGTTGTATTCGTTCGAAGCGGCCAGCCTATGGATGAGAATACAGGGCTGTGTGAAGAATATGTTGCGTTTGTGCGAAGCGACCTCGCTGTGATTGAGAAGATACACAGCGCCGTGTGAAGAATATGTTGCGTTCGGGCGAATCGACCTACCTGTGATAGAGAACAAGGCGACGATGAGCCCCATGCTCCTGTTGGCGAGGAGAATCTGGTCCGAGGTGTGCGTCTGTGAGGACTTCCGGCCAGCCCAGATGCCGATAGCGAGGATGACGAGGTAGAAGAGACCGACCACTACGAGACCGGGGATACTCACTGCCATGTCGGCTCTCGTACAACTGTATATAAGGAAAGGGACTTCTTTGAGGGACTTCTTTGAGGGACTTTTAGACATTGAAAGTCGTATCAGTACAGTTATATGCATGATAATTTCTATATTCCGAAAGTGCGACGTTTTGGTCCAGATTCTTGCAACGTTATAAATTATGCTTGATAACGGTCCAAGAATCTGAGGTAAAAAGCAAAGAAGAAGTTGTCATAAACATAAACATAAACATACATGTATCTGTCCGTATATAGGTAAAGTATCCACTGATATCCACGTCTTTGTCTGGTCAGAGTAAAGATAATGTGTAAGATTCATGCATATATAGCACTTTCTTGATGATCATTCCTTTCAGATAATGGGTTCATGTGTTGTGCTGATAATTGCTGTTAATACCGGTAATTTACTGGTAATTGAATACCCTAGGTATACACGTAGGATGCAGTCGAGGTATATGTGGGGTTTTGTCTCAAAAGCAGAATAACTTAAGACACCGATATATCACTAGTTTATGCTAAGCACAGTGATTAATGTAAAAAACACTTTCCTTTACCTTAGACCACAACGTACCTGTATGCGTGTGAAATACACGTGTTCACGGGTTAAGTGATGTTTTATCAAGAATGTTCTTCATCACTTTGATGATACTGATCACTCATTCTCAAATAAAGTGCACAATCAGCAAATAATGATGTCGTCGTTACTAACCGGTTGTTTTATGATGAATGTAAAGCAATATACGGTGCAATGTAAGATCGATACTATAGGAAATCGAATTCTTAGTACGAACGGCAGATAACACGTCACATTTTACAGGCGATATATGTCAGAGAAACCTAAGCAAACATGTCAAAATAGTAATATCGCCAACAAGAAATGCCACGTTGACATAGCAACTGAGATGCACCCAATGTAGTCATGGAGGCGATAACAAATGCCAAGATATAAGAAATAGATTTTATAATGTGTTTGTTCACTGGCTTATAAACGGTTTGAAAGGTGCAAGTTAAACTGGTATAAATGCCGGAGCTTGTCGACGGCATTTATACTACAGTTTAACTTGAACTCTCAAACCGTTTATAAGCCAAAGTGAACAAACACATTATTAAATCTATTTCTTATAAATTCAAACTTTGCAATTTAAGCGATTTCTTATCAGTAAATACACTTTTGAAAATAAAAAAAATATCTGCAAAAAATGAACAGTGCATGATAAAACAAATGTTAAGTATTGTCTTAGATCAGGCGCTAAGCTCCGCCCACAATAACACCGCATCACTTATGTGTCACCACGCGCCAAAAGTAGTTCACAAGAAATATGGTTAAAGTATTTAATGTTTGGTTCTAACATGCTGTTTTAATCAAACTTTCAATCAAACTACAATTAGAATTCACGCTGTAAGGTTTTTAAAAAGTTCAATCAAGAATTGAGCATGTGATAGTAGTGTCATAATTGCGCAGTGATATACTGATAAAGTAGTACCGCAGGTTATTTTTTGTAAACGTCAGGGTATGAAGGTTATCCTTTTCATCTGTCAAGCTTGTGTTTATGAGAACGTATACCGGTCACATGACCTTGTTTAATCCAATCAGCAGTGGGCATATCGCTTAAATTTCAAAGTCTGAATTTATTTAAATGTTATCTACAGTGAGCATGTTTTCATTCAGATATTCATTTGAGTTCATATTGAATACAAAATCAAATACAAACAATTATCATTATGACAGCATTCACTTCGTTTTATTAAAGAAACATTGTTTAATAGTATGTCATCCAGACCCTAGAGCAACAATTAAATGGAGCCTTCGTAAGTCTAAGAAACGTTGGCCAGTCTAGTTGCCTCAGCACTAGGCCTGAAATTAAGTATTGTTCAGGTCTACCATTTTTATTTCCTATAAAATATTGAAAAATAAAGTATCAGTAAAAAAAATCAGACCCTAAATGTTAGTCTAATTGTTTAAGAGCGTATGGTTATACCTGTTTTCTACCTTATTGGTTATACCTGTATTCTACCTTATTGCTTTCTTATAGACATCTAAAAAAAAGCGGCTTCGTTTAACTGAGGGTCGAGCTTGGTGAAGTTCCGAAGTTTGCTTGTAGGTACCAACACTTGCCTTACTCAACAATTTTTGTCGCTATAAAACATCACATTCTATTTTACGTTATGTTGTCCACTATATAATACAGTGCAAACTTTATTGACGGTAAAGGTTACTTGTACGGTGCATAAGGTAGTACTAAGCAATTCAAAATTTTAATGAAAGAAACGTCCGAAATTTTAAGACATGATGAATTACAAATTGTGTGATCGTATTTGCAACTGTGCACTTTAATTGAGGACGAGAATGATTCTGATTTGTTACGTTGTTATAGAGGAATTAGATCGACTTACCTTTACCTGGGACAGTGCGTGGCTACTCCCCACGTGGTCAGTGCCCAATGTAATGTATACTTTCACAGGTCGCCCCGTGTTTGAATAATGTGGACTTTACACCTCGACCAAGAGATTTACATATATTATTGAACCCAATACTGGCTGGAAAGAGACGATTTCTGGTAATTCACGAAATGTTGTTGAGACCAGGAAAAGTTTGTTTTGTGTAAACAGACATGGTTATAACGAATACTAATGCCAGTACGATAATGAAGTGTTATGAAAATTAACCATACAGTGGAAATATGGTATTTTGAGACATGTATATTGCAGAATGTAAGTATCACGGCGATGTAGTGGACCATATAGGATACTCCATGGACTTGTCAAATAAAGTCGAACTCGTCTATGCAGGCCAGCGAAGGGACGACTAAAGTGACATTTATTAAGGTCCGCCATACTGATTTATTGTTTGTTTGAAAACTTGTCATATCACAAATATATAAACAACATTCCATTCCCTCATTTTTGTAGCATCACTTTGCCGTAAATTGATAATCTTTGATCAGAGCCAATTACAGTGTTGTCATGACACTGTTATGTTTGACGTCATTCAATCATTGAGCATTATTCCGTTACGTCCCACAAATAGTACTTAAAAGGGGATAAATGACGGGGCCTAGATTTTCGATTTTTCTTATCGCTAAGAATGTCGTAAGCCAATGTTAACGATGGTACTTACGACAATCTTAGCACTAAGAGAATTTAGGCCCAGGGTCTTATACCTCGGCTCTGAACATGAACGAATAAACGTTATGACATTGTATGAGATTTGATGTAGATTGCATTGAGTTCCCATGGCGATACCTAGATAGTTAAGGATGTACACACATTTGACGGCATACAGTTTATTAACCTTTATTGTTAATGTATACAACTCACGAACAAAAGAGACGTTACCATACAAAATACAAGATATTTCAACCCACGACTGATAAATACGATTGACATCAAGTATTCAGACTACAAACAAATTCAGTCCAAGAAGTCCAAGAAGGTTATTTATGTAGAGAACATTATTTATTAATTACATTTCTACATTTAATAATATCTTAACTTAAATGTCAAACATTCTGGCCCAAAACTATTCTGAAAAAAAGATTTGTTAACGATCTACGTGTATTTGAACAGTCATAGAGATAAAAGTATCATATTCTAATGTATGAAACAATATAAAAGTGAGCACAGCTCTCATACCCCCGGCTGTAATTTGACCACCTTCATATACATTATCAATAAATTGGAAAACATATAATCTAGTCAATTATGTCAATGAATGAGAATGATTGTTTTTAAAAGGAAATAAAGTTTTTTTAAGACATATAGTTTTTAGTTACGCTCCGGAAACGACAAAACTCAGATCATTTTTGGGCAAAATACCACATAGGTTACTTCCATACCAAATATGAAGCTTCCAACACATATAATGTTTAGATATGCTCCAAAAACGACACAAAGTCAGAAAACCAGACCATTTTTGGTCAAGATTTCAAAATATATTTGAACCTTGAAGTTGAGACCCTTAAAAGGCAAAGCAGCACCATATTGGTTACTTCCATACCAAATTTGAAGTTTCTAAGTCATAAGGGTTTTTTTTTAGATATGCTCCGGAAACGACACAAAGTCCAAAACTCGGACCTTTTTTGGTCAAGATTTCAAAATTTATTTGAACCTTGGAGTTAAGACCTCTAAAAGGCACAACAGCACCATATAGGTAACCTCCATATCAAATTTGAAGTTTCCAATGCATATAGTTTTTGAGAAACGATTTCGGACGGACACACGTACGCACGGACGTCGTAACGGGAGTATAATTATGTTTTCTTCATAAAGTATATCTGCCTGTCACAGACATTCAAAATTGACTCTCTGGCAGCAGTATTTCTTTCTTTTTTTCATTTCTGTTGAAAATATGGTTACGTTTCTTTTGTTCGTTAGCAGGACTTACAAATGATTATTACACGACTGAACAGACACATTCAAAGTGCGCATACAATCTGAATGATACGTATGTTAGAAACTAATACCTAGAGGCACAATCATCATGTCATCATCCTGGTAGGACGATAATAACGTTATGAGGACATTCCATTCGATGTGTTGAAGTCAGGTCAGTTTCGGTAAGTTTAAAATCTTAATTTTATAGCGGTATCCCACTCTTTTCGTTAGTCTGAGTTGCCTCCCTCTCACTGCGCTTGCGCGGTCTGTCCATCATCCGGAGACTATTTCTTCTATCTTTGTCCTTGACGACCGCCTTGAAGACGTCGAACCTGAGCGGGATCCAGCCTCTCTTGAAGGCTGTACTCGCCAACCACGATACACCGATTGTTGCCGCGAAACTCAGCAGTGTGATGAAAGTCCGGAAAGGGAAGAGTTGTGTTTGGGTGTATTCGTCATAGTATGGGAACTTGATGAGCGCCGGAAGTCCGAGTAGCGGCTCCCCGGACCCGATACGGAGTACGAGAGACAGGAAGTAGCCGGTCAGACACCCGTATGCGTTGATGACGCCGACCCAGAGGACGCAGGTGAGTTGGGGGAAGAGGATGACGTACATGAGGTCGGAACACAGTGTGAACAGTCCGTACACGCTCTGAACAGCGATGGCTACTACGGTTGCTATGATACCAGTCACCAAGATAGCTACTCGGAGAACCCAGACTTGTTCCTTCTCGCTCGCCTGGAACAGAGGATAGATCACAGAATGTCGTCATCAAATGTTCAGACTAAGGCCTTATACATTATACAGAAACCATGATAAGTATTGCCAATAATTCTCCTCTCATCGGGTGATATTTCTAAAGGTTTGAAATCTCTCTGATATTATTAAAAATGCAAGAGGATGAATGGCGAATTCTCAACCGTTTAGAGACCTATACCAACATGCATTACATCTAATAAATACATCACCATCCCCAAATAATCGTCACATTTAACACGAGAAATGATTAGCATGTTAGTTAACATCTATTTCACAAAATACATTACACTTTTACGGATGATGTCTTTGTAGATATTCTTTGTGAACACAGTCCCGGTAGAGAGGACGCACGAGTCGGCGGACGACATGACGGCGGCGGCCACGGCCCCGATACCGATAATGCCGACCGGAAGTGGACAGATGTAGTTGAGGACGAGCGGAAGGATCATACTCTGCATTTCAGACGGGATCGGAACCTCGCCCGTGTAGTCCGTTGAGTTCCAGTCTGCAAACAGGAAGTGCTGTGGTGTCATAAAGGGGGAGGTTACTCATACATGTGCATTGTACAATGTTAATGTATTACAACTTTTTTTACAACTCTTTTCTTGATTGGTTTTGATTATCACAGTTTCTACATAAAAAACAACATTATTTAATACTTAAGCATGCAACTTTTGAAATTCAACTTAATGTGCAGACTGAGTTTAACTGGAATACGACATCGGATAAAGGTATCCATGTTGATCTGTAACCAAATTAGTTACGATAGATTTGTAATACAAGATTTACAGTATGCCAGCACATCGGTGGTTAATTTTGACTATTCTATATCGGCGTTCACGAGACCGGTACCTGCTGCTGCGCCGACTGCCCCGATGAGAGCGGGAGGGACGGCCATGAAGAGGCAGAAGATGGAGGCGACCACTGTTGCTGAACGTGCAATCTCCGGCGTCTTGCAGGCCAACACACGCTGGAAGTACGTCTACAACCCAGGGGAGGGAAGACAACTCAACGTATTAGTTGAATGTAATGAATGTTCGTGTATATCTAGTGTTACAAAAAAGACAAAAGATGATTTTGATGAAAGCAAGTTAAAATGTGTAGAAAAGTGTCAATTGTTCATTTCTCTTAGGCTCCATTCCTGTAGGGAAGCACGCACCTGCCAGGGTAATTCTGCACAGGTAAGAAACACACACCTGCCAGGGTATTCCTTCACATGTAACAAGTAAACACCTGCCAAGGTATTTCCCCTCAAGTTAGAAGTACCCACCCCCTAGGGTATACTCCTACAGGTAACAAGTACCCACCCCCTAGGGTATTCTCCTACAGGTAACAAGTACCCACCCCCTAGGGTATTCTCCTACAGGTAACAAGTACCCACCCCCTAGGGTATTCTCCTACAGGTAAGAAGCACGCACCTGCCAGGGTATCCCCCCACAGATGAGCAGCAAGAGCATGTCAATGTACATGGCAATCTTGTCAGGCGGGACAGTCCCCAGGTAGGTGTCACTGATCCGTCCCAGATCCACGGCAGGATGGTTCAGAGCGAACGGGAACGCCAGGAACTGGAAGGAAACAAGACTCGAAATTGATATGTGGCCCAATCATGTTATACTCTCTGTAGAACAACCTTTTTCTTCTTGACATTTACTTTTGCGGGAGACACTGTAAATTAGTGTAAGTTATACATGGTTCGGTCCAATTCCAATCGAGTGGCCAAATTAAGGTGTTAAAGTGATCTAACTGATGTAGCGATATTTAAACACTCAAGAGAGGAGTTTTAAATATGGTACAATGATGGAATGGTCAACAATATTTCTGTCTGAACTCTCAAGATCGCATCTAGCTACATCTACATATTTACTTCTCACACCGAAGAGTTCCACAAAATTTTCACTATATCCGTCGAACCATTTTCTGCCAATACGGAAAACCGTTTTCTATGGATACGGCTTATCAGATCGTGTGATGAGATGTTTTTTTACCTCTAACGTATAAACTATAATCATAAAATGTTATGCAAAAACGTGCTACAGCGCCTTTAAGGGCCTGTTCAAGAAGAGGAGTGACTAAAGCGCCATAAACAATAACACATACACTTACTGTAACAATCCGATTTAATATTTGAAATAACTGTTGTAGTTATATTTCAAGCAAGGAATAAAATATCCTGTTCAAATAAATGATCGGCGGTTTAGGAAGTAGATGGTGATGTGTTTGTCCTTTTCCCCCACAATTATTTCCAAAACGGATTCCATCATAGATGGTGGAAGTCATTTATGATTCTGTTTTAGTAGGAAAAGACACGTTGTCCTTAAGCTTACTATCAATTAGTGGAATTTGTTCATTGTGAATGACTTGACCATTTTCAAAATGTGTGAGTTTGAACGTTCACGCTGCTTTAACCGACAGACATATTTTATTCAGTAATGTGGCCCATATGACTTATGTTACACTGTAATTGGCAGTGTAACTTGCGTCACGTATTTCTAAATTTAAATAGTTCCCCTTAATAAACCGAGTTTGATTTAACATTTGTTTGGACAATTAAGAGTGTTCGGTAGAGAAATAGAGGCAGTATACACCCTGCAGCTTTAACTGTTCACAAGAGAGAATGACATCCCTTTCATTGCACCAACTTACATTGTTAAATTAACTTAGCACACGTCAGGACTTTGCAAACGTCAATATCAGTGAATTGATAAATAAATAAATTTCCTTGCGAAACTGGTAAAATTCTACCTATTGTCTTCTTTCTTATCAGCTAAATTTTAGTGTTGTGATACATGTTTCCATATCCATAATGTCCGTAACGGTGGCACTTGAGAACATTGTCAGTGAAGGGTTATAGTCGTGAATATGAATTGGCAATGGTTGAATGACACTTGAAGTGAAATGTACATGAAGTAATGTACTATGGTTACGACAAGCATCAATCTTGATTTATGGGAATATAGGGACCTTATCCTTATGTACTTTGCCGGCGCCTGTATTTCCACACAAACTCATAACAATAAAATAACAATTTGTAACATTTTTGTAATATTTTAAATGTTATATGTTTTTCCAACGCGCATAGCTAGACATATAGCCTGTATTGTTTCGCGAACGAATTGCTATGAGGTAAGCATTTAAGGGATATATTTAAAGAACTAATGAATGGATATCCGTCTGAAGTTCCCGATGAGGCGGAAGAAATCGTATAAAGAATGTAAGGACAACTGCCTATGCAATTTAAAACAACCCTTTATGCTCTAAGTAACCCGCTCGTAAAATCTCCAAGAAGAAGAAGCTGTCAGTAAAAGCATTCTTACGATGACATCTGTCATATTCCGGCATGCCTTGTCGTTGTTTTTTTACAGCCATAATGGCTCTTTCAGGTCGTTTTGAACAATACCACACTTAGTTGTATATCAGCTTCACACTTAGTTGCATATCAGCTTCAGCGACTCACGAGTCCGATGATGATGCAGATGAGTTGTATGACGTCGGTGTAGGCCACGGAGTAGAGGCCGCCCAGGAAGGTGTAGAAGATGACGACACACGCCGACACGATGATGGACAGAACGGGGTCGAGGCCCAGGATTATGGACACCGTGGTACCTACAGTTGGGCACACAAGTAAGAATACCCGAAGGACTTCAGGAAAAAACGCGTATTCATATACAATTGGACACACAAGTGCGTTTAACTAATTGAAAAGAGAATCTGGTACCTGTAGATTGACCCCAATAATATTTATTCCTAAGGAAAAAAGAACATGGTACCTACAGTTGGACACATAAGTAAGTATACCTAACGGAAATTGAAATGTGGTACGGTTAGTCATAGAAGTAAGTATATCCAAGGAAATATGGAACGTGGTACCGGCAAGGGTTGGCTTGAAGTGCCCATTTTGTATTCCTATGTAAGCTACTTATGGGCCAACCGCGTGTCCTCTTTATCTGGAACAATCTTTCATCTCACCTACATATACATACAAGTATTTGTGTATGGCACATGAAGACGCGAAACAAACTAAACTAAATTGAGGATATGAATAATCACTGTATAACTGTTAATGTATAACGTCTGTTGATCACCTGGAAAATCGGTGTTCAAATACCTATCGCATCATAGCAAAACATAGCAAAAGCATAGCTATTTACTATTAATTGACGCTTCGCTGTTGGGTAAGCCGTAGGGCAGGGCAGATCGTGAACTAATGCTGCACTTCAGCGACGGTGCCATTAATACAAAATATTTCAAATGTGTGGATGTTTTACGATGAAGACCTATAGAAAGAAAACATTGGAGCAATCTGTCACCTAGAGCAGACAAAATGGCGGCTGTCCAGAACAAGTCGCCAAGCACTTGAGGGAAGAAAAGAAGCGCCCCTATAATCTTTCCGTACTTGATCTGGAAGGGGTCGAACATTGTCACGTAGCCGCCTCTCCTCATCCGGGGAGCGTAGAATACACCGCCTGGGGAGATATAGATAATAACTCATAGATACTGGACTAGGAGTACGATATACAGTAGTTCTTAAGATACCAAATACACGAGTGAGTGAGTTAGCGGCGAACCAAATTCATGTATATCAATAAGAGTTAATATCAGCTACCCATATCCGCTATTTTCTAGGGCATTTCTGTTAGCAATGAAATACAGAATGAAGTATCTATCTAAACTAAGGTGCAAAAGAAAGTATATCACTCAGTTGTTTTCCATTAATTCAATATTTTAAAGAAATTAGATGCAGTTGATTATGGCACGATACAATAACACCTTTCGGCAGTAGTTTGAATGACTTAATTAGTGACTGTTTTATTTTTAAATATCATTATTTAAAGTAGACGGGGGTAAGAAATGAAATTTACACCAACATGACCCCTACCATGTTAAAAATGTTGTAAATGTGTGAAGGACGAGGCACATTTATTGATTTTCTGACAGAGTAAGTCTTCTACTTCTAATTTGGGGGAATTTCAAATTTTTTTTTTTTATTTTTTTTTTAAAACGCGTAGAGGTATTATGTTTACTGGACAAGAATGAGAAAGCGCATATCCTCTTATAACAACGCCCTCATAAGCACATGCTCAGGTTCGGTCCAATGGACAATCTCCACTTTAAATATGTGGAAGACCAGCGCTTATTGAATACCCGGGCTCCGTTCCATAACAGCGAGCGCTTATAATTGCTCTTTGAGCGCTCAATATAGCGCTCAAGTAGCGCCCATTCTCTCCTGAACGACACGGTGCAATTCCTCGATGTTTGCTCGCCTTGCTACGTAGCGCTACATTGAGCAATCGCGTTCAAGAGAGGTTTAAAAGTAATCGCTATTAATCGTTTATTTCTTGAACGGTTGTTTTACCCTCGGGGCTAAATGGATGCTGGCGCTTGAACGAGACCTGGCGCTTGAACGAGACCTGGCGCTTGAACGAGACGTGGCGTGATTATAAGAAATACGGTATCCTGATTATTTTATACATTGGGACCATGGAATCGTATGAATCACTTTATTTGTAATTGCGTTATTGAAATGGTATGTTCTTAAATGCCTGTGACCTAGAAAACGTGAATAAAACTTAATAACGTCAAAGTAAAGGATATAATAACGTGTGAGTTATGAGTTGTGTAATAGTCACAACCTTATCTGTATCAAGTGTACACGAGAATAGAAACACTCAACCATTTTACTAGGTACAGTTACCAGTGAACTCAAACATGAAAGGGGTTTGCCATTCATATACCATTTAAGTTCCTAATTGTTCGCAGTCGGGTTAAACATTCCCTCGACCCAAAATGTGTTCATTTCAAGATGGATTGCCTATTACACGCTGTTAGAGGGAAATTACAGTCGTTAATCGGACCACATCGTGGGTGAGGTCAGTTTGGCGTTCTATAGAGTAAGTGTAGATTGGTGAAAGACAATCCCCATTATCAATAAAATTACTATCATTACTAGATATAGTCGTTGGCACCGTCTATTCGTCCGTCCGTCTGTCAGTGATCACATCGTTTCCGAAGCAGTACTCAAAAACTACTTGACCAATCTTCACTAAATTTTGTATACAGCCTCCTTATATCATGCAGATGTGCCTTTGGGGGATTTAAGCTTTTTGTTAAATCTTTTTTTTTCTTTTCCTTGGCAACAATTTGGACTTTTGTATTTGAAGGGTAGAGTTTATTTCCGGACCAATCCTGACCGAAGTGTGTGTAATACCTCCCCATATCATGTAGATTGCCTTTTGGGTGTTTAAACCCTCTAAGCTTTATTTTTCCTGTTTCCATGGCAACATTTTGGACTTTGTCTTTTATAAAGGCAATAACTCGAATTGAATTGGGGGAAGGAGTAGACATCTGTTTTTACGAGCAAAACACCTTATTGTTTTAATTATATACTGCTTAAACTGATTATTCAACTTATGTGGGGCCGGGGGATAAGCCATCTCCCCTGGTGGCTTGTGTTACTTGTTAAATGGGTATGTCATTAAATTTTAGTTGGATGATGGACAGTGTCCGATGCCGTAATCCCATTCCACTATCCAGGTCTGAGGGGCTAAAAGGGGATGTACATCGGAGACGGTTTTTCGTGGGAAATATACCAAGGCTTACTGTAGCTTATATCTATGTACCAAATATAAAGATCCATGCATATCCGGTGTTCATCTATTCAAAGAATAATTTGTTTCTTATACCTCTTTGTTACGAGATTTCAAGTTTACGAGGTCTGTAATAATTTATTTCTACTTAAGGCAAGTATTACCATTTCAAGGCTGATAAGCACGATAAATCCATTACGTGTATAGCTGTTCCAACAAGCAATGCAAATACACGTGTAGTTCTCACCGATGAAGAGCGCCAGACAGTAGCCCACGGGTGCCTGTGTCCACAGCAACCCCTCGAACGCTAGAATCTGCGCCGTGCCATTGATGTATGCCCCGCCCACTAAACTAGCTGATGAACACAAAGATCATGTTGACATTATTGAATTATATATAATAAACAAATTATTTAAAAATTATTTCACAAAACATCGAAATCGCTCAATAACAAAACATGAAACATAGTAAGCGTGCTGTTTATCCTTTCTGGGATACCGAATTGTCTGCGTGATTCCTTCAATAGTAAACTTCCTTCAGTCTGTGTAGCCTTCCTTCAGCATTCTTCTACTTCTACGTCACTGCACTTAATGTAGTCGTTTGTCTCACGTTAGCTATCACATTATCACTAGGATACGGTTCCATGTTAGAGTGAACTTCAGCTACCTGTTAGAGTCAACTAGTGAGCTACCTGTTAGAGTCAACTAGTGAGTTACCTGAGCTATACCTGTTAAAGTTAACTAGTGAGTTACCTGAGCTATACATGTTAGAGTGAACTATTGAGCTACCTGTTAGAGTGAACTATTGAGCTACCTGTTAGAGTGAACTATTGAGCTACCTGTTAGAGTGAACATAGACACGCCGAAGCCCAGACTCCTATTGGCGAGGAAGATCTCATCACTGCTGTTGGTGCGGGCTGTCTTCCTGCCGGCGACGATGCCGATGACGAGGATGAGGATGTAGAAGATGATGACGGAGACGAGACCCGGGATGTTCACCACCATGGTGACCACGTGACCTGGGAATAGAGGACACGAGATGTTCATAACAGTTTGGGGTTTTTATTCTCCCTTAAGAATACGCGGACCCTCCATGCAATAATAGATTAAATTCTCTGTATGTAATCATGGTATGACCAACTGACGACTTTACTTTATCCCATGGCTTCATCTCAACCCATGAAATGTGACAAAAATATGGTTCTTAATATGTGTAGACGTATCAGATATATTCTGCGATTACGTATAAATTGTTTCACGTGAGACCTCAATCAATAACTGCTACTTAATTTAAGTAATAACGAAACTGCGATTATCATTCGTTCCTGGCTGAGACGTCTCTGACAACTTCATCGCTAGGACAACGGCCCACATTCTTGGATTTCGTCACCCAGTCTTTTTTAACGTTATGTAGAACGTTCTTGTAAGTTATACTTTTGCAGGTGTCACCCAATCTCCCTAACATCGTTACATCTGCAATGCTTCTTTCATCAACATTGTTAGAACTCTTCCTGAAAATGCTTCACATATGTGTATGTGCTTTATCGTGACAGTTTGTGTATGCTTTATGTGGCCCGCTGTAGCAATTGGTGAACTAAATAACGTGTGCGTTACTTAACTCGTTTATCTGGAGAAAGCATGGATCCCTACACACCACTGACATCAATAAGGCACGAGTGTCACGTCATTTCTAAATGATTTGTATCTTTAATATTGTCGTGTCGCTTTTTTTCACGATAAGGCTTCATGATATACTCCCACGGTTGACATCAGTGAACATATTCCTCGCCAGTCGAACATTTTGTCTGTCCGCAAAAAGATAAAATCAAATTTATGGAAGCATTGTCTCCAAGAAGAACACTTTCCCCTGAATGTGAGACGATATCTTGCGCCGTTGGGTTACTACATGCTTGCTCCCAGTAAAATCAGTTTTGGACTGTTTGGTGACTATGTTGTCATGTAAACGCATTTATAACTGAGAAACTTGGATGGATGTTGTCGTAGCGCAGTCAGGACATGGCAAGCAAGTTAACACGATGTAAATGGGAACTCACCAATCTCATTATGTCGTGTAACGTAGATTATTGTCATTACGATCTGATTTTAATGAGACTGAAAAGTAAATGGGCGTCCTTTGTTTCTTAAGGAAAGCAGGTCATAACTTCGCTTCCATATCCAAACGTTTACAATATCGAGAAGAACATGAACATGTCGATCTCATGTTGCTCTGTATGGTAGCATGGTTTTGAAACTGAGCCATTCTTTAACTCCTTGACACGGTTACGCCGTCACGTGAGGCATGTTTGTAAACTACACGTGTAAGCTATAATAACGTATTCCCTTAATAATCAGAGAAACCTGAATATTGAAGGAAGTCTTCTTAATATGATGTAGGTAACTATGGAGCTCATTTACATATATCCGCCTCCTGGAACCGTGTATTGCAGGAAGACGTGGCAGCAACATGGTTATGGTATTTCTGATGAAGTGGCAGTAACATGGTTATGGTATTTCTGATGACGTGGCAGCAACATGGTTATGGTATTTCTGATGAAGTGGCAGTAACATGGTTATGGTATTTCTGATGACGTGGCAGTAACATGGTTATGGTATTTCTGATGACGTGGCAGTAACATGGTTAGGATATTTCTGCAGAGGAAATGGTCTATATTATTAAGTTAGGCAATCATAATTCTTCACTGTGCACATAACATGCACATGATGCATCTCAAATTATTTTCTTAAGCTTAAAAAGGAGTTATGAATCGGCGAATGACATTTTAACTACATGATCACTCACGTTAATAACAATTCATAATCGTATAGAATGATAAACAATTAGTACAAGCATTCACTTTACTTTCAAGGTGCAATGTCCATTACTTATAAGATTAATTCTCTGATTCTAAAATGTTACAATTATTATCACTATCACTATCACTGCATCCATGCAAGGATATCATTGTGAAAACATTCATATAGAATATATTCTTTGAACGGAGAATTACGCATATGCATATTAGATTATTCGATATGGAGATATGTAATGTAAACTGCTGCTAACACAAGGGTCTGTTGCCATTGCACAGGTAACCAATCACGGGTGTCGTGTGTGTCCTTCATACATTGTGTATATACGTCTTAAAGAAAGTTTATAAACGTTAAACGGCGATGTGACACGGTACCTTATGGATGTATCTGCTTCCGGATTCGTTGACAGTGGAGCGGCAGCAGAGAGGCAGTGAAGGTCGGAGAGAGTTGACATTCAGTATCCTGCCCCACCACATACACAACCGCAGCTCCTTCCGGTATACAAAAACTCCTTGCCGGGAACCTGTAACTCTGCAGCAGTGTCACTGGCAATGCCACCACGAGGAGAGTATCTCTTTCATAAACAGTGTCGGGAACATAATGTGATGAAGGTTTTGCGTGCTGTGCATCATTGCACGTTAGTCACTCGTGTATTCTACCAGTATCAGATTGCAGTCAGGACAGTCACCGACGTTTTTTTGGAAAATTTAATATACGTTTCAAGATTTATGCAATTCATAAACATAATATCGTTTTCAAGAATGAATAAAGTTTATAAATATGAGAACTTATTTTTGAAGCGCTTTCTCATATTAAGCATTTTAATGGATTTCCCCTAGTAAGACTTCGGTTGGTTAGACTTTTTCCTCATCGAGATTCTTAAACTCTAGTAGTTTTTCTTCCAACATTTATGTACATGTAAACTGAGATTGTCCCTTTTTAATACAAAATACCGCGACTGCAAATACATCTTGCAAACTGTATAAATACGTGTAATGCACGTGCCTCTCCCCCAAATAGATGTTGCAGGTGCCCTCTCCCCTCCACTTTACTCCCCCGCCCCATCCATTTACTCCCCTCCCCCGCGTTTAACACCCTAGATACAGCACCAACCTTGTCCTACATACGTCGCACAGTTGCCAGTGTGTCACAAGGTAACGTAGAGCAGATGCATGTTCACGGGACGGGACTCCTCTCCCTCTGCAGTTACAAGCTATAAGCTCCGATGTTGTGGTGGATGTTTTTGAGTTGATGAGACTTTCTGAATCTTAACAGATATACGATACTGATGATCATGAAAATGAGTGGCAGTATATTTGTGCAACACTTTCTTGAGAACATGAAGATTTTCTGGATAACAACTTCTTTAATGTGAAAATACACGACGTTTCGGAGTACATACTCACTCTTCCATCAGGTGAATTGCTTACTCCGAAACGTCGTGTATTTTCACATTAAAGAAGTTGTTATCCAAAAACTCTTCATATTCTTATGTATACCACTTCTAAATGCCCTTCAAACACTTTCTTGGTTTCCAAGTTTGGTTGAAGCTCAGCAAGAGATGCCTTAGATCTATACGTAGGTACCTACGACAGTATTGTTCTATTTGTAAATGACATGGTTGACGCCGTGCATTATTAGTATCTTCGTGGTTGTGGGTTTTAATTAAAACGATAAACAAATAGCAAATGAAGTAAATTTACCGTAAATCCTTGAATATTCGCTTACATTGAATAACCGCCTGTCAAGAATAATTGCCGGGTCAAAGCCCTCTTTGAAATAAATAATAGCCTGTCTCGAATAATCGCCGGGTCAAATCGGTGTTTGAATTTAACAATCGCTGGTCATTAATTCAAGCATTTACGGTATATAAATCATTGTCAACCCCAGCAGGAAGGCATCAGGTATCATGCTGATATTGACTTTCATAAATAATACAGTGTAAACAATCCTTCTATTTCAGCATTTGCTTTATGAATTAAAGAAATAACCCGTTTGTTAAACAATAAACATGAATATTAAACGAAAGTGTCATGATTTTAAATGCCAATCGACTTAAGAATACTTAATGTAGACCACAATGTTGTTCTTATCTTTTTCAAAGACGAACTTCAGGAAACTTATAGAGGAAACGAGATTGTTATAATATATACTTGATAATAATAATAGTGCATATTTATAAAGCGCACATATCCACGCTCGAAAGCATGCTCAAGGCGCTAAAAATCATAATGCTAATACATAATAATAATGGTCAGGATAAATATATATTAAATTTGTAACTTGATCATTGGTGATGTTTTTAATTTGGGAATAAGCATGAAAAAAACATTTGTGAAAAAGGACAACATAAAATAATGTAAATATAGTTTATTGTTGCTCATGTGATACAGCGGTCTAAAATACATTCGCGCAGTTGAAATATTCGTTGTAGCGAGTTGTCTCCCTTTATAATCTAGACGAAATATAGTGTATTACTCTCTATTCTTATTCCTAATATATGTAAGTTCAAACACACAATATATATATATATATATATATATATATATATATATATATATATATATATATATATATATTGTTATATATATATATATATATATATATATATATATATATATATATATATATATATATATATATATATATTGTGTATATATATATATATACCCGCAGTAGTCAACATATATATATATATATGTTGACTACTGCGGGTATATATATATATGTTTGAACTTACATATATTGATGATTTGGTGTCAGGACATAGTTCGTACTACATGGCATTGTGTGTTCTGGACTACATATGTACTACATATGTATACTGGATAACGAAATTTGCCAAACCGCAGTAGTCAGTGAACAAACAAATATATATTTTATTTGTTTTATTTTAAAACAAATCTTTCTAGATTTGTTTTTGCTGTGAACGAGAGATTTTGGCATTTTTCTTAAATAGACTCTTGGCGACAGACTCTGTTCAGTCTGCAAAGACACAAGGAATATCAATCAGATATATAAATAAATATACAATTTTAATGATAAGTCACCTTTATGGAATGTAAGCATTATGATATATACATATATATTATATATTTTACCCTTACATTATTTTTGAAATACACATACTGTCTCTGGTTCTGTACGGTACTGTTTGAAAAGAGATGTACACGTGTGATCGTGTATAAAAGATTTAGATATTTGAAACGAGATATAAACAGACTAAAGATATAAAATAAATGACTATAGCATTTGGGTAGAAGCTCAACTGTTAGATATGTATATTATTTATCAAACTGACATACTTATTGCTTTTCAAAAATAATTTTCCTTACAAAGCAGTCATAATCAGTTTGGGTATGTTTTAAGGTTGGTCGTTTATATTAGTTTAGTCTAATATGATATATAAAGAATACTATGTTCAACTTCCAGGGGTAGACACCGAACTGGATAAAATACCAGTACACGCATGTACAATGATTATGGAGCCAAGTCGCGGGGCAGCTAGTGGTCATACCACGTAAAATAGCCCTAGGACTATCGAGGATGGACAGAGTCGTAATGAGAATGTTCCACTCCGATGGGTAAAACGTTATTTACTTCAAGGTCATTGTACCAAAGTAATATATCAGAAATGAATCTCTGTGTGTCCCATATCGACCCTTCATTGACCTTACTTCACCTTATACACTGATGTATAGCACATCGACTTGTATAGTTCTTATCATTACTCACTCAGACATTAATTCTTCCAAAATGTCACTTTGTGACTATAAAATAAAGAAATGTATACAAACAAATATTGAGACATTACGACAAAAGATCTTCGATAAAAAATAACGTCATCCCGTTGATATATGTTGATAGTTCCTATATTTGGCACATTATTCAGCCAGCGTTGAGTGATGATGCTACGTGGCTTGTGATTGGTCAGCACTAATGTCACAAAATGTAACGTAGATAGCGATTGGTCAGTTTGTGTGTTATTTCATATACCGTGGCTAGTGATTGGACGGGGCAGTATGTTCTGCTGTCTCGTGGGTGACGACTGGTCAGTGTACCTTTACATCTTCTATCACGCACTGTGATTGGTCCGCTGAATATACACGATCAGCAGTAGGTTTTTTTTGGAAACAAATATCTGTCAGCCACATTTCCACATTTCCAAATGTCTGCTTTCCTTATAAGTTCACAAGGTCAAATATCACACAAAATATTTAAAATAAACAAAAACCACTGATAAAAAGTTATCTTGTGTAGTTCATACCAGCAGTGCATATCAAGCCAACCGAGTTGAGATGTCAAACCAACAGAGTTGAGATGTCAAGCCAACAGAGTTGAGATGTCAAGCCAACAGGGTTGAGATGTCAAGCCAACCGAGTTGAGGTGTCAAGCCAATATAGTTGAGATGTCAAGCCAACAGGGTTGAGATGTCAAGCCAACTGAGTTGAGGTGTCAAGCCAACCTAGTTGAGATGTCAAGCCAACAGAAACGACAGACCTACACGGTTCTTCCTTCCAACATATATATCATCTTACTCTGAAAACATCATGCAGAGGCCACACAAGCGGCATTAGATTGATCAAAAATAGGTTAGAAATATATAATACAAAAAAAATGAAACAGAAATTGTCTTGTATAGGCAACGCCGGTATTATATCCTATCTATCCACCCAGCTGTGCGCATTGAATGACCGTGAGCCTCTAGAACACTTAAATGAATGTCCTTCCTTCACTTCACTGGTATAATTATATATACTGATCAACCTGTAGATACAATATCGGCTGCACTGTGGACATATGTTGATCATCTAACACTTCGCTTTACGTTCTTTAAATGCCAATATCTCGCAATGGCCATATGATTATGAAGTTATCACGATAATACAACTTAATGGAGAACCCGGGTTGTATCACTTCCTCTTCTTCAACTTCTGAACAAGTCCTTGGTACTGCCGTCCTCGTTGAAAGCAAACACGAACACATTTTGCAGTGAGTGATATCGCAATCTTAATTAAATTAACGTCAATTTTGATACCAATTAATGTCCCATATATGATATTTTAGGGACAGGCATGGGTGTTTGCGACCCACTCTCTCTTTAAAAGTGTATATCACTGATGCCTATCCAGCCTTGTTCAAGTAGAAAGTGTATATCACTGATGCCTATCCAGCCTTGTTCAAGTAAAAAGTGTAGTCAAGGGAAGCAAGTGGTCAGAGCACGTCTCTCAACCTTCGCCACTATGAACGTTTGGCACTTACTGGAGCTTAAGGGCGAGGTGTGAACACGTCATCAAGGCAAGTGCAATGACATCATCACGGCAAACGTCTGTGTTTGGCCAGAGTTACCTCCCCCTGTTCGAGCTCAATCCCCTCCTCCACAAGTCCGCCATTACTGTACCTGTGGGGCCCGGACAGAGCGCGAGAGTGATCCCCGCCGCTCTCCATAGCACTGTCACTGGAGGCTCTGCCCCGGGAGCCGGAGGGTTCTAGCTGGTCCTTGGAGAGCACAGACAGCGACTCCTCGGAGTACTCGTCCTGGGACAGCACGCTGGAGATCTCCACCGAGTTCTGGCTGTCTCCCCGCCACACATTGTTGAATCTGTCCACTTCTACACTGTCATCTCGATCCTCCAGGTCTGCGATCTCGGGCACGGTGCTGCAGTTACGTGACGTCAGAGTGACGTCATCACACTCGTCCTCCTCGACGTCACGGTCCTCCGCCACCTCGGAGCTGGAGTAGGTGGACGCCGTCTCAGACGATGTCTTCGGACCAAGGGACATTCTGAAACAGTTACAGAGACTTTCATTCAGGAATTGACCAGAAATATTTACATTGACAGTGATCTAGTTTTGGAAAATTTATACATTTACAATTATCAATAAACGATAGTCAAGGGCACAATATCCTTTTGCATGAAAAGAAAAAAAAATATCATCTTAAAGACAACCGTTGCACATCTTTTCCTAAAACCTGCCGCAGTAATTGGTGGTTACAGCTGGGCGCTACAGGAGAGCTGCAAGAACGGATGTGCTTCCGTTTAGTATAACTCTAGCATTAACAAGGTATATTTTGATAAGAAATACTTGCCATTTTAATAGTGAAGAAATATAACAAAGTTATATTTGGGATAAATGGCGAAATGGTCGTGTGGTAAGCTGTTGGTACAGTCAATGCTGGCGATAGTTGCCTTACTCTGAGGGCGTGGGTTCGAATCCTGCATGGGACTCGGCCCGATAAAGTACAAGAATTTATCCCAAATATAACCATGTTATATGTTGATGTTTATAATGTACTCCTCCTTGGTCGTTATTTGTTCCAACTAAAAACTAAAAAGGAGGTTATATCGCCCTTGTCACTATTGAAGGAAATGTGCCCGAGAAACTTTGTTTATGCAGCCTAGTCTTGTCCTAGTCATTTGTCTCCAGAACACATAATACATGATGTCTCTACTCTCTACACTTCCCTCCATTACAGGAGGCGTAATCCGTCATCAAATGTAAATATAAGGATACAGGATATAGCTGACTGTGGACGAAATCAATATCTGGGTTGATCTATATTTTAAACAGGTATGCCTTAAGATAAAAGCTTTTCTCTCAAAGTGTCAATACTGTATTCAGCCAAACAGGATGCACTTACTTGTCATGTGACTGTCTGGACATCCAACCAGAAACCGGTTTGACTGACGGCGATACCTCAAGCTCCGCCCCTTCTTGATCAGGAGGAGTGGTTATCAATTCACTTGGCCTCTCTTTTGATCTGAATTCGTTGTCATGGTGACGTATATCCGTGTATGAAGGGCACATCAAATTTGACTTTAGGTCCAATTCGTTTTCTATATTTAACGTTGTATTTTCTATCTTACCCTCACGTTGACTTTTCATTAGTTCAAGGTCACTGGTTTCATGTATATCAGTTCCATTGTTTGTATTCACCATGGAAACGGGTTTAATGCCACGCTTTGAACTCTTCATAAAATTGCTGGAGGGAAGACCACTGTTAGAATCGTTCGTGTTACGAGGTGAAGGTATAGAGTCACTCTCATCCTCGGATGACGTATCGTCTTCAGACTCAGTCTCAAATATCTCCGTGTCTATAATCTTATGCGGGTTAGTCAATATCTTATTGATATGCGCATGATCATGGATAGCGGAAGTGCCGCCCGGTTGGGGGCCGTGAACCAAGGGAGGTAATCGGTCCCTTGTTAACGTCCGTGTTATCACTTTCTCGTGCGTCGTGACCTTGTGGTGAGGAGACGGCACGAGCTGGACGGGGTAGACCTTTGACCTGCACGCGCACCGCATGATACAGCCAACCACAAGCAGAGCACTCGCTACAGCAAGAATCACAATACCTATCACGTGCAGCGCGCCATATTTGGAGAAGCCTGTCTCGTCGGTGA
Source organism: Gibbula magus (assembly GCA_936450465.1). Classification (NCBI taxonomy): domain Eukaryota; kingdom Metazoa; phylum Mollusca; class Gastropoda; order Trochida; family Trochidae; genus Gibbula; species Gibbula magus. The sequence goes on from OW388290.1 coordinate 102,064,356, forward strand.
AGGCCACGAGCGTGATGGTGAGACCGGGTATGAAGAGCGGAATGGAGAAGCTGATCATACACGGGCCCAGCATCGCCTTGATCTCAGCGTTCAGCAACATCCTCTTCCGGTTCTCGGCGTCCGTCCGAGTAGATGGCATTGTTGTCACCGGTAGATGTTCACAGATGCATTGTGGGAGAATTGAAACACCATCACTGGTGTTGGTCACCAAAACACGTTCACTGATGCCCTTTAGGAAAACCGGAACACTATCTCTTATGCAACCTGGGTGGATGGCGGTGGAGAGTTGGTCCACCAGTTGTCAGTATCCCTGTAGAAACTTGCAAGGAACACTCTGAAATCAGAACATACATTTTGTATTAAGTTATAAGATCCACAATTTCCTGCAAATAAATAGACCTCATTCCTTTCAAACATGAAAAGTTACTGTTTTTAAAACCAGAATTAGAGGCAGGATGTACTGTACATAGCGACATCCCAGACTACAGATACACAATTCAATATTCCCACTTTTATACTTGGAACAGAGCTGTCAACTTTAAAGAACTCGAGTAAGATGTGCTATTGCTTCACGTATAGCTTTCAATATCACCTAATAGTCATTGACAAGGATCAGAATGTAAGCATAAATTTTCCACCGGAAGGATTAAATGACCTCGATTCAGCCAATCAGAGAAGAGAGTTCCTCTCTGCTGTATCCGAGATTTCGGAGTATTGCTACTTTCTGTTGACGGACACAAGGACGGAACTCAGTAAGTCCATTCTGATTAAAACGACCACATTCCGAGGAATAAAATTTGCAAAATAGAGCATATATCAGCAAACGAACTATTATCGTTCGGGGGATTCTCAAAAGGTCTGATGATGGCCCGTGTACTCGCGTGTTGTGACACAAGTTCAGTTAGCCAATCACAGGTCCTCCTGTCAAATCTTTCGCCGCAAGAAGCCAGGAGAAGCAACATTCAAACAGTCATTCTCTCGTTTTATAGGAGAGTATAATTTAAACGAATGATTCAGGTTGTTGAAACTGGAGGTCGTTTACTGAAAAAAGCGTTGATTTGATTGGCCAGCCCGTGACTGGGTTTTGTCTGCACGACACTGGTTCAGACCTAGCGTGTCCCGGTAGAAGCAGTGTTCCTGAAAATGGTATTCCTCGAAACACGGTCTATATTAATCAGATTGACCCATCCCCACCCATCCATGTGACTGTGTGAGGGAGGCCGCAGTGACTACGCTCATCTCAACAAGGAATGTTGGATACACGCACCTGCCTCTCCATGCACTGATCATGTTTTCTCCACCTCACACACATCATATCACGTTTTAATGAAGACGTCATGACTTCTATTAATATTCCAACATCTGCATTGTATCGTCTCGTTCTTTTATAGATAACATTTCATTGTCTCTTTCCTCCTAGAAATAACGTCAACGACGGAGCTGAATGTTTGCTCAGATAATTTCAGTCAGATTTCAGCACAAATATTTGGAACGATTTTAGCAGCCTGAAAAAAATATATCACTCATTTAAATTTCATAAGAAAGAATGATTTGGCCGTGAAGGAACAAATCTGAAAATCGTTATTCAACAGGTTGAAAGGTTGTGGCCAGGTTTTGATACACAAGGCGGAAACAAACATTTTGCATGCATTTATTTTCTGATTAATTTTCAATTAATTCAATTTGCTTAGGGTCATTAATTTAACATAAAACTGTGAAATCAGTTCTTATTTCAATCTCTAATATATATGGGAACATTGATGCTAGACATCGTCCATGCTTGTGGGTCGTCTATCTGGCTGCTAACCCAAGGTTTGTGTAACGGTCCGTGATTCCCGGTAATTCTCAGAATGGTAGATTGTTGTCTCTTCTTGGTCGCCAGGGGCTTACTGTTTTATTCCCTATCTCTGGTGTTTCCATAAGGAAAGTTTAAATTGATATTGGCGACCGTGACGATGGCGCCACAACCATGTGGCTTTATATCTTTGCAGGTATTTCTTCGGATGATCCACAGTACTGATATAAACATACAGTCATGACATCACAAATCATATCAGTGATTACAGTATATATATAACATACAGTCATGACATCACAAATCATATCAGTGAGTACATTATAGATATAAATTAATTTAATTTAATTGATAAAACACAATGAATTTTGTTGAAATTAATTGATAAGGGAAATGTGTTATTAAAGAGTACAGGACTCTGTTCCATAACAGTGAATGCTTATAATCGATCATTGAGCGCTTAATTAGGTGCTCAATGTAGCGCTCATTCTCTCCTGAACGAACGGTGCGATGCCTCGAGGTTTGCTCGCTTTGCTACGTAGGTTTAAAAGTAATCGCTCATTGAACATTGCCCAGTTGTTGATAAATGATCCCTTTTCACATCGCGTGGTTGAAGGACTGTGACTCGTTTGCAGATTTCTACGACAACCCACCGAGTAACGTGGTCGGGAATGCTTACGGTTTACACTCGTTCGTTGTATGGTTAGGGTCAGAAGCAGTAGGACTTACTCATGGTACCGTATCAGTGTCGGGAGTAATGTCATGATGGTAAGTAATCGTTCGCTAAGTGTGTGTATATGATGTCGTTGCGATGTAACTTTAGGATTGATAAGTAGGAAACGTTTAAACGATAGCAATATATCAAAGTCGTTATCGATTGTTTTGTTTGTACAAGTAGAAAAATGTGCATCATGCAAATTTAAATTGTACATTAAAAAGTAATGTTACACTACAAGAAAAATAGAAATTCTGAAGTATGAAAATACAAAAATGTACGTCATGCAAATTTAAAATGTGTATTATAAAGTAATGTTACACTCCAAGAATATTATAGTAATGCGGACTGAACTATACAAAGCTCAAGTGCGTGTTGGGCAGGCGATGATACCTTGTCCTACCTTGACCTACCTTGTCCTACCTTGTCCTACCTTGACCTACTTTATTCTACCTTGTCTTACCTTGTCCTACCTTGTCCTACTTTGTCCTACCTTGTCCTACCTTGACCTACATTGTCCTACCTTGTCCTACCTTGACCTACCTTGTCCTACCGTGACCTACCTTGTCCTACCTTGTCCTACATTGACCTACTTTATTCTACCTTGTCTTACCTTCTCCTACCTTGTCCTACCTTGTCCTACCTTGACCTACATTGTCCTACCTTGACCTACTTTATTCTACCTTGTCCTACCTTGTCCTACCTTGTCCTACCTTGACCTACCTTGTCCTAGCTTGACCTACCTTGTCCTACCTTGACCTACCTTGTCCTACCTTGACCTACCTTGTCCTACCTTGTCCTACCTTGACCTACTTTATTCTACCTTGTCTTACCTTGTCCTACCTTGTCCTACTTTGTCCTACCTTGTCCTACCTTGACCTACATTGTCCTACCTTGACCTACCTTGACCTACCTTGTCCTACCTTGACCTACTTTATTCTACCTTGTCTTACCTTGTCCTACTTTGTCCTACCTTGACCTACATTGTCCTACCTTGTCCTACCTTGACCTACCTTGTCCTACCTTGTCCTACCTTGACCTACCTTGACCTACATTGACCTACCTTGACCTACCTTGTCCTACCTTGACCTACCGTCACCAGGGTGTTCCAGACATTACAGGGATTCAAAAGAATGGTTTTAGTGAGACAGCTCTAGATGTTATGAACAATTTGAAACTATGAAACAATTTGTACAACATCGGTTGCCGCCTGGCACACACGAAAGTCCGAGGAACAAAACGATATCTTTGACCTTTGTCCCATTGTTTAACACGATACTGGTACAGTGAAATACCACCTAAAATTTGTCATTTCATAAAAAGAATGTCGTTTTATAAATGTTAAAGAGATTATTACAGAAAGGATATATCTTATCACCATATGGACTGGCATATAATGTTTACATGTATCTTTCCCCATGGAATACGAGCCGACTGGCTTCCTTCATAAAACAACATGGCATTTGTACACCATGTATATTTTAAGCAAAATGTATCGATCGTTTCATTCGTGAAAATATAAACTTGTTTCCCCACTCGATGAGATAAACACGGTTAAGAGAAGATAGTGGGTATGTGGTAGCCTTACACTCAGACTCTGAAAAAAAGTATTTATTCTGAAAATATCACCATTTTATTAAATATTAAAAAGGAGAATGTAAGAAATGGAATTTTCAGAATTTTCTATAAAAAAAGAAGTCTCCTTTTCAATATTTTTTTTAGTATTTTTTTCAGATTTTACAAATTATATTTTTTCAGAGTCTAAGTGTTTGACTAGCCGTCTGTTCCATAACAGTGAGCGATTATAATCGCTCAATTGAGCGAATTGATTGAGCGCTCAATGAGTGCTCATTCCCTCTTAAACGACACGGAGAGATGTTTTGAGGCTTGCTCCCTTTGCTACATAGCGCTACATTGAGCAATCGCGTTCAAGAGAGGTTTAAAAATAATCGCTCATTGAGCGATTACTTTTAAACGCTTATTGAACATGGCCGAGGTATATGGCGAAAGCAGTATAAAGCAATAGCTACTGGTGTTTCGCTCTAATAGTAACTACCGGTAACCATTTACATTGTTATTTATGTATACAGCTGCATACCGAAAGTTTGTTCACCTACATGTGAATCTTAGTGCAAATATCATGTAAATTGACGTTCATTGTAGTGTCAACAAAATTACATCACATACAATGACAATGAATCATCACACATCCATGAGTAAAACAATCATTCTTCAACGTATCCTGCGATCGCCACGGCAGTGGTATATGTTTATGAAATTAGGCATAATGAAAACGATTCATCACTTACTGAATATTTCACAGAAGAAAATAAAAAGTGTAGATTTGAAACGATTGACCCCTTGATCGTCACTTCAAAGACAGTAACTGTTCACTGTGATATATCAAATCAGATTATCTTATGGAACACTCAACTGTCTTTTTATAATGCGAAAATGTAAAATGATCGGTCTAGATTTCGCGTTGATACGATGTTACCAAATTATATGATATTTGCACTGAAACACACCACCAGGTGAACAAACTTTCGGTACCCAGCTGTATAAAAGTCTTTGTGGCTTGTTATAAAAATGAGTCAATAGTTCTTTAAGCATCTATTGTGACGTGTGTTTTATGACATAGTTCTTATAGCGTAGTATTGTGTTTCATAACGATTACATGGTTGAGATGAGGAAAACATAGCAACCACTTAATATTCAATAAATATGCAGACCTGGACCTATATTTTCGAAGCTCTCTTAGCGCTAAGTTAGTCGTAAGTGCCATACTTTAACATTGACTTACGATTATCTTAGCACTAAGACAGCTTCGAAAATATGGGCCCTGTCAAGCCGAGTATTTTGACTTGGCGCGTGCAGCTAATCTCAACATTCTCTAAATACAACACTTGTGCCACAGTCTCATTTTACAATGGACTCATGCGTTCATTTCCTATACAATTCAGTACATTTGTTTAAATTACAGTCACTTTTAAACATTCTCTGTATATTTGGGTTTTTTTAAATGTGTGTCCTCTGTATAACTACAGTTGTGGCATAAGAAGAGACTGGTGTTCCTATGTAATAAAATTAATTCTTAAATTATGGTATCATTTACAACAGATTGCAAAATAAACCAGATTGTTTTAAACAAAACAAAATATGACGAAGGAGAAGAAACAATATTTTGTAAACTTGTCAGACACTGTATTACTTTAACAGACAGTATAAAACAGCTTCCGGTGACTCACAGTGTGATACAATAACAGTAGAGTAGTCACAACGACACGTTCACTCACATCAACAGACACAAACACACACGCGCTTGAGCAAACACGTGCACCCCAGACAAACACATTCACATCATAACATTAACAAGCGTACACTATAAGAAACATAGCCACGGAAGTAAACGAAAATGTGTTTAAATGGATTTAATATTTGTTATAAGTAATTAAACTTACATATAATATATATAGGATATTTGACATTTCTCGTCGAATACCATGTATATCTCATCGAGTGAAGTAGAAAAGCATATTTTCACAAGTGGCGTAGCCACGAGTGTAAATATACTATTTCTACTTCACGAGATGAGGTATACTTGGTATTCGACGAGAAATTTCAAATGTTCTATTTCTTAGATTTAACCAGTTATGTATAGCTCGAAAATGACGTTATTACAATGAAAGGAGCATCCATGCTCCACTTGCTTTATCACGGTCTTCTAATGACGTCATCCTATTGTTTTGATGGTAACCTCCCAAAACTTCTACATGCCAAAACTTCTCGGACTAAAACAACACAGTTCAGGGTCCACTGCACATGATCATTACCTCAAGTAAGAATGGACCAGTCCGATTAATGTGCCAAAACTTCTGCATTAGGGTATGAGTAAATAATAGACATAAATATCACAGGAGGTATGTATATTGTTTAGTTGTATAACTGTTTATTCTCATATTTAATATTTAATAATTTAATATTTAATATTTAATATTTAATAATCACAATTTTCATATCTTTCCCAAGCGCTGTCGTATTAATATCAATCTAGTAACACTTTTTCCTTAATATTACGCTGAAGTCACCTTGAAGATCACAAAACTACTACCAAACTGTGGAAGTATATCAATTCTCCTTTGTAAATATAAAACTGGATCTGAAAACAAGCATAAATCATCGGCATATAACAACAGGAACAGAAAATCCGAGTCAACAAAAATACCCCTATCACCACATTGCTCCATAACTGTATGTATTTGGTTAATAAACAGTGAAAATAACAAAGGGCTTAAAATACAACCTTGTCTCACACCACTGAGACTGTAAAGTTATTCTGAAATAGTGCTTTGTGACAATTTTACAAAGACTTCTGTTTTAGAGTACATATCCATGATAATGTCCACCCTATAACCATGGATACAGTGCTGTCGATCAAATAAAATAGTTTACTATACTGGCACCTTTGTTAGAGAAGCATGTGAAGGACCCGTCCTTATCACCTGGGAAACGTCCATTTAACATGTGAAGACCGTATTGGCCACATAAAATTATTAGATCTTCCCCATATTCATTTACTTCACTATCTCTAGATGAGCGGGGGAGATCAAAACTGTCAGTTATATCGTCTATACCATTGAATTCAGGAATGTAATCATGATGCTCCTGGATTATATAATTGTTTCATGTTATAATGTATGTTACATGTTATAATGTATAAATCCTGTCAACACAAAATAGTCTGTTATCTTCCTTTGTAAGTAATAAGCTAGACCTGTTTTAATTATCTACTCTAGTAATCATCTACCCTCTTCTTCAATCAGCTGTAGATGTTTAGGCATGTAGAAGTTTTGGCAAATTACATTAAAACATATCCTGGGCTGTTCCATTATAAAAGAGGTAATTGCATAATTTTGCCCTGACTTTTTGTAGGAGTTTTGGCATGTAGAAGTATTGGCATGTAGAAGTTATGGGAGGTAACCGTTTTGATGACGTCATACGATCGAAAGTGTTCTTTCACGCAGTAGAATATAGAGGATATTATATGAGTGTCTTTGTCATACTATGTTTACGAGACGAGTGCCTGAATATTAGTATTTCACGAGCGAGAGCGAGGGATATACCGATATTCAGACACGAGTGTCGCAAACATAGTATTGCATAGACACGAATATAATATTCTGTTTATTACCGAAGTCGTGAAATTAATGAAAACACACTAAAATCCACTTTCAACCATAGGCTGGCGACCCGCATTTAGAACGATACGTCATAGACGAAACATGACGTCATATATTTGTTTATGAAATCACGTCACCATGACAAAGTGATATGTTGCCCTAGGGCATCGTATGAAAAATATGAACCCCGATATGATTGCCCCCGTAGGTAATAAATAGAGGATATCTGTCTTTTCTTGACTAATACCATGTTTATCTCATCGAGTGAGGTAGAAAGGTTATATTTTCACGAGTGGCGCAGCCACGAGTGAAAATATATAACTTTTCTACCTCACGAGATGAGATAAACATGGTATTTGTCAAGAATTGACGGATATTCTATTTATTATATGATATTATCCATGTAATTACGTCCGAAAAGGGTCATTTTCACGCCGAGCGGCCGCTAGGAACAGCCCGTCACCACGGTAACACTGTGACGTCATAAGCCAAATCGCCGCACGAGACCATTGTTTTATGACGTCAAATTATATCAGTCACCGTTCGCAGTGAAAATATAAGTTATTTTCACTGTAGCTTGATAGACAGTTTATTTCACTGATAAATCCCAGTATTTCACTGCTCGCCATATAATAAAACATGTTATTTCACTCAGTGAAAATACGGCTTTTATTTTAACCGATAGATGCCGTATTTCACCACTGAAAATATAATAAAATGCTGCATGTCATAGATCGGGAAAAGGATTAACAATAGTTACTTTCTTTCAAGGATTATATAAGGTATTTGAATAACCAAAATTAGAACCATTGGCTCTGTAACTCGCCAGGATATACATGTTTATTGTCTGAGGTTTAGGACTTTTGCAATGCATTGAATCATCATTAAAATAGAATTACAATATGTTGGTCAACGTAAGATTTCAACATATACCTCTTGTTCAATGGGGTATCTTTTAAAAAATAAGCCTTTATATAGAAAGTTATGTACATGATACACATATTGTGACTCAATGTCATACATACATATGTATTTGCTCTCGATCTCATACACTATCTACACCAATCTCTCGTGGCCCAGCACCACAAAGGATTCTACTCAATGTACTTCTATGTGCTCCGGGGGACCGTGATATCAACGTTATGCATGTTCACCCTACACAAACTGCTTGAAAAGATGGCTGGTACGTAATTCATTTCGACTTTTTTGCCCTTTGTTATTCCGAATCCCAGAAAATCATACGTTGAGGTGTTATTTACCATCAACAAATCTCATCATGGTATGATACTTTATTTGTACGCTTGTTCAAACAACGACGGGGTCGCTATTTCATGAGGGTTTTGTTTTACACAATTGTTTACATTTAAAATAAAAATGTACAAAATATGAAAATTATGATATGAAAATTATGTTAATAAAAGTTGTTGTCGACAAAATGTACCACTAGGAACCTATTTCGTTGACGCTTGAATTCTGCAGCACGTCATAGTGACAAGCCAAAAAGTCACCTTTCACTCTCCTATCTCGCCTGGTTAAGAAGATTCCAAAACGAGGAAATTTTTAATTTCAAACGTGTTTTTCATAAACATAATAAGATAATGTTTCAAAAACTACGTGTTTTTCATGAATTTTTTTTTAGATTTGATACATACAAAAATATCAAATGTCCTGATTTACGTCCAAATCATCTCATTCGACTTGCATATGTATCCCCTAATTAACACAATATATTTGACAATAACTTTTTTTCAATAAAACCCGAGAAGCGGCTTAATACACGAGGAGAAACCGAATTCATGTGCTCCATTGACATGTATACCAGTTATATGTTCCATTGAACAGTACCAACCAATATCTGTCCCCCTGTCTGCAACATATAAGTTTTCAAAATTGCGTTTGAACAATTGACGCGCGCCAGCCGTGGAACTTTGTCAGGTTTTCGATCAAAATCACGACTAAACATCTTAATAATTTAACTGTACTGAACAAGATTGGCACTGAAAGGGTAATTTTCGACAACAGACATTACTTCTCCATAAAATAACCCCTTGGTAACTTTTGACCTATACGTTACTACAATAACACACGGAGTGCCCCTTTAAGGTTTGCTGGCTTCTGAAAACAACATGTAACTTTGTCTTAGTCGTTAAACATTTGTTGATGAAGCTATATTGCCTTTTTGTTGGTAGCGTTTCTTTTGGCTGCTAGTTTATGTGAGGTACTGGATACATCAATTATCTGAATAGTACACCACCGAGCTATCGAGGCTATCAGAGCTGATCTCCCCATTATAGACTACACGAAGTCTGAGATCTGAGAGTCAAGTTCCCTTTGTAGTACCAAATTCGAGACTGAAGTCATGTAGCAACATATATGTTCAAGAAGCAGTACTACAAGTATGGAGCTAACTGCTCCAGCATGTCAAAGATTCTCCCTCCATGGATATTCGAGAGGATGAAAATATTTCCCTTCAGAAAGTTCGATTCAGTACGAGTATCTCCTTGTGTAAACTGATTTGATGATGTTGCAATGTTCAAATAAAAACCAGTGTGTCACTGACATCTTTTAAGACTGCCCTCAAAACACATCTTAAAGGGGCAGTAGCACGTTTTTTCGCTCAAATAAGTTGATGAAATGAATTTGAAAAATAATTTCACCAATAGTAAAACATACTTCTCTCTTCGGAAAATAAAGTTTAAAATGAGTGTACATGTTTCGGTAAAGCCATGGGAATCGTTTTTGTAATACAAACTAATAAATTGTTCACAATAAAATGGCCGCCATGCAACCTTTGCTTTATACGCAACATAGTTTTTGGCACTACAGATAATTGGTTGTGTAATAAGATGTTTTACCCTCTAAAGTTAGTTTAAATGACATAAACTATCATTATAAATGGGAAATTTGAAAAAATTAATTTTGCAAGAAACGTACTACTGCCCCTTTAACAAGTGTCACTTTCCCTCCTAAGCGCAGAGATCATTGACTAGTGAATGTTGCGCTATACAAATGCGCCTTTATTATTATTATTGAACCCAGATCCTCTTCATTCCCCAGAACAACGGATTCTAAGCATACAGAATAGACTGACGTGACCCTGTACTAAACACCCACACTGCCCAATGATTAATTAATTAACCTTTCAATTAATCAAATAAACCGCAATCAGCTTCCTTCCCACCACACATTGACACTATAACCTGCTGTTAAACAAGAAAGCTGCATAGATTGGTGAAAAATACTACTATAACTTGCTTCAGATCTCCTAATAAACTTAATTTATCATTACATTAAAATTTATGAAACTTAAATCAGATACACGGCGATATGAAGATGAACTGTATAGACAAATATATAATCTGATTTGATATCTCATAGTAAACAGTTACATTTTTGGCAGCTCTTTGAAGTGACCAGGGGTCTTTTCAAACTACTGTTTCATTTTCTTCTGTGATTTATTTAGTAAATAATCAACCGGGTCTAACGTACATCAAATATTTCCTATTATACGTATTCGATGTATTTGTGATGAATTTGTTCTTATATAGTCAATATGAAAAGTTTTGTTTGGAAATTTATTAAATTTGAATTTTCAAAATTTGACCCCTATTGCCTATTTCATTATGCCAAATATCATAAACATGCACCACATGACGATCAAAGAATACGTTCGAGAATGATTGTTTTACTCATGGATATAAGATGTCATTTTATTATCGTTACATGAACGTCAATTTACATGATATTTGCACTACGGTACACATGTAGGTGAACAGGCTTTTAGTACGCAGCTGTACAGTTATATTAATACAATGTTGTCGAAAAGACAAGTTAGTTCATGTTAGTTAATCTAAACGATGCTGAAAAACGTAACCAACAACTCCTTATTTCCGAATATCGCGAAATCATAGCTTCATGATAGTCTCTTTAATAGAGATATTGACATTCGAAATCAAAGCTTCAACGTCAACGTCATCATATGATACGAAGTTTCATACAACCATCTGTACTGTTATCATGTCTTGTGGAGATAACAGCCCAGAATGTCTCACAGATAGCCAATAACGTCCATCCGTTTCTATGGTAACAGGGGTGTCAACCAACAGTGCCGGGAATGTATCCTTATATTGCAAAATGTTTTTTTTATGATAGTAGCGCTCCTGCCTGTATTTCGACATGACAGAGCGACTGACAGGTGATGGTATGTAAAGGCCTTTGACATACTATGCTTACGACTTGAGAGCCTAAATGTTTTGTTTAAGGAACGAGAAAAGTCTCCCTTTTAGCTCATTTGGCCTGAAAGGCCCGATGGGCTTATGGCATGACATGGGTTCCGTTCAATAACAGCGAGCGCTTAAATTGCTCATTGATCGCTCAATGTAGCGCTCAATGTAGCGCTAACTCTCTCTTGAACGATACAGTGCAAATTCCTTGAAGTTTGCTCGCCTTGCTACGTAGCGCTACATTGAGCAATCGCGTTCAAGATAGGTTTAAAAGTAATCGCTCATTGAGCGATTACTTTGAAACCTATCTTGAACACGGCCATGGTGTCCGGCGTCCGTCCTTCCGTCCGTTTGTCTGTAAACTTTTCTCATTTTCATCTTCTTCTCCAGAACCACTTGGTCTAGGGAGCTGAAATTTTGTGTGCAGACTCCTTGGCTAATGGGGATACTAAATTGTAGATGTCATGACCCCGTGACCTCAAATGGGGTCACAGGGGTCACAACCCCAAAAACCTATTTTCATCTTCTTCTCCAGTTCCAAAAGGTCTAGAGAACTGAAAAGGTGTGTGTAGACTCCTTTGCTAATGGGGATTCTAAATTGTAGATTTGGTGACCCCGTGACCTCAAATGGGGTCACAGGGGTCACAACCCCAAAAACCTATTTTCATCTTCTTGTCCAGTTCCAAATGGTCTAGAGAGCTGAAACGTTGTGTGCAGACTCCTTGGCTAATGGGGATTCTAAATTGTAGATTTCATGACCCCGTGACCTCAAATGGGGTCACTGGGGTTACAACTCCAAAAACCTATTTTCATCTTCTTGTCCAGTTCCAAATGGTCTAGAGAGCTGACCCCGTGACCTCAAATGGGGTCACAGACGTCATGACCTGAAAAGCTATTTCATCTAGAGATTTGATGTGCTCTTTAAAGGGAGGTAATTCAAAGGAAACAACAGTATAAAGAATTAAATCTTCAAGTGTCAAGATTTTAACTCTGGCTTCAAAGATATATCAGAGGGGTAAGTACCTTAAGACCTATTTCATCTTCTCCATTTAAAGTGTTTCCTATGTGTTAATGTATATAAAGCCTGATGAGCTACAGAGCCCATGGCTCTATTTTTTTTTTTTTAAAGTGTAACGCGAGAATCTCGTTAATAACGTCATGTCATCGTGACATGGTGATATTTGCATAGATCGACATACCAGCCATATAAGTCGAGTATACATAAATAGTTTGTGGCAAGTTATCTACAAGTTATCTACAAGTTATCTACTTACCATTTTACATGAGATTGGTGTGTTTTTTTCATGAAATTTGCAAACAAAATATTTTAAATTTTAATTCGTATAAACATATGAGTCGAAATGTACTAATGCTTGTCTGAATCTATAAATAATTTAAAGTCGTATCACGTTTTTGTCATTTTATAATTTTACTTACATCAATTTAACGAAGCTATTTTACTGATGACTTGCAAATGTACTAACTTTGAAATCATTGTCTGAATTCATAAATAAATGACGAGAAGACGACCTTTATGTTTAAATACTAATGAGATCTTAAACGAGATTTAATTCAGAAATATTTTGTATAAAGTTCTGACATGTGTTTAATATTAAATATCAACATTTAGTTGGTATGAACAAAGGGACTTGTATTGTCGAAAAACTGGCGACCAGAAAGCTTCGAAGTCGACGATCCCTTATACTATGACAAAAATAAAGGGATCGTCGACTTCAATTGTTTCTAGTCGCTAGTTTTCGACAAAACAAATCCCTGTGGAAGCGAAAATATTTATCAACGAATGCATGACAGGGTAATTTGTGTCTACTTACAAACTCAAAAAGTTACATGCCTGGTTAAATCACGGTTTATAGTACTCCAACACAACAGGTTAAGACGTAATCGGTTACATGTAAATGATGCATGACGGGTAATGATATTTTACAGATATTTGATTTGAGAAATGGACCTGCATGACTTCACCGAACCATGTACATTCGTTTAAGAACTCTTTTTATTGGTTCAACAATTGGCAACACTTATTTATCTTTTTGCAAATTGGTGTGCTACAGCGCCTTTAAACCGTTCGCAGTATTGAACATATACGTGTAGTGTGAAGACCCCGTGCTCGAAATGCAATGTGAAGCTAGCTATTCATTCCTGTTGTCCTGTCTTTTTTTCATTTCAACCTGAGCATGAATAATTCATTTCGAGTCCAAAATGAAAAATGAAAAATATTGATCTAACCAGTGTAAAAACCCAACGTTTACGAATTGATTTGAAACTAGCATTTTAAAGCATTTTTTAAATGTCAGACATATAAATGTACAGCTGCTTCACGACGGTTTGTTCACGTACAGTGTACATTGTACTGGGGGAATAATCATGTAATTTGGATTTTGTTTGGACTTCAATTGCATTCCTCCAACTGCACTGAAATATAATCACCAATTGTTCATGTAAATAATAATAATTCTCAAACTGGTCATGACCGGTTAGTCTAACATTTAGACTCTGAAATGAATACATTGTAAAATTTCAAACTTTGAAGAAGAAAAAAATAATATAATAAAAAGGAACCTCTGAGATGTGTTCATTCAAACTGAGCTCTGTAGTCTTGTTGTAGACTTGCACAGGCTCTTTGAAAACAAGAGAATTAGTGAGCAGGGTAAGTATGTCTTCATAGATTATACACTTGTAAGCGTTTTTTAGAAGTTAAAGTCGAACAATTTGAAAAATGGAAATAAATATGCAAATGAGGGTATGAAATATACAAATATGCAAATGACAGATTTACACATCAGTGGTTATAAGAATCAAGTTTCGTAACATTTGAACAATTAGTGTCTGAGTAATGAGAGGGACAGAGAAGTGTGAATGGTGAAGTCAAAAAATTTAGAAACCTTCCATAGATTACGCAAATGAGGGAATGAAACATACAAAAGGCAGATGTACACTTCGTGGTGATTATATGTATCAAGTTACAAGATATTTCAACAATTAGGATCTGAGTTATGAGTGGAACAAAAAGTGAGAATGGCGAAGTCGGTAAACGAAGAAAACGTGCATAAATTATGAAAATGAGGGTATGAAACATACAAAAGGCAGATGTACACATCATGGTGATTCGTAAGATTTGAACAACTGGTTTCATTATTATGAGCGGAAGAAAAAGTGTGAATGGTTAATTCGAAAACGAAGAAAATTTGCATGAATTATGCAAATGAGGGTATGAACCTTACAAAAGGAAGATGTACACATCATGTTGATTATACATATCAAGTTTTCATAAAATTTTAAAAACTGGTTTCAGAATTATGAGCGGAACAAAAAGTGTGAATGGTCAAGTCGAAAACGGTGAAAAATTGCATAACTTATGCAAATGAGGGTATGAAACATACAAAAGGCAGATGTACACATCGTGGTGATTATATGTATCAAGTTACAAGACATTTGAACACTTAGGATCTGAGTTATGAGTGGAACACAAAGTGTGAATGGCGAAGTCGAAAAACGGAGAAAATTTGCATAAAGTATGCAAATGAGGTCATGAAATATACAAAGGGCAGTTGTACACATCATGGTGATTGTACATATCAAGTTTCGTAAGATTTGAACAACAGTTTATGAGCGGAACGAAAACCGGACGGACGCACGGACGGACGGACCCACAGACTTCGGAGCGGGGGTATAATTAAGGGGTCTGGGTGACAGTCTATCGTCAGGTCAGTGGTGTAAGTTTTTACATGGTGAAATAGATCGCTCTACAAAAGGGGCAGATTTCGAAATTACGATGTCTTTATATTTGGAATACAACGATCAATATCGAGTTAATGAGAAAATGTCCATCACAAGTCCTTTGAAAGAGTATAGAAAACAAAAACTTGATTATTTTTTGTTAATGCTGTTGATCACATTTTGGGGATTTTACAGACAAATATAAAAACTGGAGCTTTCGAATTGTTTACCTCTGGTCACATCGATGACATGCCAAAACTGTAATGGTTAACTATGAACTAGAATACGTATATACGTTGTGGTGTATTCAGTCTTCATCTCCCAAGTGAAAACAACTAATCGGTTTCCTTTTTGCCCTAATGAGATGCCTCAAAGTCATGACAAATTTCATATTTCCACTAAAATACGCCAACTGTCAAGAAGTATTTTTACCAAACCCGCAACACACTGTAACATAAGCTTGCTTCAACATAAGCTCGCTCCAACATAAGCTTGCTTCAACATAAGCTTGTTCCAACATTGGCTTGCTTCAAAATAAGCTTGCTTCAACATAAGCTCGCTCCAACATAAGCTTGCTTCAACATAAGCTTGCTTCAACATTAGCTCGCTTCAACATAAGTTTGCTTTAACATAAGCTTGCTTCAACCAGGGACATTATATACATAAGGTCCCTGCTTCAACATAAGCTTGCTTCAACATAAGCTTGTTCCAACATAAGATTGCTTCAACAAAGCTTGCTCCAACATAAGCTTGCTTTAACATAAGCTTGCGTCAACATAAGCTTGCTCCAACATTAGCTCGCTTTAACATAAGCTTGCTTCATCATAAGTTTGCTTCAACATTAATTCGCTTCAACATAAGCTTGCTTCAAAATAAGCTTGCTTCAACATAAGTTTGCTTTAACATAAGCTTGCTTCAACATAAGCTTGCTTCAACATTAGCTCGCTTCAACATAAGCTTGCTTCAACATTAGCTCGCTTCAACATAAGCTTGCTTCAAAATAAGCTTGCTTCAACATAAGCTTGCTTCAACATAAGTTTGCTCCAACATAAGCTTGCTTCAACATAAGCTTGCTTCAACATAAGCTCGCTTCAACATAAGCTTGCTTCAAAATAAGCTTGCTTCAACATAAGCTTGCTCCAACATTAGCTCGCTTCAACATAAGCTTGCTTCAAAATAAGCTTGCTTCAACATAAGCTCGCTCCAACATAAGCTTGTTCCAACATTAGCTCGCTTTAACATAAGCTTGCTTCAACATAAGCTTGCTTCATCATAAGTTTGCTTCAACATTAGCTCGCTTCAACATAAGCTTGCTTCATCATAAGCTTGCTTCAACATAAGCTTGCTTCAACATAAGCTTGCTTCATCATAAGTTTGCTCCAACATAAGCTTGCTCCAAAATAAGCTTGCTTCAACATAAGCTTAAGCTTGCTTCAACATAAGTTTGCTTTAACATAAGCTTGCTTCAACCAGGGACATTATATACATAAGGTCCCTGCTTCAACATAAGCTTGCTTCAACATAAGCTTGTTCCAACATAAGATTGCTTCAACATTAGCTCGCTTTAACATAAGCTTGCTTCATCATAAGTTTGCTTCAACATAAGCTTGCTTCAAAATAAGCTGGCTTCAACATAAGCTTAAGCTTGCTTCAACATAAGTTTGCTTTAACATAAGCTTGCTTCAACCAGGGACATTATATACATAAGGTCCCTGCTTCAACATAAGCTCGCTTCAACATAAGCTTGTTCCAACATAAGCTTGCTCCAACATTAGCTCGCTTTAACATAAGCTTGCTCCAACATTAGCTCGCTTTAACATAAGCTTGCTCCAACATTAGCTCGCTTTAACATAAGCTTGCTCCAACATTAACTTGCTTTAACATAAGTTTGCTTCAACATAAGCTTGCTTCAACATAAACTAGCTTTACCATAAGCTCGCTTCAACATAAGATTGCTTCAACATAAGTTTGCTTCAACATAAGCTTGCTTTAACATAAGCTTGCTTCAACATTAGCTCGCTTTAACATAAGCTTGCTTCAACATAAGCTTGCTTCATCATAAGTTTGCTTCAACATTAGCTCGCTTCAACATAAGCTTGCTTCAAAATAAGCTTGCTTCAACATAAACTGGCTCCACCATTAGTTTCAACATAAATTTCAGGAGTGTATCGGGAAGTCTACTTGATAAACACATCCCGATAAAATCATAACCTAAAGTGAACCTAGAGGAGGAGTATAGGCGGACACAATGTGATTTAAGTGCTCCACAAATACGTGTTAATAGGTTGCAGTCATGGTTGAACGGAAACAATTTGTTAGTCATTAGCAAATGACTTGAAACAGTTTGTTGGTGATGATGATCAGCGTATGTTCCATCCATAAACCAAGAAGCACATATTTATATATGTGCAAGAAAGTAGTGACCTATCTTATAGTACTGTATCCGTCACGGTCTGTTTGTGAATTCCGTTATCAGTGTAGGTTATAGTTATCAAACGCGCTTAAAGTAGCATTTACCGGATAATAATAATGACAAAAACAAGTGATTCGATTCATTAAGAATATATAAGTGTAGGAGAATGTCCGAAAACTGGCCTTTAGTTTTCCACGTGGACCATGTTTGAGGCCGTTAGGCCGAAAACATGCTCCACGTGCAAAACTAATGGCCAGTTTGAGGACATTCTCCTACTTAAAACAAAGTTTAAGTAAACATGTTCTTGCTACTGAAATGCACGCCACAACGCACCTTATCATGCGCAAAACTAATGGCGACTTATGCTCTGTATGTATTTCATGATCTTCTCCGAATTGTCAGTTGCATTCCCTCTCCTCCAAGTTATAACATGTAGAACAAATCAGGCGTTTTCCTAGTGAATGGTAAGTATGTAAACATTATATTTTGAAAAGGAAAAGTAAACAATGATTAAAAATTGTATTTAATAGAAAAGGTTTTCGAATTAGAAAATCAAAATCACCATGCATTGTATTCATAATTGATTTATAAATTGATGGGCAATTCATATCTTTACTTATGTACTTATACCACCATGTTTTATTTCATATTGTTAAGGTAATGACACTTCATCGAATGTATGTTGTTTTAAAAGTTTAAAATACACAGATTCATCAACCCTACACTACGCTATTATTCAGTATCTTTTATCTTGAAATCTTAAGGTTTTACCTTGAAATTCAAGATACTAAGTTGAAAATGCAATTTAATATTTGGAAAAATCAAGTAGGTATCTTGAAAGTTCAACTTACTATCCTTAATTTAACTAAGTATCTTAAAACATTAACTTAGTATCTTGAAAATTTAATTTACTATTTGGAAAATTTCTATTACTATTTTGAAAATAAACTAAATTTTGTTGAATATTAAACCCTAAGTTTCAAGATAATTAATTTTTCATTTGTAACTACAACTTGAATAAACAACAATAACAAATTGTAATTATACTTTAAAATGTTCTTATTCAAACTTTTAAACTTCAATATGTTTTTTCAAGATATTAAGATGATTTTTCAAATTATTAAGTTGAATTTTGAAGAAAATATGTTGAATTTTCAAGACACCAAGTTCAATATTCAAGTCCAATTTTCAAGGTACTATGTTCATTTGTCAAAATAGTACTTTCAAGATAAAATGTGCGGAATAATATCGTAGCTTGGCCCTATTTCAGTTGAATTTTCAGAATAATTACACGAATTGTCATGATACTAAGTTGAATTTGCAAAATACTAAGTTGTATTTTCTAGATTATCAGTTGAATTCTCAAGATAGGATGCTCAATGCCACAGGGGTTGGAATCGCTGTTTTGACAATATTTTCAAAATTCTAAATTTAGATTGTTGCATTCATATGATGTTTATGTACGATATTGTGAGCCCATATTCCAAATTTGAGCGGAATCGTTTAAGAAAAAAGATTTGAGATAAATATCCCCGCTGTTGCTATAAAGACACAAGGGAGGACACTTCCTCTACGAAGTTCTGATCGAAAACCGGAAGGCCAAACTATTCTAACGTGCGGTTCAATAAACCTTTGCTTTTCTCACAAATAATGTATTGAACATATAGACCCGTTTTTTGCCTTTCTGTGTGTCCATTGATTTTCTCTAACTTCATTTCACATTTGACCACTGACCCTCGCAAGTAGACTACCCTCCTCTTTGTACATAATAGTGGACGACATCGGGAAATCATCGTTTTTTCCGTAATTCAAACACGCCGCTCTCAAATCGCTCGAAGATAGAGAGCGCCTCTCATTAGTCAATTATGACGTGTGAGAATATTATTAATGATGTGTTGCCAGTTTGATGTTTTTATATCTGATATACATATCTGTTATGGGTTAGAAATTCTTTCATTGTGAGTGATATTATTTAAGGTATTTATTCGACATGCATATGAAGAACCATTCGTTACGTTCGTAACAAGTGCCCACCACGTCTCCAAGGGTCAGTTTTTCGCTCTCAAAAGTTAATAGCTTAGGTCCATTTTTCATCAACAGTGTGTTATGAGAAACATTAAAAATCAAATTATATGTTGATAATAATAAAGAAAGGTAGTGTTATTATGGTTGTGTGAAATAGTTTATGTTTTATTGTATAATATCATCTGCTCTACAACCTTATATAAATGAATTATATCATACAAAAATAATTAATTTCCAGTAAAGAGTTATTCACCCTTTGCCAATACTTTTCATGTGTTGTGAGAAACATTAAAAATCAAATTACCTTTGGATACTAATAAAAAAAAAAGGTAATGGTATTATGGTTGTGTGAAATAGTTTGTTTTATGGTAATTTTATTTATCTGTTCTACAACCTTATATAAATGAATTATGTACTATTATTCCAATTTTCCAGTAAGGAGTTATCTCCCTTTGCAAATACTTTTCATAAATATTCAACTTCAGCATCATATTACTCAGAAAATAGGCCCATGACACTTATTTTTTTATCATCTACTATTCTTTTTCTTTTCATCTATTTTTATTCTTGAACAGGACTTTTGAAGAAAATATATAAATAAATGTGAACCAGAAAATACAGTTGAGACACGTCATATTTTGAAATTAATGTCTCTTTGAAACAATGCTCATGTCAATATGTTATGACTGGCCATTTTAATCCAAAACAGTACATATTTATCATTTTAATGAAACATCATATTCTGTTACAGTCGATTCAATTATCAATTTCAACAGTCCAACTATATTTTTGAAATTACCAGTGCTATTGTGTCTATCAGTTTTCAGTCTTTATTCATATGAATTTTCATGTTTTGGGATGTTGAAGTTAAATTTTTATTGTTTAAAATGTGAAGCAACTGATCTAGACTTTTCTTGTATGTAAATTTAATGTTTTAATTCAGAAATATTCCTTAAGCATACGTACTACTTTTAAGTTCATTTAATGCAAGTTTTACTGTATATATTACATTTATTTGAAAAATATCAATGTAACCGTTTTACCAATGGCTTAAATCATGGGAAAATATGGTCTCATAACAATTCACCCTTGACTGACTCAAATACTTGTTATATATTTTGCTTGATAAATAAAATAAGAAATGGGTAATTGTTTTTTAAACACGTATTTTAATTAGAACATCAGTCAATTATAATTGAAGTGTGATGCAGTTTTTTTTTTAAGTTTCAAAAAAAATATATGAAATAAATTTTGTTCCCTGATTCTAATTGATAGTTGATCCATTTCTAACTATTGAAAAAACAAACAAACAGATGTTTGTCAACACTGGTGTTCGTAACTATTTTAATGGTTTTAATCCCACTACCGATAATTCTTTTCAATATCACGATTTTGTTATTCAAAACTTCATGCAAAAATTTGGGGTTTCATTTCCTAAATCAAACGTAATGAAAACAACCAAAAAACGTGACAATGAACGGACATTATGTTTATAAAAATATTATTTTACCGACGTCATAATTGACCAATGAGAGGCGTTTTCTATCTCAGAGCGATTGAGAGCGGCGTGTCTGAATTACTGAAAAAAAACGATGATTTCCCGATGTCGTCCACTAGTCTATTATGTGCAAAAAGGAGGGTCGGCTACTTGTGAGGGTCAGTGGTCAAATGTGAAATGAAGTTAGAGAAAATCAATGGGACACACGGAAAGGCAAAAGACGGGTCTATATGTTCAATACATTTTTTTGTGAGAAAAGCAAAGGTTTATTGAACCGCTAGTTAGAACAGTTTGGCCTTCCGGTTCTTCGTAGAGGAAGTGTTCTTATTTCTTAACCGATTTCGCTCAAATTTGGAATATGAGCTCACAATATCGTACATAAACACCATATGAATGCAACAATCTAGATTTTGAATTTTGAAAATATTGTCAAAACAGCGATTCCAACCCCTGTGCCTAATGCCCTCGAAGGCGCTGTGCCACATCTCATTACACGGCCGATAAGCCGTATCCATAGAAAACGGTTATCCGTATTGAAAGAAAATGGTGCGACTTTTATAACGCGACAGTGGTGTGGAACTCTTCAGTGTGAGAGGTAGATGAGTAGGCCTCATGCGAATTTGAGAGTTCAGACAATTATGTTTGACCATTCTGTCATGGTACCATATTTAAAACACCTTAAATGCCCGCTCGAAGGGAAGTGGACTCGCATGGCTTAACCAAACAATGAACATTCGCTTTAGAACGTATTGTTTCAAGAGTATTATTTAGGCATTTGGAACACTTATTTACCTTTTCGTGAAATCATTTTATTTCAGTAAGAAAAAATGTGCTACGGGACCTTAAAGTTTTCCGGACAGACGGACAGACATGTCTGTCTTATTCAGGACTGATATCTCCTTATACATATCTCTTTATCAGTTCATGAAAAATTCGTCTTTATGAGTTACTATATTTATATACATGTATATTCCCCCATAAAGACATCATTATCAGTTTTAACGATGTCATAAGCCTATCTTAATTCGTACATTTTGCACCAAATTCGGAGATAAGTTTGTCATATTAAGTAGAAAAGTATGTGTAATTACAATTAAGCAAGACTACTTTTTCTTTCATTTGTGTTGTGGTTAGCTTGCTGACCTCACACGCCAGAGACCCGGGTTCGAATCCCATATTGTGACCTGGGTCTCATACTGTGTTACGTCCATGGGCACGGCATTCATCCTCATAGCACTCAGTCCGCCCATGCAGCTGTTTAAATGGGTACCTGAACACAGGGTACGGAACGGAGCGCTAGTAGCAGCACCGAAAGTACAATTCCGTCAGGGTAATAATATGTGTTGCGCTTAGAGCATGCCAAGCATGGATTCAGCGCAATATAAATATGCAAATTATAATTATTACCCCGTCCTGTCGAGATGTCTATATTTGCGTTTGATTAAGTATTATAATGTTGTACATAAGGCCAGATGAGTCAATCTGTCAAAAACGTAAAACAAAGATTTCTTAAATAATTTTGTTCTCATGGTATGTGTTATCAGGTTGATTTAATACGATAATTTACGAATCGAACGGGGATCTGTTCATTCATACTTTTACTTTGAATTCTAACGTATGTTGGCCGGTAGTTATTATCGTTTTGTGGAGTTAGCTATTCTTTCTCCTGGTAGTGTAATTTATCCACTTTATGGTCATCTTTGAACTGTTGCGATTTTCGTTGACCTCTTTTACTCGAAGTCGCCAATAGGTTTGCACGGGCTTTTGTATTACTTCACGTTTCTCGGGATTCAGGCGGTTGCGTTCGAGCGCGATCAATCTGACGGGAACAATTGCTGGTTTCGGTTCCTGAACTATTGGAGACTTTTCGTAAAATAGTAAACTATTGGAGACTTGTGTCACCAAAATACGATCAAACAACTATCCGAATGTTTACGTAACTTTGTTTTAAACATGAAGACTATCTAGAAAGTGCAGAGTTGAAGGAAAACATCGTTCTTACTTTCAGTATACGAATCGTTTATATTCAGGAGTCCCGCACGTAAGACGACCCCTCCACCTAATGACACTGACAGTTCATCTCACTAGTTATCATTTTCAATTCTATCGACGAAGTCCTCTATAAAATGTTATTTTCACCGAATAATGATATATAAAGACCAACCAATCGTATGAATGATTTCATCTTTACGCACTGTTTCTTGTATATCAAGTTCTTTGAAAGATAAAGCCTGCGATTTATCAAATGTGGTTTTTTAGGGGGTTTTTTTGTGAAAAAATAACGATGGATCTTTGAATGGTGTGTTGGTGTGAGCGTGTTTATGTTGCTCTATTAACAATGTTGTTTTCTATTTTATGTCCACATTTTGCCTACCACAGTGTTGCCAGTCAAAGGAGAAGGCAGAGATCTCACCCTCACAGGAAGTGTCCTTATATTTCTCGATACATCGAACACATGACTATGGTAGAAACGGACTTACACCTCACTTCATGATATTCTGATTGAAATAAAATATAAAGGTTTTTTTTTAAATTATGTAAATCTTCATAACCTTTTTGTGTCCCATTCACCGGTGTATGAAAGATATGTGTAGTACTATGAACGTTTAGATTAAGCGTTTTTGGCACGTGATTGACACGTGTCAAATTAAATGCACGAAGTAAATGTTCGGATTTCGTTTGCTCCGTGCAGTCCGTTGCCATCTGGTTAATTTGAAATAGATTTTCATTGTTTGTCCATTTCAAGTGCTTTTGGAAGGGTTCAGAACGTCTCACCCGGCTGCACTGCGCTAGGGACATGTCGAACATGGATTCTTAATAGGAAATAGATTAGCTCGGACTTTCATTAATCAGGCAACTTAAACTTCTTATAAATGTTCTTATTTTATATCCATCAATATCAGTTATTAAAACGATTAATGTTTCAGACTAGTTTTATCAATAATTTCTAAACTAACATTCCTAACATAGCTAATATTGTGGTGCAAGGTTTGTTAGAAACTATGTTTATTTGTTCCAAATTGGTCCATTTAAAAAGTGTTCGTACATCAGATTTCAGGACTCTTTGGGCGATACATATACGCTTCCTAACATATACCACTTAACCGGTAGCACTTGAAGAGATATAAAACATATATCCTAATACATGTACATGTATATATCACATCCCTGGTAGCATCTGAATACTACATACGTAGTTGGTATGTTTTATCTGTTACTCCATTAAATGTATAAATTTACTACATCCATGTAATTTAGCGCCTGGCCTTATATGTTGGTGGCAGATTGTTGCCAATTTAGTTATTACACGGTATTTCCCTGTTATAATGTATAACGTCTAATGATTGGACACGTTTATACCAATAATCTTGCCATCTATCACTCGAGTATACATGTATATAAGTATCTGAAGTAGCAGTCTGTCTGTCTGTCTGTCTGTCTGTCTGTCTGTCAGGGTAGGTTAACGTATCCGCACTGCTACTTGAAGCCGAGTCGACCATCAGGGGAGGAAGAACCCTGATGGGGCAGCATCATGTGGGACTCAAGTACAAGTACATACCACGCACCTGTTTGAATAACCAGTTTTACATATTTGCTTGTAATACTAGTACATGATGTGTCAGCTATGTGTGTATATCCACTAACGTAGTGTATGTATGGTTACATTGTGTAAATACAACTTATCTACTAGTTATCATATAGCTGGGACGATAACGAATCCAATGGAACCCACTCGACTCCGCTTGATGCTATTAAATGTGCAAGCCCTGCTACATTCATATTAATAATGTTCTGCAATTTTTTCATATGAATTTATATAGATAGTGGAAAGACCCCTTGGGAAACCAAAAACAAACTATACGCCACTAAAGACACACTGAGACTCCTATGATCGCGAAAACAGTAAAGCGCACCAAGTGCTCTCATGAACAAGAACGTCATGCCAAATACAGGTGGAGAAGTCTCACATCGTTCACAGGAGAATTCTGGGTTGATTCTAACACTTGATGTGACATAATAGATAAGTTTAAATGTGAATTCTGCAGCACTAGTGTGAAGAGAACCCGAGGAAAGACTGCCAAACAAGAACCGCGAGATCTTTGTCATAATAATGAAAATAAAACGTCAAAAATGAAATGTAGTATTGTTAATATGATTGGGAGCACGTCATCCTGCACTTTCTTGGGATTCGAACCCACACCCTCAGAGTCAGGCACCAATTATTGCAGATAGTGAGATCCCAATTATATCATATTATATTCATTTCGAAAGAAAATTAAATGGTTAAAATGATCTGGAGTAACTAATTGAAAGCATTTGATACTATCTATTTAAACACAAATTACGATTCCACAATGTGTCCACTGGAACTGCCATCGGTCCCGGTTGAGGGGACACCATATAATCATATAAATGACGAACAGCAATATTATCATAGACATGTGTTGTGATTCAAACACTGACGAAATTATAAACATAAATTAAAACGTGAATTGGGCACCAATGATTCAAAGAGACTCGGACGAGAGAGCGAGGAGAAATCTCACAAACAAGAATCATAATCCTGATGGAACCCTTGAAGATAAAAATGGTTGACAAGCGCGCACCTACCAGGTGGGGATGGCAGACGATGTTCTTGTCGACAGTAGATATTTACACCTCGGTATCCGGAGAGTGACCCCCGGGAACAGTGAGAGGGGGGTCAGTGTCTCACGTGTCCTCATTATGGGGGTCTGAGAGCGTTACAAGCAATCCTCACCCTCTTCTGAAGGCGCCGAGAAACCAGAGTTGATCAGCCACGAGTGGTGAATATTTCATGAGACATGATCAGCCAGTCAGTGTTTCTGTGTTCCACCTATAGGCCTACTTGTGATTGTGTTCCAGGTTTACCATAAACAGGACGTTTAAACATCTCCGGTACACTGGCAACGGTCAGCAGTTTCTATAACACTATCTACCCGGGAAGCAATGCTACAGAAATGGAAAATCAATGGTCGGCGTTTAAGCACCGGTAATGGGGATATAGTTGGCAAATGCCATGCGAATGAATAATAAATTTCCTCTCAACTTACACGTACATCCACCCGGGCCGAGTCGAGTAGAAGCAGACGACACGACCGATTCCAGAGAAGAGGGAGAGAGGGAGACGCTGAGTATCCGACTCGCACTGTCCCACCAAACATCACCGGTGTTGTTGCGTTTCACTGATAAGTGTTTACGTTTGTCGGGTCAACCGGCCCGTCCCGAGTGACACACAGGGGCTTCCCGGCCCGTAGCCATGGAAGCACACAAACACGCCGGATTCAGACAAGGGAGGCCACTCTCTCCTTTATCGTTCAACACGCGAACGCACGTCTTTTCAAATCTTTCACTTCAAGTCGTGAGCCTTCCTTCTACCAATGATTGTATGGTGTATTGTATATGTTGCCTCGTACGGCCAATACAGAAGAGTCGAGTATATGTTATGGAGCTTTGTTGTGGAGTTGGTCGGCTACGCCGCGTGAATAACGCCGGAGTAAATGTTTACTCAGCTATCGTGCTGACTTGGAGTGGATGTTTGATCAATCACCAAGTTCGATATCGCTGGCACATTGTGTGATTAAACTTATCCTCGTGCTTCTTTAATTAAGGACGATAGAAGCGAAATTCGCCATGTCAGGTCGAACATATTCTATAATGAATGAGAAAGATTTATCTATTATATCCAGGTTTATTGCTACATAAGGTTCACAGTTGGTTGGTCGAGGGCTATTGGCAGCTAGTATGCTCCACTCATCGTAAGAACGTGTAGAGTACAGAGTCCTCTAGATACAGCTACCTAACAAAAATGTCTTAACCAGCTACAAAAAGGACAATGTATATTTGGCCCGCGGATTTAAGAAAATAAGCACGTCCCCAAAGAGTACCCACTGTTGGAGGTTAACAAAGACATCCTAAAAATGTTATACTATTTCTTTGGGTAGGCCTACACCGTCGGTCAAATGAAACGCCTACTTGATTTTCCTTAAAATGAAATGATTTCTTAAATATAATTAATGGTGGTCTCAACGTAATGTTGAAATAATAAGTAATATGAAAGTCCATTGAAATCTTGGGAAACAATGTGATTCCAGTCAATAACATTCATGAAAAGCACGCCCAATGAAGGCCGCTATTTCCGGTTGATTCCCTTGCGCACCGTAGGCCTACATCTGTAATGTCATCATATTAGAGAAAAACTTTTGTTTTAACGTGTTCAACAGTATTGTTTAAGACAAAGTATGTCCAAAAAAATATTAAAATGCGACATTTTATGTAGAAACGTTGAAAAAACGTTTTCGGTGCGAGTCGTTTTCCGGAAATCCCCGAGAGTTAATCAGGCTGGCAGCACTCACGTGATATGACGTCAAAGATGCTCTTACCCACGCTGGCAACCAATAGGCAGTAGGCTATACATTTTTCAACATTCGTAGTATTGTTATGGCTTCCTCGGATAGCGATGGCAGCGTTGATTTTCAACCATCTGACATAAATAACATCCGTCCTTATCAGTATGAACCTATTGTGAATCAACATTGAGCGGAACACCAGGAATCAAGTGAGGATGAACTGTCGGATGTCAACCGTGAGAAAGTTGGAAATACATAGAGATTATTAACCAAGTGTGTTTCCGTATCATTAATATCATATTTTTGGAATAAAAATTGTATTATGCGAGCCTTTGGCGAGCATAATACATTATTTTTTATTCCAAATATATGATATTAATGATACGGAAACACGCGAGGTTAATAATCTCTTTATCATATTATGTCATTATTAAAATAAGCGTTTTGTTGTGTAAAAGTGGTAAGAGAATTGACCCAGTTTTAGCGGAGTAATTTCATAGACGGTACATCAAAGTGACGGTCACGACATCGGCTGCGAAGTGCCTAGAAATAGTTCTTAATCAAAACAATTTAAAAACACGATGTGCGCGATTCTTTCAAAAATAAACAATTGATCCTTGATTTCTTGTTCATGGAGATATTTTCAATCAGTTCATAAGCATCTATCTAATTATTAAAAAGCACTCATTCATAAATCCCTTGGGTCACGCTAGTAGAACAAGGGAAGTAACTCTAATTTCAACGTTTTGGAAGCTGCGTTGCAGGGTTGATTCGGATTGCTGGATAACAGTATCTTTCACACTTTAACGGTAGTGAGGTGGGGTTGTTTCTTTGGTTTATGACAATAAGTACCTATTAATGTATCTAATATCGTATGATCAGCCCTCAAGAACTGCCAAAATGCTAGTGCAATCGACGAGGCGCGTCAGTAGGCCACACGCTGACTGACAGTGACACATCAAATTCATGTTGTACACAGGATACTGCAGGTACATGCTGATGCTGTTAGTCAATAGCGCACTGAAGTTTTGAATGATTTTTAAAACAAATCTACAATTATCTTGACTTTATTAAAACTATAAATGCATTTCGTGTTTTCGAATATCCATTCATTCAAGCGGAAATACGCGGGTAAACTCCCGGTTACGCTTTTCAATGATTCGTAAACAGTTTTAGGATTCGCATGGAAAGAGTGGAATTTTGCGAAAGTAGTTCGTGTATTTTGACCTTTGACCTGAGGGTCTCTGCTTAAAAGCATATATTTGTTCAGTAACCATAAACTTTTGTCCTTTTTAAAAATTTCCTTTATACTAACAGGGCAGTCCTTTTTTCAGTTTCAATCACTTTCTACGTGTGCTTTTTACTAGTTTTGCCTTGCGGACAAAAATGGATTCAACTTGAATTGCTAGACAGTTACGTGTTCCTATCACAAGTACACAAACCAAGCACCCACTCTTCTGCTGGTAGGACACACGGATCGAACACTGAAACTCATTATTTTGGCAATAATCATTTGTTGTGAAAATATTTACAATCAGTGAAAATGCATCCTTTATTAAATATATCAGAAAAACAGAATCCAACATAGGCGAAGGAAGGGTTCAAAAGTTGGGGGGGGGGGGGGGGGGGGGGGGGGGCAAGATTTAGAATTTAGTAAGTGGGGGTGGTGGGGTGTAATATAAGCGATAGATATCCTTTAAGCATTGAATATTACTATAGTTTAGCAAATTATATAATTCGAACTAGTATAGTTTAGCATATTATATAACTCGAACTAGTAAGCTTACTAAATAGCGATTAAAGTCCCATTTGGCACCCCAAACGAAAGGTGTTATTGTATCGTATCATAATCAAATGCATCTCATGTTTTTAAAATATTGAATTAATCGAAAACAAGTGAGTGTTATACTTTCTTTTACCCGTCAGTTTAGTACATTTTTTAGCCAATGACAAATAATTATACAACTGTGTACTAAGTTTCACAGTCAGAGCACGGCCTAAACATCCCCATCCTCGGTTACCGCTGGAGTGTAATGGAGCATATATAATAATAATAATAATAATAATAATAATGGGCATTTATAAAGCGCTATATCCATACACAAGGTAACCGAGGATGACACTTATAAGTTTATATCCTAATAAAGGACTGTTAATTACGAGTACTCTAAGGCTAACTATTACTTATTTATAAAACTGTATAATAAAATTGTTCAAAATGCTCTGGACAGAGGGAGACAGATTCCGACGGTTTTCGGTCCTACTTTCCTGTCTTGATACTATCCACAAATTTCGCCGCGCTTCATCCGTCTTTTCACTTGGAAATTTTAAAAAAATTAAACTTCTATCCAGGCTTTGATGAATTACTGCACCCCCACGCTGCACATGTACAATATACCATATCAAGTCCGAAACTACCCGAATTCTACGTATTCAACCAATTCTTCATTCACACTAATGCTTTCCCTTTCACTGCGCTTAGGACTACGGCGGGCCGTAGAGCATCTCTGACGTCACAGCCTAAACCTGCCAAAGGCAAATATGCATACGCGCACAGGCAACAGTCGGCAACATGTCGCGTAATTAGTAATTAAACACGGCTTTCAATCTTATTTTCGGGGGAATATGTTTTAAAAAAGTATATTTTATTATACCAGAATATAAATCTTTACAAATGTTCTCCTTTAATGCGAATGCGTTGTATTGTTGCTCGTGGTTGTATGAAATGTTTATCTGATCGGATCGAAAACTGAACAATTTCTGTTGTCTCGCCATACCTTTCTGACATGACAACTTCTGAAATTCAAATATATTATGCAGTAATGGTGCAACTTCATAATGCTATAATATTGCTAAATTGTTCATTATAGGTTTTACGAAATCTGATAATATTCATTGTAGGCGTTTCTTTTGGTCGAGAGTGTAGATTAAAATTTGGACTAAATTTTGTGCCGGCGCCAAAATGCTCCCATACCATACCTTCTCCTATCAATGTATCTTACTTTCTTTATGGAACAATTCATTCATTTTATATACGGTTTATTTCTGCAATCTGTGTGTAAAGAACCATGGAAGTAATAGCATACCCAGGCTGATACCAGGCTTGTTCGGTGAGACAATGGCCCTCGAGACGGTCATGTTGGTGTCTTCTTGCACCTAGAGAGTATGCCTTTTATCAATAGTGGGGATATTTATCTAATCTTTATTTCTTCAACGACTTCGCTCCAATTTGGAATATAAGCTCGCCATATCGTATATAAACAGTATATGAATGAACAAAAATCTAGATTTTGAATTTTGAAAATATTGTCCAAACAGCGATTCGAACCCCTGTGGTCATAGTTAGTTTGAGCGGAAATTCCCTTCCTGATTTGCATCTTATCTCTCAAGAAAACAGTAAGTTCCTGTGTTGGTTGTCCGTGCGTATATAACTCAGAACAATGGTATACTATCATATGAAAATATGCGACTGTTACACACGTGTTTGAAGTGTCGTACAATACTCACTGACAACTTTCTTGATCGATTTCATTTAGTTCTAGCTGAGAAATGATTCCTGCTGTCTTACAGTATTGGTGTTCCCCTAGTTCTGGTTGATAGTTGCTATTATACCGTTTCTCATCATCTTTTCTTGGCAGAGTCTGGTACAAACATTTCATTGTTTCTTCTCTTCTCTCTTGTTTCTTCTCTTCTCTCTTGTTTCTGTTTCCTTGTGAACGACTTGGTCCAGCAAACACAGAACATTGACAACAAGTTTTAATACATGTTTATTTTCAATGAACGAAAAAATACAATAAATCCACATTCATACTCGCTCTCTCACTTAAAGGTACATGGGGATTGTACATCACACTTTTGACACTGAGAATAACCGTGCAATCGAAGAACACAAACATAATAAAAAATACTATGCAGAACTTATTATTATACGAGCACGAATACTGTACTGTACTTGTGTCACGTGACTGGACGAGGGACATCAGAAAGAGTTATCTCCCTCCCGTACTTCCTGGATGGGACTTCACTTTGGTGGGCGTCGTGGGTTGTACACACAGTGCTACCACGGACCCGAGATACATTTTCAAATAATATATATAGTATATAATATATAATTAGTGGTATTGCTTGAAAACTTAAAGACAAACTGGCACGTTTTGGGTGTCGAACTTCCTCTAATACCGACTTAGCCCTAAGATCCTTCTTAGCTCATGCCACAGGCTAAGAGTGTAAGTGGAGCGGCTGTCTGGGAGTTGAAAATTTCCCATCGTTGCCACTGTCTGGGTCGGAAGTGTAACAATCAGACCCGTCAATAGGACCAGGACATGTTTCTAGTGGCATCATGGACAAGAAAACTCAAGCACCGGACCAGTTCCTGATACCATTGTCTAGTCTGTCACTGAATGCAACAGCGATAGAGGGCATCACGCTAAACATCGGAACTACAACACGTACTGAGCAAAAGAAACCATACCAACAAAAAAAGTTAGTTTATTAAACCCACGAGTGATAAACATCACTGAAACATGTTTATTCTACTTTTCCAGAAGTCAAGTAAACAAAATTTTGAATTTTGGGAAATATTTTTTTTTATAATTTTTCTGAAAAAAACCCATTTTAAAAAATCTTCCATTAGGGATCTTAACTAGACGTGATAGGAGAGTGATATATGACGTTTTATAACGTCCTACAGTAATGACGTGTCAACGAATTTAAGTCAATGAAGGTACATTATGTCGACATATTTTATCACTTTAATGTCATCAATATTTAACTGGCACGTTAGTAAACACGTATGTTAAAACATTATCATATCCCGATGGATGAAATCGTGGATAAATCTTTGCAAACATATGGATATCAAAGACATTAAAATCGACTTCACACGGCAGTTGTATTTGTTTGACTCTGGTGGATATTTGGTATAGTTTCTTTAGCTCGATAGTGTAGTTGACACAACAGGCTGGGCGGTGTACACTGGGTAGGTAACATGAACTGGGCCTCAACTATTCACCTCAATAACTAGCACGGTGTACAGTGTACTCTACACTCTATATCAGTGTAAGACACTGTGAGACGTCACAACCTGGTGGAGATGGCCCTGGGTCGAGGTACAGTCACAGTGTTTAAATAACATCGCTGGGACTTGGTCTGTAGTAGTACTGTTTGGCACATACATGTGTTCATACACTCATAAACTAACATTTGAATATTACATGGAAACAATAGAATACAAACAAAAGGCGCGCTGGCCGTGAAAATAATATCATCCTGATTGTAAGATCACTGTTAACACTTTAACCACACAGCATGAAAATATAATTATTGTGGCAGGATGTTTACAAAAATATTTCCTTCAGTGGTAGCCCGAAGTAAACACGCCAATCAAAGTGCCAAAACCTCTGGCTATTGAATAAAGAGTGAGCCATGTGCTGCAATGCACAACACAATGTGTATTCGCCTGTATAGAATAGGGTATACACAGACTGTAAGAGCGGTTTGGATATCGTACAAATAAAATAATGCTTTATAAGGCGTTGGTTTTCATCCACAATACGTCAGATTGGTCACGATCATCTAGCACAATGATATCATATATAAATCAAATCACCACACACATGGGCTGAATGAAATATTTGGTGTATATAAATTGAGTAAAATAAAATTCAGCTGTCAGTTGATGAACAAATTGGTCAGTGAGATAACCTGAGCAGTATTGTGTTGAAGTGAACTGGGGTGGTCACTGTTGAGCAGATGCTTGAGACAGCTTAGAAACTTATATTACAACATTTACTCAGTGGTCAAATTGTTGAATATCTATCTTTCAAACCAATCTGTTACAGATCTCTAACTGTCCGAGAAATGAGCGGTCAAATGACAAAGATGGCAGCCATTGTCGACTGGTGGTCACGAGCACTGGGTACATGAGGGACATCTGTCATTGAAAGAGAGTGTCGTTCCTGAAAAC
Source organism: Gibbula magus (assembly GCA_936450465.1). Lineage (NCBI taxonomy): Eukaryota > Metazoa > Mollusca > Gastropoda > Trochida > Trochidae > Gibbula > Gibbula magus. The sequence continues at coordinate 102,098,276 of OW388290.1, forward strand.
ACTTACAACTGATGGTAGCACTACAATCGATTGTAACCAGTGTTAAAATAATCGGCTACAATTGGTTGTAAGTCAACGATTGCTTTTTGGAATGGGACCATGAACTCGTCCATTATTGCATTGCCTGACATGAATTTTCTGTTAATTGGTCATAGAATACTGGCTGTATATCATAACATACCTGAAGACATTGTTCCTGCTGTTCGTGTTTCATAACAATATAACAAAGCTCTGTACGAATCTATCAGACAAATACTAAACACAAAATAACTAACACCTGATGAAGGCTGTATACTGATGACATGCAATGGAATGTAGCTACAATTAATACACAAACTTAACCTTATCTTCAGATTCACCATACCATCATCTAAACGATAGTCCGGAGAATAGATCCATTAGAACTCATTTCTTCGTAAAACGTAAAAAAACAACAGCAGAACAATCCAAAAGATTTCCCGAACAGAGCAAGGTACGCCTCCAGAGAAGTAACATGTCTGTGTGCAGCTGCAAACATGAACGGTTCCAGACTGACATGTGTAAGAGTACAACATCCCGGCGATCTAGAAGTGTTCTGATTCAATGGTCACCATCTGGTCAGTCGGTTTAGTGTGAGTTAGGTCCGGGTCTCGGTCCGTGTTTGATTGACCACTCGAGTCAGACAGATCTATCTCTGTCACATGTTCCGTGTCGGGGTCAGCCAGGAATACGTCTTGATCTGCTGCCACGCTCTCAGAGAGAGTGAACACAACTCTAACGTCCTCCTCCCCCTCCCCCTCCCCCTCCTCCTCCACAGGTTCAGACGCCACGCTCCCAAATCTCTCCCCCTCCTTGGGATAGATCCTGCAGTGGCGCAGAGACAGCAGGGACGTGTTGGGAGAGTTATCTCCCTTCTGAGTTTCTGACGTCTCTGAAGAGACTGACACTGTAGGTTTGGCAACAACCTCGGAGTCGCTGTCCGAGAAGCGGACTCCTCGTCTGACTGTGGACACGCCTGACTGGGTGGGCTTCTTGAGCACGGGTTTGGAAGGTGCGGACTGGAGCGCGTGCAGTCCAGCGTCCCGTCTGTTCAACAAGGTCACTTCGTTGGGTCGGAGCAGCGAGTACAGACCCGGACAACGCTTCCAGCAGAAGTTCTTTGGGTCGTCAGGGAAACAGTACTGAACACACGGCCTGACACTGATCATATCCGTCATGATGCTGCCCACAGCGAAACACAAGATGGCGGTGACGATGAGTACAGGTCCGAGGACGGGGAAGGAGGAGGGAACTTCTTCGCCCTCGTCACTGCTGTTGGCGACAATCAGAAGAATGGTTCCCGCCACAACTAGCGGGATGCCCAGCGTGAAGATACAAGCTCCTAAACCCTTCCGCACCTTCCCGTTTTCGGAACCCCGCGCCCGTCGTCGCTTCCGGCCGGGCTTCCGCTGCAGGCTTTTCTCCTTGCCCATCTCATGGCAGACACAAATATGACGTCACGTCCCCGGGGTCACTCAGTGCAGGTTATTGCTTGTCCTTCACAACGATAGATTTCATCTGCAACAACAAAATACCCGTATTAAAGTATTAAACTCAGACAAATACATGTATAAGGCAACCGAATATTAGTGACAAAATGCTAAAACATCATCAGACATACGGGAACAAATATGCAAACGCACGTCCCTCGAGGAAACAGTTACGTGGTGGATATGCATATCCATACGAGTGATTCGGAGTGAATAACATAAACTTCACGTCACGATTATCGTTCAGTAAGTGCATGGTGAGTGGCACTGAATGTTTACATTGGCCTGGGGACTGAGGTAATCTGTTCTACATTCAAGACATCACGTCTCACATGGAACATGCCCTTGACTTTGAAATGTTGTTTTCTGACATAATATAAGATGTCCATTATTGAGTAGGGATTATTCAGGATACCAAGACAAATTTGAGTGACAGTTATCGAACTTTAGGTATGCCATAATCCGCATTCCAATCTCACAGTACTCTGTATGACTGGTTGGTATCGTCTACACTCTCTGATCTAGATAAACAGATGTAAAATAGGAGTGATCAAGTCCCTATCTGTGACTGGAGTTGGTCCTAATCTGATCTGTGGCTATCAAGTCTTGATAATTGTTTGGTATTTGTCCTAACAAGTTTCAGCGACACAATACATGGTAAGGTGGACAAGTGGTCTGTAACACGTTGATTACACAGCAGTACTGTACTCTACTGTACTGTAGTTCTCTGTACTCTACTGTACTGTAGTTCTCTGTATTCTACTGTACTATAGTTCTCTGTACTCTACTGTACTGTAGTTCTCTGTACTCTACTGTACTGTAGTTCTCTGTACTCTACTGTACTGTAGTTCTCTGTACTCTACTGTACTGTAGTTCTCTGTACTCTACTGTACTGTAGTTCACTGTACTCTACTGTACTGTAGTTCTCTGTACTCTACTGTACTGTAGTTCACTGTACTCTACTGTACTGTACACTGTACTCTACTGTACTGTAGTTCTCTGTACTCTACTGTACTGTAGTTCACTGTACTCTACTGTACTGTAGTTCACTGTACTCTACTGTACTGTAGTTCTCTGTACTCTACTGTACTGTACACTGTACTCTACTGTACTGTAGTTCACTGTACTCTACTGTACTGTAGTTCACTGTACTCTACTGTACTGTAGTTCTCTGTACTCTACTGTACTGTAGTTCTCTGTACTCTACTGAAAAGTAATGTCTCGGAACCGGAACAGTTCAATAAGCAGCACACCAGTCAAACAACGAGTTGAATGTTGGTATTTCCAGTCAATGTTTCGCAGCGTATAGTACATACCTGAACTTGTCAACATGATATCTTTGTGTCCGCTTCAAACTAACATAGCTGATCTACATGACAGATCTAACTGTGTCAAACATATATACACTGACTGATAGTGGTCATCTGACATGACCTCCTCCCGGCCTGTCCACCTGGTATATAGTAAAGTCAGACTCACCTGGGAGCTAGAGCCTTCTTGAGTGACCAAAACCAGAAAAGATCTTAATATAATCCGCCACGCTTTGGTGAGTTGATCTGCATAGTATGATTATATGGCCAGTACTACGCTGCGCTTATAGGCAGGTATAGTATAGATCTCTACACACTAAACAGAACCGTAATGCATGACCTTCGTCGCTTAGGTAACCGCGTCAACACAGCTGTATAGAAACATTAGAAGGTCAATTTACCATGTAATTTACTATCAATAAAGAGCTTAAGAATATAATTATACCGCTGTTCAAACTAGTATACTAATACGTCGCTAATAATATAAGTTTGGTCAAGTATATTGTAACATCAGCAATCGATAACTGTCTATAATCAATAATCACCGTGATTTCTTTCAAGAACATGTCAATAAAAGGCACATGGTGACATTGCAGTGCAGTCAAGTCTTCGTTTATCTAACACATATATAAAGAAGGGATATATTACCGAAACGAAGGCCACACAGTTATAAACACATTGATCAGGCGTGTGGGTCGAGGTGATGAATAAAAACAGTTACGAGTCCAGAAAGGAAAATCAGGTCAGGGAAATGACAAAAAGATTATGGACAGATTAACACAGACAGCACATACAGAACAAAGGTGTAATCGTGGTCCTTGTGTGACCCTTGTGTGACCCATCTGTCACACAAATATTACACATATACCTTACTCCTAATCTTACACATTGATCACACTGTACGTACCTATAACCCACAGGTATGCTGATATCCTAGTATCAACGTCGTACACAATGTAGTTCGCTGAGAGAGAGGTCAGAAAGCCAATAAAAAGAATCTGTCTCAAAAGATGCTAATAACAAAGAACCCAGCAGGTCTCCCTGACTCCCCTACCTGTCCCCTTGGTTGGTAGCTGGAGTCCCATATTCTCAGTGCTCACTTAAACATGGCGGTTAGAGAGAGGTCTAGTACAGTACTGTACAGTGTCCGCTATAACGAGTGAGTTATTGATTACAGTTCCGTGGTCAGAACACACGGGTGTAGTGGGGTAACCAGCTCACGCCTCACAGAGTTAGGGTGTTCTCCGAGCCCACTGTAGACATACATGTTACAGTGTCATGTTCGCTCAACCAGATGTCTCGCTTGGTTGAACAGATGAGACAGACAGACAGACGGACACTGACACTCGCATCAGATTCATGTGCAACCGTCTTCAAACAGTCGCCGTATAAATTATCCAACTGTTATTAAACTTGACGAGTAACTGTGTTATACTGCTGAAATGAATGTACAGTATGCTTGTAATGCATCCTCAAAATCATTCTTGTGAATACATAAAGCTCCCCCTTTCTCTCATCCCACGAAAAGGATGTGTAGCTGTACTTATACATACATAAGCAGTTTGGGATAGTTCATAAAAGTAACCTGAATCGTTCCCGCGTCTATCTGTATCAAAGCTCAAGCCGTTGATCAACATATAATATCGGGATAAACAATCAGCCGCAACAGAATACGATATGTGTAGGGAGCATATAACTGAGTGCTTGTAGCTCTGTGTAAACTTATGTCATTTTATGGACAGCAAAAAGTTAACTTCTGCCTCAAACATGATTGAATAAGGTAATTAAGAATAACTGACGATCTAGTTCTAAATAGTAAATACTATTATAAAATATACATACATATTCATGTTGGCCTCTATTGCAACGGTATATGTTATGCTTCAGTTTAAATGTCAGACAGGTGTCAGGCAGGTGTCAGTAGCAATGAATGTCAGCACTGACACACGGTGTCAATGACGTTAGACACCAACTAGGCCTTCTGTTAGAGTACTATAACAAATATAGACGCGATTATTACTTACCCTGTCCGAACGTCTGAACTTGCTTGTAAGAGCGGAAGTGTACAATGGTTTTGTGGTTGTTTTCAGTGTAGTATTTTTACAAATATCTCAAGAAATATGGAAAAGAGTTGGAAATTGATATTCTATACTGTAAAATAACACATGTTTAGTAAACTGTAAGCCACAAATCGGCTTTGTATTGTCGTAAATAAGATAATGGTGTGCAAAAACAAACGAAAGAAACTAATGTCTTTCGGCAATTCATTTTTTCGTGTATTATTTTCTCATAAAAACGAAAATCATTAACAAACAAATACACATGAATGGAAATTAAAGCATCATCATTTATATCTATGTTGTCAAAGTTTCGGTTATTTTCATCGTATCATGAGTAGGCCTACACATGTTTCTGGTATGCGCTTGTAAAGGGCACAAAAGGGCACTGGCAGTTGCAAGCAGAATTTAGTTTATTCAAATCGATGTGCTTCCACACATTGTAACTTGGCATCTACATCTACCTGATATACCAATGTTATCATATATTGTTTTCTTAAAGGAGTATGAAATCATGTCCTCAGATGTGAACTTGTAATTATTTCTAGTTTTTATGTATACAGACAGTTTTCAACACAGTTGTGATGTTTATCATCGCTAGTAACGACCATGACTGAACTGTTCGGCTATAAAAGCATATTAAATGCCATAAGTTGGCATGTGCATTGAGTGAGCTCGAGGTCTTTATTTGTACAAAAGAAAAGTAGAATTATCCAATTCTCAGTTTGAAGGTAGTAAATAAAACAAGAGTGTTGAACACATGTCTTCTGAAATAACCAAGCTCTTACAAGCTGGCTCAGTCGGTCACGTTCACAAAGGTGGTGTTTACTTCTATACCTGCGTCAGATTAAACTTCTGAACATATACGACACCTTTACAACTAAAGACATTAACATAATATCATATATTATACTGGAATGAATGGCCATGTATCTCGCAGCTTCACCAACCACCATACAACTTCTTACTGCAGCCGCTGTACAAACGTCAGAGTCATCAGTGTATTTAACAAAAACATTTGTACTATTTTACAACAATATGTGGAAAGTCTACATAATCTTTCGCCATCACTTCGTGTGTGTTTTTTTCTTCAAATATTAAGGAATACTTGTCAAAAGTGTCGTTTTATCGCTTAAATTCGTTATTTTGTTCTACAAGACTATATAAATCAACATTAATGAATACAATATATTTTCCTTAAATAGTTCAGAATGTTCATGGAAAGACGTGTCGGTCTATTACAGCATGCCTAATCTGAAGTGAATTGGAGCTTTTACGAACGCTTCTAAAAAGGAAAATCATCACTTGGATTCTTCATGTGAAGTGGAAAGGGAGTGTGAGTTGTGAAATTCCCAGAAATAGTGAAAGCTCTTATATAGTCTTAGTTTCCAAACTACAGTTTCCTGTGGCACGATTAAGTTTATTATTTCATCTTACCTTGATATCAGACATCCTTATGTCGTCTATTGAACCTGTCTCGGTCAGCAAAATATTGCTCAAACGTGGTTCTCTATCGAGTTCGTTTCTTCTTTTGTACATGCAAATGGCAAATATAAACTGCAATACTGCCAAACCGACGAACACTGCCGCCACTCCCACTGTGTCTCTCCCGAACTGCGAGTCTACAGAGTCGGCTATTAACAAACCGATGCCAACACCGAACAAAATGATCACAGAAATAGCAACAATCACAGTCATCGATCGCACCCCCATCTTGGATTAGAAGATGTGACGTCATTTCCTCCCAAAGATACGTCATAACTTTATGACGTCATGCTATCCATTTGCCGTCACTGTGACATTCTCTTCCTTTGAACAAAACTTGCAAGTTGGCGTATTTTTAGGAAAAGTCCAATTCCATGATTTTGAATAGAAATTCAGAAGGTTCATTCTACATGATATCAACTGAAAGAATGTAAACGTTTGTAATTCTATGGAAGACATAAAGTTAGCATTTATAAATGGGTAATTAAATTTGCCGAATGTCTTTTTGATTGTTTTATTGTGACATGAACATTATGTGTCTATTGTCTATTCGATAACACCTAGGTTTAACAACATGATTGTGATTGATGTAAAAGACGAATGTACAAATGTCCCTGCCTCAGGCGACAGTCACGGTTCATAGTGCTTTCAGATAACAACCAAGGGACATAACTCTTTATGGTTTCTGGCTGGGACACGCCCCCTTTTCACTCCACAAACATGAATTTCATACGATCTATGGATAAACTGTAAGAATGGCAGTGTTTGTACAGACCAACCGTGATTCATAACCACATTCAGGAACCATACTGGCGTAAAGTTGACTGAAAAGAGAAACTTATTCTCAAACGGTGACCCAGGTCCGGATCTTGTGCAAGAAACTTTTGACGAAACGTGACCGGCACTGCGAGCTACACCTCAGTTTGTTGTGTGTGTTCCATGTCTAATTAATGAAATAACCAACCCACCCGGCGTGTGGAGGGGGACAGGGTGTGATGGCCTCCCCGGGGCGTCTAAAGCTGGAGGGTATCGACGTGTTCCCTGCACGTGTGGAGGGGCATGTAGCCGACGTGTACCAGACACCCAAGTTTATACTCGTCAAACCCAGGTGAGGGGGAGGGGGGAGGGGATATTTGGTGATTGGTCGAGTGCATTTATATAATAGCTGTTTTGTGAGAATAAATGAATGCTAACATTGCCATTGGGAAAACGGTGGATATTGATGGATAACTTATATTATATATAGTTATATTAATTTCTGTACCGATAATTGGAAATAATTAGAAGTCAGTAACGATGTGCGTGGATTGGTGGGAAGACCTGTGACCTGGTTAAAATACAAACATCAAGTTTATTCATTCCATGTTACAACTCTTCAACCATTTATATATTTTTTTATAGTTTTCATCCATTCTATTCACTAAACTTTTTTCTGTTTACTTTCTATATCATTATTTATCAAATATGTAATTGCAATATTATAAATCATATGTGTCAGTCTGTTTATATGACACCAAAGTTCCCAAGTATGACATCAAACATCTCCCTGATCATAACAATTAACTCCCATATTGTACTAAACTCCCTCATTATAACACACACAAAACATCATTATAACACAAACTCTCTCATAACACCAATCTGCCTCATTATAACACAAACTCTCTCATAACACCAATCTGCCTCATTATAACACAAAAACTCCCTCATTATAACACCAAATCCCTCATTACAATACCAAACACCCTCATTATAACACCAAACTCACCCTTTAAAACACCATACCTTTGACACCAAACGCCCTCATAATAAAAAAAATACCCTAATTATCTCTGCTATATCAAAACCCAACACAAATTGAATTGGGGGAAGATAGGAGACTTTAATTACTGCTTACATGCAGTCACTAGCACTGTCAATGCATGATACAATGTCAATAAATTTCAACTGGCGCAACACAAGTGAAGCACAATAATATCTAAAAGATACATAGTCTCCTATAACACTCCAAACATATGTAATAGCAACATGAATGCAGAAAGACAAAAAACAACCACTAACAATGTGGAATACTATGTGAAATGCAACCATAAAAATATGGGAGGGTGTGGTGGGTGAACATTAATAGCCATTATCACACTGAGCGGCCACAGTGACCATGCCGTCTTCAGCCTCACTATGACAAATCACGCAGTGTCTCGCGTTGACAAAAATCCAAGTCCCAACAAAGGGAGATAACTCTTGTGATATTAGTGATAATTCCCAATCCTTACACAAGGATATTATAATTATCTCTGCTATATCAAAACCCAACACAAATTGAATTGGGGGAAGATAGGAGACTTTAATTACTGCTTACATGCAGTCACTAGCACTGTCAATGCATGATACAATGTCAATAAATTTCAACTGGCGCAACACAAGTGAAGCACAATAATATCTAAAAGATACATAGTCTCCTATAACACTCCAAACCCCCAATAACAATTTTGTGAATTAAAGAAAAGAAAAGAAGCTTATTTAAAAACAATGTAACACACAAACCATTAATCCTAAAAACCACTTTGTCAGAATGACTAACACGAGAAAAAAAAAAAAATTAATCTTTGCAACTTGTAAGAATTGAGACCAATTCAACTATAATAACAAATGCATAAAGGGAATACAATTATTCTTTAGAAAATGTGTTCAACAGGTGCAACATAGAAAGTAGCAAAGCTAAAATGATAACTTATCACCCATGATTGTTGTTGTCTGCAATCGTTGCAAAACACTAAATGCCAAATATCTCTGATATGCATTAGATGCCCAATCCCCTTGCGCCTTGATTAACTCCACGTCCACCCCTGAAGAATATGCGAAAGATGCACCCCCACGTCTGAAACTGTGACCAGAATATAAATCTGGATTTATTCCTATGCCTGTGAGGAAATGCTTTAAATTGCTTTCAAAAACCTCGTAAGTTAATGGAATTAACTTTCCAGCAGAAAGATAAGAAAAAGCAGGTTGTTGGTTTGGGATGTGTAGTTTAGCCAACAAGTTTTTGTAAGCTGATACTGGACAAAGTCTAGATGAAGGAATGGCTGCAATAGGTATTAAAAAAGTGCGCTCCTTAAATTGAATTGTTTTTGAAGATTTAATGCTGAACAACATGAATTCCTGCATTAAAATAATATCCTGTCGCAGCAGGTGATGCTTAATGGGAGATTGCTTCCATATCAAGTTAGACTTGCGCAAAAATGAAAAGAAGGCGGCTGTATAAGCAGCCCATAAACAAAGATGTAAAGTATGGTGAAAATCCATTTGCAAATATATTCCCTGCAAAATATGAACAGTCAATGGTAGTTTTTGAGCAACAAATTGTCCAAGTTTCTTCCTTAATCCTCTAATATGTAAGGTAAACACAGGTTGATTGTCACATAAAAACTGCATACCAGTCCATCTGTGTAATTGTCTCAGACTAGACAACATATTCTGTAAATACTTGAAAGATGATACAGTTCTACTCATGAATTCCAAAAACAATACCACCACCTTTGCTGTAGCCGGCCAAGGTATGAAATGGAAGTATAAACAGAACAGGAAATAAGAGCGCCAATGCGACTTCACATTGGCCGTGTGTCCCGGAGCATAAGCATCTCTTTGTGTCCTTCGCACTTCTTGTTCAAGTTCATGCAATTGTCCAACCTTGTCTGAAACAAATGAATGTATTTCACCAATCTGACACAAATTGAAACATATCTGGTGCGACGTCAAGTAGTGTCAAATTCAAGTCACAAGTAAATTCCCTGAATTTACGCACAAAATGATCATCATGTGGCATCCTACTGAGGCAATCTGCAATAACATTATGTTTTCCAGGACAGTGCACCGCTGTGATATTAAAGTCATGCTGAGCAGCGATAAACAACAACTCTCGTGCAGATACTTGCATGTAATTATCTTGCGATCTACCTGTGTTAATGACAGAGACACAGGCTTGATTGTCACATTGAGCTTGAATATTCAATCCTGTCCACATAGGTGCCCATAACTTGACCCCAATGAGTATAGAAAGAAATTCTAAAGCAGAAATATGCCATCCCTGATTAAGAATATACTCTGGAAATTTAACTGAAAAACACTGCTGACCACAGATGCCCCCTGCTCCCAGCAAGCAAGCATCCGTACTAAACTTTATATCCGAAGGTACAGAACTTTTTAATAAAGTAACACCATTGAAAAGAGGTACAAACTTGAGCCACCATAAAATATCCTGTCGAAACTCAGAATTCAAATGTGCTCTGTGATGATTCTTTTTCAAAGACTTCAAAGTTGACAATATTCTTGACATGAACAACCTTCCTGGTTTAACACATTTGGCCATAAAATTAAGCTTACCAACTAATGATTGTAATTCCCGTTTAGTGGCTTTTTTCTTGCCCAACCAAAGCTTGAGTTCCTGTAGTATTTCAACCAACTTATCACTGCCTATTTCAAGAGTACCTTTCACACTATCTACTGTGATACCGAGAAATACCATTCGAGTACTAGGTGCTAAAGCCTTCTCAGGTGACTCTACAATACCCAATTCCAAGAAGAGATTTTTCAATCTGTCAAAAGCAATAAAAGCTCTGTTTGGATACTCCACTCCGCCAAAATCGTCAACATAATTGAGTAATGTGAAAGATTCTTTGTGCATGATATAAGCAATAGCTGAAGTAGTCCTCTGACATACAAGAGCAGCGCTCCTCAATCCAAAAGGCATGGCAACATTGAAATAAAACTGGTCCTTCCAAAATAAACCTAACATGTGATAATCATGAGGATCAACTGGGAGTTGCCTGTAAGCCCTACTCAAATCCCTTTTATACATGAGAGCACCTGTGCCCTTGCTAGCTACCATCTCACCAAACAAGTCAATAGTAGGATAAACAAGTCTTGAGTCTTGACCTAAATAAACATCCTTATCAATACCATCATTAACAGAAAACTGAGAGGGGTAACTCAAATCCATGACAACCCTTCTAACAGAAGCACTGCCCTTTTTTGGTACAGTTTGCAGAGGCGATACCACTATTTCACCAGAAAAAGGATCATGTTTAAAAGGACCCATGATAGAACCAAGATTTATCTCTTTCTGTAAATAACTTTCTACATCCTGAGAAAAAGACAATGCTGAAGCATGATTTTGAAATATAGATACTGGTTTTGAGTGACTATCATAATTTATAGGCCATCCAAATTGTAAATAATCACAAACATCAACATCAAAATAATCTGCCAACAAAAACCTCCAGCTGTCTATATGTAAAGGTGTCTGTAATGAAATCCTAAGCTTTTGATAATTATAACATCCAGAGTCTTTTAGATTGGTGTTATGAGAGAGTTTGTGTTATAATGATGTTTTGTGTGTGTTATAATGAGGGAGTTTAGTACAATATGGGAGTTAATTGTTATTAGTCTTTTAGATTGGTGTTATGAGAGAGTTTGTGTTATAATGATGTTTTGTGTGTGTTATAATGAGGGAGTTTAGTACAATATGGGAGTTAATTGTTATGATTATTTATCAAATATGTAATTGCAATATTATAAATCATATGTGTCAGTCTGTTTATATGACACCAAAGTTCCCAAGTATGACATCAAACATCTCCCTGATCATAACAATTAACTCCCATATTGTACTAAACTCCCTCATTATAACACACACAAAACATCATTATAACACAAACTCTCTCATAACACCAATCTGCCTCATTATAACACAAACTCTCTCATAACACCAATCTGCCTCATTATAACACAAAAACTCCCTCATTATAACACCAAATCCCTCATTACAATACCAAACACCCTCATTATAACACCAAACTCACCCTTTAAAACACCATACCTTTGACACCAAACGCCCTCATAATAAAAAAAATACCCTCATTATAACACCAAACTCTTATAATAATACCAAACTCCTCATTATAACACCAAACTCCCTCATCATAAACCAAACTTCCTCCTTATAACACCAAACTTCCTCATAATAACACCAAACTCCATCCTTATTATAACAAACACCCTCATCATAACACCAAATTTCCTCATTATAACACCAAACTCCCTCATCATAACACCAAACTTCCTCGTAATTATAACAAACACCCTCATTATCACACCAAACTCCCTCATTATGATAACAAACTCCCTCATTATAACACCAAACTCCCTCATTATAACACCAAACTTCCTCGTTATAATACCAAACTCCCTTATTATAACACCAAACTCCCTCATTATAACACCAAACTTCCTCGTTATTATAACAAACACCCTCATTATAACATCAAACTCCCTCATTATAATAACAAACTCCCTCATTATAACACCAAACTCCCTCATCATAACACCAAACTTCCTCGTAATTATAACAAACACCCTCATTATCACACCAAACTCCCTCATTATAATAACAAACTCCCTCATTATAACACCAAACTCCCTCATTATAACACCAAACTTCCTCGTTATAATACCAAACTCCCTTATTATAACACCAAACTCCCTCATTATAACACCAAACTTCCTCGTTATTATAACAAACACCCTCATTATAACATCAAACTCCCTCATTATAATAACAAACTCCCTCATTATAACACCAAACTCCCTCATTATACCACCAAACTTCCTCGTTATGATACCAAACACCCTCATTATAACACCAAACTCCCTCATTATAACACCAAACTTCCTCGTTAAAATAACAAACACCCTCATTATTACATCAAACTCCCCCATTATAACACCAAACTCCCTCATTATAACACCAAACTCCCTCATCATAACACCAAACTTCCTCCTTATAACACCAAACTACATCATAATAACACCAAACTCCATCCTTATTATAACAAACACCCTCATCATAACACCACACTTCCTCATTATAACACCAAACTCCCTCATCATAACACCAAACTTCCTCGTTATTATAACAAACATCCTCATTATAACACCAAACTCCCTCATTATAACACCAAACTCCCTTCTTATAACACCAAACTTCCTCATTATAACACCAAACTTCCTCGTTATTATAACAAACATCCTCATTATAACATCAAACTCCCTCATTATAATACCAAACTCCCTTATTATAACACCAAACTTCCTCATTATAACACCAAACTCCCTCATTATAACACCAAACTTCCTCGTTATAATAACAAACACCCTCATTATAACACCAACTAATCATAAGTTCCCTCACTCTGAAACCAATCTCTGTCATTGCACAACTCTCTCCATGCAGGTGGGTTGAAGACAATCAGGTGTCTATGTGTGTACTGTGTAACAACAAATTCAACCAAATACGTCGCAAACATCACTGTCGCCAGTGTGGACTTGTCTTGTGCAACAAGTGCTGCAAGGAACGAGTAAGTACAAGACATTTGTTAATACTCTAGATAACATAATTAGTTTTGTTAATGCTCTGTACTCAACTGGACTCAAGTATACACCTGTTGTCTGTATGGTGGTAAGCTTAGATATCATAAAGGAGTTGAATCAAATCTTAATCATTTTCAAGTGAAATATTTAACAGAAATAACTCCAAAATTATGTTTGCATTGAATACTCTCATTCAACTTTTTTATAAAGATTTGCGCACATTCATTCAAAAGTAAATAAAGGAAAACTATGATGGCCGAGAGGGGACATCGCTCTTTCGCCCTCTGGTATCAACACGACAAAGCGATAAAGCGATATAGTCACACGACAAAGCGATAAGGCTGCACGACAAAGCGATAGAGCAACACGACAAAGCGATAACGCCGCACGACAAAGCGATAACGCCGCACGACAAAGCGATAACGCCGCACGACAAAGCGATAGTGTCGCACGACAAAGCGATAGTGTCGCACGACAAAGCGATAACGCCGCACGACAAAGCGATATAACAACGCGCTAAAGCGATAATAACAGCACGATAAAGCGAAAGAGCGATAAAGCGAAAGAGCGATAAAGCGAAAGAGCGATAAAGCGAAAGAGCGATAAAGCGATAATTACAGCGCGATAAAGCGAAAGAGCGATAAAGCGAAAGAGCGATAAAGCGATAATAACAGCGCGATAAAGCGAAAGAGCGATAAAGCGAAAGAGCGATAAAGCGAAAGAGCGATAAAGCGATAAAGCGAAAGAGCGATAAAGCGAAAGAGCGATAAAGCGATAAAGCGAAAGAGCGATAAAGCGAAAGAGCGATAAAGCGAAAGAGCGATAAAGCGAAAGAACGATAAAGCGAAAGAGCGATAGAGCGAAAGAGCGAAAGAGCGATAGAGCGAAAGAGCGATAGAGCGAAAGAGCGAAAGAGCGATATTGACATGTCGACCGTAATCTTTTACATAACAATAGAATACTGGTTTCATTCAATTTCTTTTCATTTCACTTGATATTTGATTCACATAACATAAGAATGATTTTGATAAATGATTCCACTTTAAATCCCCAAAGGTCGCTATTATATAAATATAATTAATACAAGTTTATTTTTTTATTAAGAATTTGAATAAACATATAATGAGATTTCTCTATAAAACAACTTACGGTGAATAATTGAGAAATCCATGACAATTAAAACTATAATAGATTAATTCAAAAAAGTTGACATCGTGTGTGTAAACCTGTACATAGATACTTCCTTAGACATACTTATGTGACTGAATATGATAGATTTAATCGAGCAAAGTAAAGTTTATATAAATCGGCGCACTTTGATTACTTTTGATATATATTCATCAACATAATAAGGATGCAGGTTAGTAGGAAGTCTATGGTATCAACACTTGTATATTATTTAGCCATTCAATAAAAAATTAAAGGAAAGAATAAAATCATAATAAAAAAAACTTGTTTTACTTGGTTTTAATGTACACATCAAATTGAAGCAGTGTGCGAAGAGTATACTATATAAAAATATCACAGTAGAATATTTGTATGACACGGAAATAGTTCTAAAGGGAGAAAAGACGTTTTGGGAAAATTTACTAATAGTGAACTCAGCGCAATGTCATGAATCATTAGTATGACTATAATAGGATTAACGCCTTCAGTGTATGGAGCTTAGCTTTCATTCGGATAAGTTAAATGGGACTTACACAATCTTCCCTTTAAGACTTGAATGGTTTTGCTCATATTTATTAAATTTGAAAAGTAATTATTGTAGATTATTATAGATATGTACATCTTATTAGTTTATTAATAATATCACTGTGTAAACGTAGTTTAGCAACAATTTACCACTGATGAAATTAATTAACATATTTTAGCTCTTCAAGCCTAAAGGTTTGGGTGTGAGGGCGAAAGAGGAAGGGAGCTTTACTTGGTTTAGTTTAGTAGTAAATGTCTTTTTTCACTGTTTGTCTCATGATTTGAGAATATGCCTTCCCCATTTGCATTCGATAGGATTCACTTACTGTGAGAATGTGTTCAATCATCATTATATGTGTTCCATCTATTGAGTCTGGGAAATTAGTTAGTTTCCATTTGCCGTCATAGCCTATTATATATTTCGATATCATCTTGTTTTAACTTTTGAAACCGCAAACCATTATGCATGGCATGGTATGATTTGGTATAATTGTACCCTTCTCAGCACACGGATAGCCAACAGACTTCCAATGGTGAATAATAGGATCTGATTGAGGGAATAATACAAAAGGGGAATAACTAAAAGAATTAACATTAACCTTTCTGCATTTGAGTTTTTACACACTCTGCTAATCACTCACTCGCAAATTTGCTAAAACATACATGTTAAGATATGAGAGCAGCATGAGTAGACCCAGATTGTTAAAATGTGAAACTTTTAATTCTCTGTATCAAATCGTTTTGAAGAAGAAGTCTTATAAAGATTTTAGGTTGGACCCCCTGTCACATCCATATTTGGTGAGGGGTCAGGACCAAATGAACAAATAAAATTTTATATGTAAAATCTGAAAATGTCATCTTCCTATGTCAACTGGTTCCGGAGAAGAAGTCGTTTAAAGGTTCTATTAATAATGCCAGCCACGCCAATATTTGATGGGTGGCGAAGTTCAAATGAACAAACTTTGACCCCCTGTGTGCAAGGTACCTCTCCGCAAAAGTTCAGCTTTGGGTGTGCTGCGGTTCATGAGGAGGAGTCGAAAATATGAAAAGTTTATGGTTTGACGACGGATGACGGACGGACGCCGCACAACGGGCCATGTCACTTACAAGAGAGATCTGCAAATATTATCGATAATTGACAACGTTGACCCGGCGTGTTTATACCCGTACACGTAGATCCTCCCATAGACATACTTGTGTCAGCTCTCTTTTACCATTGTTTCATTGAAAGCATATTCATTTTTGATTTCCAATGGCGGCATGGTTCTTTGTCTCTAGTAAATAATTATTTCGCTTAGAAGAAGTTCTTCTAACGCCAGTAAAATAGCAGTTTCGTTTACGACAAAATAGTTTTAAAATTATCCCTGAAGATTTCTGTTGATCCAGATGAATACGTCAAACTTTCTTCTTACTACCGCGTTTAAAAACCAATAAATTCAAAATACACCTATTCCTCCAGTATTCGTCCTTTAAATGATGTTGAAGTTGATCAAGTGTGATTGTTCTCTGTATACAATGTATGTGACTTCTAAATTTATTTTCTTTATTGTAAACGAGGTTGTCGTGAAATGAATTCATTCGTGGTAAACACTTATTATAATTATTATTAAATGAGTTATAAGTTTTATTGCGCAAAGTTCAATGCAGTTTAAATAAAATAACGGTCTATGCAAAAATCAGAATATCTGACTACTCTTAATCAATATATGTTAATCAGAATAAGCAATGTGAAAGTGCAAGTGCGGACACTATTGTATCAACATTGGTATAATATATTTACCCATTCACTATTTTAACAATGTATTATCATCAATATAATATATATTTGTCTTACATGTTTAACTTATGTGAATGAAATTGATTCAGTTTTTGGAGTACAGTCAGGCCTCGATAATCCGAACGCTTCCGTTTTTCATCAAAAACGTTCGGATAGTGAAATTTTTGGACTACTGAAATGAATTAAACAAGATGGAGTTGATAACCTTTGACAGACGAGAACGTATTTAAAATATTAAATGAATTTGACACGCTGGATATGTATAACTATCGCACAAAATGAGAAATTTAATATATTACAATCAAAAAGTACTGACACACAATGTAAAACATTACAATCTATTAAAATCACAAACTACTGACACGCTCAACTCCCGTGTCAATCCACTGTCATTGAAGTTTACCGATCCAATCAGTGTGATGATCGCTTGTCACCGGATTAATGAAGCAGAAATAGTTGTTATTAACTAATCCGTTACGGCTAATTGGCGTTCGGATTCGGAAACGGATTAAACGGATTAATGAATCAACATTTAATGAGTTTATATAGAGATTAGTTTGGTTACAGCTTGCTACCGTTCGGACACCGCAAGATTCGTATTATTGGTGGCCGGACTATCGCGGTTTGACTGTATATAAAAAAGTATATCATAGTGGTATATTTGTGTGACATTGTTTATCGAAATATGCCTTGAAAATGGTTCTTAATGAAAATAAACATGTATTTGCATATGTACTAATAGAGTGTGAGTCACCATAAATTATTAGTGTCATGATAATTATATGTTCGCCTTCAGTTTACGTAGTTTACAATAGGATAAGTAATTGGAGGTTAAGAAATCTTTTCTTAAGCACTTAAATGACTCCATTCTGCTTACATTTATGAAACTGTAAGATTACTTGTTCAAATAATATGTCACTACATGTATGTCGAGACACCCATTTTGTTTCAAGATACTTTATTTGGCTTAAATACGTGCACGTGCTGAATACGATATATGCTGATTTCAGTTCAATTAATTTCACTTAACTTGCAAATCAACCCATATCGCCCAATATATATGATTACTAGTTATACCCCCGCTACGAAGTAGTCGGGGGTATATAGCGCTCAGCGCGTCCGTCCGTCCTTGCGTCCGTCCGGAACACTTTTGGTTCCGCTCATAACTGAAATACTACTTGTTCAATTGTTATGAAACTTTATACATGTACACTTTATGGTCCCTAGATGTGCCTTTTCTATGTTTCACTCAGATTCCATGATTATTTTTTCAGATTTTCCACTTTTAAGCGTCTTTGTGTGCGCGTCTATGCTTACACTTTTGGTTCCGCTCATAACTCAAATACTACTTGTTCAATTGTTATGAAACTTTATACATGTACACTTTATGGTCCCTAGCTGTGCCTTTTCTATGTTTCCCTCAGATTCCATGATTATTTTTTCAGATTTTCCACTTTTAAGCGTCTATGGTCACACTTTTGGTTCCGCTCATAACTCAAATACTACTTGTTTCCAAGAAGGTATTAACACCTCATATACATAGCTTCTTTCTAATAAATCTGGTAAATGATTTTGACATGTTCACATTCAAGGGTAAAGGTCAAGGTCATGAGTGCTTTAATTACTACAATAATCCTTGTAAACATGATAACTTCAAACGTTTTTGTGCTGTCAGGCTCTTATTTGGTATATATCAACTATGGAGATAGACCAAGATTTGAAAAAGTTTTCGCTAAAATCTGTCAAAGGTCAAGGTCACAGCAAGGTCACAACTTAAGCATGCTATTGTGAATATGCCTTATGTTAACAATGAACACTTTGAGTCATTGCATGATTGTTATACACAATGAAAAGTTATCGTTGATGGTGTGACCTTGAAGGTCTAAGGTCAAGGTCAAGGTCATGAGATATTGGTTCAGGCCATGTTAATCCTTTGATCCAATTTTGAAATCAGAAATAGGTTTTAAGAACACACTTGTGAAAAGTGACCCCAGTGATGATTCAACTTGTTAGAATAACTTGAATAATGAACAAAGTTTGGTCCAAAAAAAATCCCATTTTATTTATGCTGAGGAGAAGGCGGACCAGGGAAAGGCGGGACCCAAAGTTTCGGAGCTGCTCTGCTTTTGCGGTGTCCCGCAAACGCTCTTCTAGTTGTTCAAATGTTACGAAACCACTTTGACTTTTACTTCTAAAACATGCTTAGAGGTGTAATACTTACTCTGCTTTAATAGTATATGTTATGGTCTTTTCATACAAAAGTTTAAACATTGATACCCTTTTGCTATTTTCAAACATTTCTCTTTGACCAATGTTAATGTAAAAGCGGGGGTATCATGAGTGAGCTTTGCTCACTAATTCTCTTGTTTCAAATGAAAGTCGAGCAACATCTGAAACCGAAATTTCACGTCGCATTTACATGCACAGATGACTCAGTAAACATTCTCAACCAAACTTTGTCCTATTGTCTGTTGTAAATAAGTTTCCAAAATGACATTTGACTGAATGACGGGCGTCAATCGCGGTGCATTGTCACGTCTTTTAACTTTACATAATTACATTGTTACGTTAATGAACCGATAAGCATTAACATTGTAATTTTCAACAACAGTACATGTACTTCAGGATTCAAATTGTTCGACATGTATTACAGTTTTCTGATAAATTTCCGCATAAATAAAACAGCCATTTCTTTAAACTGTTTTACATATCAAGTAGCATCATTTGCTTCATATATATGTAGACTATTATCGTTCTAAAACTCATTATATATACCATAGAAGGAAGTATTATCTATGCAGTTAATAAATAATGGTAACGAGGAATTTTGTAAAACAGAGAAGGAAAATGTGATTCACAACTGTTATCAACTGGTGGTGTGTAAAACTATTTTGCAATAAACATACGAATCTTAGTATCACTTTGGATAACGGCCGTCTTCTCTTTTGGTTTTCTCAGGTCAAGATGTTAAACCACTCAATCGTACTGCGCACAATGCACATCTTTATAAGGGTTGCAATCCGGCATGTAAGAAAATAAGGTTACATACAACTTGGCGCTCCCGGGTTTTGTGATCGTATGAATGTGGCTCTCCCGGCAATGGTCGGGAGTGCTGGTCCATGTTACGGTATATAATAAACTAAATATATGATGTGTCTTGCAGTCTTTTTACTTTGTTTTATCATATTGTAGGAAGGCACAGGACAGGGGAGTTTCATATTTCATTGATGTTTTCACCCCATAGCAACATATTTTATTTTATGTAATGTACACGTATTTGTGTCATGTTTTATATGTTATTTGGTCAGATGTAATTTTATCGAATACTGAACGTTGCTGAAAATCATCATTTTAATGCTAACCACTTCAGAATAGTGACAGATATACAGTTGAAAAGTCGTGACCTAAAGAAAAACTACTACAACACTTTATTTAAAACTAAACAAACAAGATTAACTCCATATTCACTTTATAATAAGCTCATTATCTATCAATGGGTGGCGCTAATTTGATAAACGGTATCATCCCGAAATCAATCGTGGGCTTCGCGGCAACCAGGAGTTTACACGACGTGTGGCCCTCGCGACATTTTGTAGTTTTCTAGTGTGGCTTTCGCGGCAACGAGGAGTGTACATGTCGTGTGGCCCTCGCGACATTCTGTAGTTGGCTTTCTCGGCAACGGGGAGTATACATGTCGTGTGGCCCTCGCGACATTCTGTAGTTTTCTAGTGTGGCTTTCGCGGCAACGAGGAGTGTACATGTCGTGTGGCCCTCGCGATATTCTGTAGTTTTCTAGTGTGGCTTTCGCGGCAACGAGGAGAGTACATGTCGTGTGGCCCTCGCGCCATTCTGTAGTTTATTAGTGTGGCTTTCGCGGCAACGAGGAATGTACATGTCGTGTGGCCCTCGCGACATTTGTAGTTTTCTAGTGTGGCTTTCTCGGCAACGAGGAGTTTACATGTCGTGTGGCCCTCGCGCCATTCTGTAGTTTATTAGTGTGGCTTTCTCGGCAACGAGGAGTTTACATGTCGTGTGGTCCTCGCGACATTTGTAGTTTTCTAGTGTGGTTTTCCCGAGCAGACAACCTTTCGAATAGCCAAACTCAATTCATTAACTTTATGTTAATAATCATAGAAACCATGTCAAGAATGAAAACCAAGATTACACGTACAATGCTAAAATATTGACACTATATTCCGAGATTATATAGACGGTTGAAGTTCACTCAACATTTGCATAATTATGAGCATTTATGTAGAGTTTACACCTTGAAAGTCAATGTGTAAGTTTCTTGTGCAAGCTTTACTATGTAGATGAATAGTAATCTCAACAAGGTGACGTACAAACTTGGATATCTACTGAACAGCAAAATAACGCCAGTCCACTAAACAATTTCGTAATTACTGATAACGCTGTAATGAGAAAATTTATAACATCACAGCATTCCAATTTTGATGACATCATAATAATAACGTGTTGAACACATGCAGACGTAACGATAAGTCAATACTTGTATAGAACTTCTGGATAACATTATATTGTGCCATAATCATTCTCTGGGAAAATAGTCACATTTCTGTTCAGATGATGAAGGGCAAAATGTGTTTTTAAATGCAATTAGAACATGTGCAAACACTCCCGTGAAGTTGTTTGATGCAAAACCCCTGTCTTTGCTGATGTTGATTTGACGTTATGGCGTCATTTATGAATTTCATTCAGAATGGTTCTATTGGTCTCATTTTGGTAAAACTTCAAGGTATTGTATTCCTTGTCGGTACCAAGGTGTTCCACGAGCACATTTATAGTAATTGCAAACTGTACAGCATGCAGTTAGCCAATATCCCAGTTTCCGAAAAAAAATCACTTTTATTTTGCAAAGCATTTACTTCTTAAACATTGAGGCAAGAGTCACAATTTTGAGTCTTTTCAAAGAGCAAATCTCGGATTACAGCACGAATAATTTATTTTTTCCCAGGCTCATGCAGATCATGTTACTATGACAACATGTGACGTGCAATTTAGGGAACTGATACCATTTGACTTTGCAATGGTAACCAACTATACTCTACAGTATCAATAGCTCCACATGTTCTCTGACATTTACTAATGATATGAAAAACCATAGGTTTAAATGCAAACAGAAACTATAATCAATATATTATAGATACGTAGTATGAAATTTGAATATTTATTTCACATACTTAATTACTTTATAGTGTGTCATGTTCTTAATACAGGTCAATACTGGTATTTTTGGTGATATGGTGATTTAACCATCAAAACTAAGTTACTCACACGAATTAAAATAAAATGGTTTCCGGTATTTAGTTATTCATTACTTGATAACGATATGTGAATCCACTAAATGCTGAAATATATACGCTTTTGGTTGAATAATGTTATATCCAAAAAACTTATTTACAGATAAAATGTAAAAATAATGCATATGGATAAAACATTTACAAATATGTTTTAAAGAGCCATTAAAAATTTATAGGAATATTTACTTTGCCTTCATGCATGCCGACAGACCAGATATTCTGATTTATTCTGAAGTACAAATAATTTCACTTTACTTGCATATTCATTCCCTAACGCCAAATGTATGCTAATCAAATAAAGTCGAGCAACAGCATTTTGTACGTGAAGAAGCCGAATTTATACGTTTCCTATATGTGCACAGTAGTTATATGACCAATTACATATTACCAACCCACATCTGACTGTCTATTAAAGGTAAGTTTCCAAACTAACATTTAACCAATTAACCCGCATCTTTGTCAAGTTTTCAATAATAAATCGTGACTTTCACCTTTATAATATCACTACTAAATGAACTAGCCTTAAATTGATAATGTTCATCAGCAATCAGTACTTTTCGATAAAATAACTTCATTTATTACGTTTGACATAATGTGACTCCAACAACATACTCAATGGGTTTTAAAAGGAACACTCAGTGTTGCATTGTAGTATTTTATCAAGAAGTATTGACTGTTATTGAAAATTAACCCTTAAGCGCCAATCACTAAATGATATTAATAAAGAGAATTATTTTGTTAAAATGATTGACGTTCAATGTCCGCAATTATCATTGTGATGAACGTCACACCAAAAATATAATAAAATCCCTTTTCACGACAAGAATAATTGTTGAATTATGATGAAACGGGAAAATTACCCACGCTCGGATAAAACCCAAAGTTCATGGGTATTGAAACACGTTTGACAGAAAAGTTAACAAAAAATAGAAGCTGACTCTTTGGTTGTTCCGTATTAATCAGTTTGCAAATTTATGTGTTTACAAGCACTACCGACAGGGTCAAAATGTCTCATTTTTATCAAGAACATATACTTTTCACTGAGTCAGAATACCCTTTTGTATTATTTATCCATTTCTCAATGTTTTAAGAAAGACTTTACCCATATACTACATTGAATTCCTGGTTATGAAAAATATATTTAATTGTTTAACTCTTTAGCGAAATAGATGTAAACAACTAGGATGTCCTCAACAGTCAGGAAAATGTATTTTACTACTATGCACTGTATAATGCCATGGGCCTCCTTTCTGATTAAAACTATCTCTTTATGTGAGCAGAATGAAGCCATTCAAGTGTGAAAGAGACGATTTTGTAACCTCAAATACGCATTCGAATGTCGCTGAGCTCCATGCACTGAAGGCGTACAACCTATTACCATCATACTAATGATTCATGGCGATGCGCGGAGTTCGCATTTTCAATAAATTTACCCAAAACGTGCTTTTTCATGAATCATACCCTTTAGAATTATTCCTGTCGCACATATTAATACACAATGTCACACAAATATTCTACTGTGATATAGCCTAATAGTGTCTTATACGTTATGATGTGCACAATGTAACCCAGTAAACAAATTTATATATTTTATTTTGATAATGATAGATTATTTTATCCTTTCCTTTGATTTGTTAGTGAATGTCTAAATAATATACCAGTGTTGTTACAATATATTTCCAAACTTGTTTCTAACATTATGTTGATGAATATATATCAGAAGTTATCAATTTCAATTCTTTATTTCTGAAGTGTAGGTCATCGGCCCGTAACTACATATCGTATATATGACAAGACATGATGTGTACAGCAACAGTCATTCAATTAACATTTTTGGTACATGGCATGAAAAATAAAGCTTGCTAAATTACAAGTTTACAATTCGATATTGACATGAGGATTTTAAATTTAGTTTTATTTGGATTTGTACAAACAGTTTCCGGCAAATGATTCAGGCGGAGCTCTTTAAATTTGGAACACACAAGAAGGAAATGGTTTTCATCCTCAATTATAGCCGTCGTCGCATTGTAAACATAATCTATCATTTCTATCTATATTATAAAACCGACCCGTTTCAATTCTTAGATGAAAAACACGTAAATTGCCCGAATACTCTAAACATTTTAACAACAACCGCATTCAAATATAATTTTTTAGACAGTGAAGCTTTAAAATAACAGTAAGATATGGAGTTGGTGCCGTTTTGAAGTGAACTATACCAATTCAGTTCATGAATACATTTTAGACGACACAGAAATTTTGAGAAACACGAAGTAGGAAGATAAACAAATTGTTGGTCCCAAACAAAACCAAAGCCCAATTAGCCAATTAGCTAATTAGCCAGTTTGGAGACTGGCGCTAGTTAGGCCTTGCGTGGGAAGATGAAGCCCAAACTGTACAATAAATCTGGAAACTTCGAAGCCCAATTAACTTTATTATTTTCTATACCTTTTAACATCATATATAACATTTTTTGGGATGCCGAGTGTCAGACATATTTAATGATTTTAAGCTATATTTGACAGCTTTTTCAGTAAAAATATAGAGTAAGTAGAAGAAATCAGAGTGCGCCGATTTAAATTTATATAAACTTTGTTTTGCTCAATTAAATCAATAATAACCAGTCACATAAAGTATGTCTAAGAAAGTATTTATGTACAGGTTTACACACACCATGTCAGCGTTTTGAATTAATCTATTAGAGTTGCAGATGTCTGTTTTAATTAGCATGGATTTCTCAATTATTCACCGTAAGTTGTTTTATAGATGTTTATTCAAATTCTTAATACAAAATAAACTTGTATTAATTATATTTATATAATAGCGACCTTTGGGGATTTAAAGTGGAATCATTTATCAAAATCATTCTTATGTTATGTGAATCAAATATCAAGTGAAATGAAAAGAAATTGAATGAAACCAGTATTCTATTGTTATGTAAAAGATTAAGGTCGACATGTCAATATCGCTCTTTCGCTCTTTCGCTCTTTCGCTCTATCGCTCTTTCGCTCTATCGCTCTTTCGCTCTATCGCTCTTTCGCTCTATCGCTCTTTCGCTTTATCGTTCTTTCGCTTTATCGTTCTTTCGCTTTATCGCTCTTTCGCTTTATCGCTCTTTCGCTTTATCGCTTTATCGCTCTTTCGCTTTATCGCTCTTTCGCTTTATCGCTCTTTCGCTTTATCGCTCTTTCGCTTTATCGCTCTTTCGCTTTATCGCTCTTTCGCTCTATCGCTTTATCGCTCTTTCGCTTTATCGCTCTTTCGCTTTATCGCTCTTTCGCTTTATCGCTTTATCGCTTTATCGCTCTTTCGCTTTATCGCTCTTTCGCTCTTTCGCTTTATCGCGCTGTTATTATCGCTTTATCGCTCTTTCGCTTTTTCGCTCTTTCGCTTTATCGCTTTATCGCTCTTTCGCTTTATCGCTCTTTCGCTTTATCGCTTTATCGCTCTTTCGCTTTATCGCTCTTTCGCTTTATCGCTCTTTCGCTCTTTCGCTCTTTCGCTTTATCGCGCTGTTATTATCGCTTTATCGCTCTTTCGCTTTATCGCTCTTTCGCTTTATCGCGCTGTTATTATCGCTTTATCGCTCTTTCGCTTTATCGCTCTTTCGCTTTATCGCTCTTTCGCTTTATCGCTCTTTCGCTTTATCGCTCTTTCGCTTTATCGCTCTTTCGCTTTATCGCGCTGTTATTATCGCTTTATCGCTCTTTCGCTTTATCGTTCTTTCGCTTTATCGCTCTTTCGCTTTATCGCTCTTTCGCTTTATCGCTCTTTCGCTTTATCGTGCTGTTATTATCGCTTTAGCGCGTTGTTATATCGCTTTGTCGTGCGACACTATCGCTTTGTCGTGCGACACTATCGCTTTGTCGTGCGACACTATCGCTTTGTCGTGCGGCGTTATCGCTTTGTCGTGCGGCGTTATCGCTTTGTCGTGCGGCGTTATCGCTTTGTCGTGTTGCTCTATCGCTTTGTCGTGCAGCCTTATCGCTTTGTCGTGTGACTATATCGCTTTATCGCTTTGTCGTGTTGATACCAGAGGGCGAAAGAGCGATGTCCCCTCTCGGCCATCATAGAAAACCAAACCACCCCAACTGTCGTCTGTACTTACATTCAAAAGTAAAAACAATGAGAGTGAAGCCATTCATTGGCATTACGAGTGTGGACAGTTTTGCTTTGGCACAAAAAAAGATTATTGAATAGTTTAATGATACATTACTTGTTATCTGTGAATATTCTATCAAATTCTATATGTTTTATTAATTATTTTTAAAAATTTAAATTAATGAAAATGCAGCGTTTTTCATTACACGTAATGCAAAAAGGCAAGATGATGGATAGTCGCGATAGAACTCGCACGTTAATGCTTATTCGCCAAATCCAAGAACTTCTCTTTTATTTCAAAGTTACGCACTTTTTTCATATTCGTGACATTATCAACATCTAAAACTTAATATTTTGATAATTCCCTGTTTTGCAGATCCCTCTGCCACAACTAGGAGTGGAGGAGGCGGAGCGGGTGTGTGACTCCTGTGCTCCTGTCACCACCCTCATCACCAAGTCTAGGTCCAGTCTACATGTACGTATATCACGAATGATATAATCTAATGTAATGAACATGCATAATTTACAAATATAGATAAGCCTGTATTACTCATTTGGTGAAACATAAACAATGTCATATTTTCCGTATGTGGCAATCGTGGCTCCTGCACTTATCATCTGAAGTCATAAATTGAAATTGTTGTAAAAAAATAATCAATAATCAAATTTCATCTCAAAATTGTACCATATGACTTCAACTAAATTTCAGCAAATTTGTGTTTAATCTTGCTCTAGACGTAAAGACGTCCCAGTATAGCTGGTGTTGTGAGTGAAACTTAGTTCGACACAAGGGAGTCCCCATCCTGTTGCCCTGTCCGGCTAACTGTCTATACATGCACACTGGGTTAAAGGTCATACATTGTGTGAAATATTGACATGTATCCTTTATAAATGTGTTTAATATAAATATACATAAAAAGCTTTAAATTGTATAAAATGTGAGATATATGTATAATTGTAATTAATTCAGTTTGCTGGTATCCTAATAACTTCTAGTGTAAATTCTCAACACAACCTGGACAGTCATATGTCTATGGATGTAGATAAATACTTGTATGACACGAAGATGGATAAGTAAACAAGCTTCTGTCACAAACTTTCATCAGCAAGGTAGAGTCTGCATGTACATACCTGATATATACTGTCAACACTAATCACAAATAATGTATACTGTATAAACACAGGTAATGTGTAACACCCACATAAATATACATTTTAGACAAATAACGATACTATATAAACAACAAAAGGTCAGGTGTAGTTCACATGCATATACTGTCTGGCGCCATGTTATAGTTATAAAATTTGTACAACATATTAATAAGCCAAGGTCCAGTTGACATGTACAAAGTACTTTTTTTCATAATTTAGAACATCATATCCGATCCTATCAATACAGTAGTTGTTAATGTGTAGAAATACTAGAAATAGATTCTAGAACTTCACATCTGTGATGTCTCTCATAGAAGATAGATATGAGTGAAACGTCTCCCCACTTTTTTGTCTCAGGGGATACAATATGGCTGTCAAGCATAAGTTTCATTTACCAAACTTCAACAAAAATCTTTTTCTTTAAATTTCAGCAATTTCAACTGGAGGCATCAGCTGGTTTATCCGAGAAATGTAAAGATCATAGTTATATTAAGAGGGTGAGTTGTCTCAGTTGTTTTCATTCATACCAAGTGTACTTAATAATGATTTACTGACACATATTTTATTGAAAG
Organism: Gibbula magus; assembly: GCA_936450465.1. Taxonomy (NCBI): domain Eukaryota; kingdom Metazoa; phylum Mollusca; class Gastropoda; order Trochida; family Trochidae; genus Gibbula; species Gibbula magus. The sequence continues at coordinate 102,126,676 of OW388290.1, forward strand.
GCTGTATTGGTATTAGGAGCAAACTAAACAATTAAGGTGCTAAAAGTACTGACAGTATTGTTACAACAGTATTATTATCAAAATCTTGACTAGTTTTCTAAAATATTTCCTTTATATATTTCCTATAACACAAAAACTCAGAGCAAGATCCTTACAGTTAAAGACTGATGAATAACAGAATGAGAATGCTATGTTGATGTAAATACTTAATTGTAGCTAGTGGAGCAGTGGATTACAGTGAGCTGTTGGGAACAGAGAGGTGAATTAAATGTTGAGTATATGTACTTGAATCCTTATAATAAAAATAATATTCAAAAATTTTAGCAAATAGCCTGGTTCCACAGCTGTCACTGTTTTCACCTTTTTGTGAACCACATTCTGATTTTTCATTTCAGCGACTTTGAAAAGTTATTTAAATTTTCACATCCAAAAGGAGAAGGGGTACAGTTTTAAAAATATAAATTTGTATAAAAATTATTGTTACAGATTTAATAAAGTATTTATACCATATAATCCTCTCAATGTATTTGTACATCAAGATAATATAAATCTGCAGGTCGTGGAGCTAGGGTTTCTTATTTCTCAATATGTGTTATGATTAATATAAATCTGCAGGTGGTGGAGCTGGGGTTTGTTATTTCTCAATATGTGTTATGATTATTATAAATCTGCAGGTCGTGGAGCTAGGGTTTGTTATTTCTCAATATGTGTTATGATTATTATAAATCTGCAGGTCGTGGAGCTAGGGTTTGTTATTTCTCAATATGTGTTATGATTATTATAAATCTGCAGGTTGTGGAGCTGGGGTTTGTTATTTCTCAAATTGTGTTATGATTAATATAAATCTGCAGGTCATGGAGCTGGGGTTTGTTATTTCTCAATATGTGTTATGATTAATATAAATCTGCAGGTGGTGGAGCTGGGGTTTGTTATTTCTCAATATGTGTTATGATTAATATAAATCTGCAGGTGGTGGAGCTGGGGTTTGTTATTTCTCAAATTGTGTTATGATTATTATAAATCTGCAGGTCGTGGAGCTGGGGTTTGTTATTTCTCAATATGTGTTATGATTAATATAAATCTGCAGGTGGTGGAGCTGGGGTTTGTTATTTCTCAATATGTGTTATGATTAATATAAATCTGCAGGTGGTGGAGCTGGGGTTTGTTATTTCTCAATTTGTGTTATGATTAATATAAATCTGCAGGTGGTGGAGCTGGGGTTTGTTATTTCTCAAATTGTGTTATGATTATTATAAATCTGCAGGTCGTGGAGCTGGGGTTTGTTATTTCTCAATTTGTGTTATGATTAATATAAATCTGCAGGTGGTGGAGCTGGGGTTTGTTATTTCTCAATTTGTGTTATGATTAATATAAATCTGCAGGTGGTGGAGCTGGGGTTTGTTATTTCTCAATTTGTGTTATGATTATTATAAATCTGCAGGTCGTGGAGCTGGGGTTTGTTATTTCTCAATATGTGTTATGATTATTATAAATCTGCAGGTGGTGGAGCTGGGGTTTGTTATTTCTCAATATGTGTTATGATTAATATAAATCTGCAGGTCGTGGAGCTGGGGTTTGTTATTTCTCAATATGTGTTATGATTAATATAAATCTGCAGGTGGTGGAGCTGGGGTTTGTTATTTCTCAAATTGTGTTATGATTATTATAAATCTGCAGGTCGTGGAGCTGGGGTTTGTTATTTCTCAATTTGTGTTATGATTAATATAAATCTGCAGGTGGTGGAGCTGGGGTTTGTTATTTCTCAATATGTGTTATGATTAATATAAATCTGCAGGTCGTGGAGCTGGGGTTTGTTATTTCTCAATATGTGTTATGATTAATATAAATCTGCAGGTCGTGGAGCTGGGGTTTGTTATTTCTCAAATTGTGTTATGATTAATATAAATCTGCAGGTGGTGGAGCTGGGAGGGGTCCAGAGTCTGGTGGTGCTGGGACAGACAGAGAACACTCAGGTCCTGGTACGTGTGGAGAGACAGCGCTTGTAGTTAATAATATTTATATTTGTATTTTATTGATAAGGAAGCCTTATCTAAACTTATATGCATTTTCCATTGTTGTTGAACGTCATTGATTTTAAAAGATTTTAAAAGCTTTTATTTTTTCAAAGTCAAATATACATAAAAATGGAGTCATTGGTAAACAGAGAACAACTTAAGTGTCAGTTAATTTGAACAGTCCCTTAAATGATATACTACATACGCTCGTCATGTTGTTTCTCAACCCCTGGGAACCTTATATCTTTATTCCAGGATCATTTGTAATCAATACAGATCTCTTGTATAATCTATTACTTCAAATATTAACACATTAGGTCCCGCACTTGTTCTTATCACCTCACCCCCATGGGGAGTATACATCTATATTGCAGGGTCACGTGATGTCTGGTCTCCACGCACTGGTCACTCATCAACCACTCCATCGAGAACTCGCTAATGCGGGCGCCATTAAAGTTATCTGTAGGTGGGTCAAGCTCTGATATATAAAACATAAACTGGAGTTATCTCCCTTCCCTTAAACCTCTCTAATATATAAGACATAAACTGGATATAGTATCTAACCTCTCCACTCAGTGTAGAGTACATAAAGTGTGTGAGTTATCTCCCTTCCCTACTTCTACGCACCCTGTCTTTCTGTGTACCCTGCATGTAGTAGAGAGGGCAGAGAGTTAGTACTGGTGTTATGATCTCAAACAAAATTATGGATAAAAGAATAGGACATGTTTATCAAAATTGATGAAATTAACTGTGACTATTACAGTCTTTTGTAAGTCAAAGAATATTTTAATCAACATTTCAACGAATATCAAATTTCAATTAGAAAAACATATTTATCAAAATAATTACAATATTTGATATAAATTACTAATGATGTATTGCAAATAACTTCAACGTCACAATATATATAACAAAACATTACAATGATTATCTTTATTAATAACCAATATGACAATGTGGTTATATATTCTACATTGTAATATTACCGGGTAAGGTTTAATAGTATGTAACCTTCTATACTAATAACACATTTATTGCTGGTTCACTTTCTATATTGTACAAGTTGTGTATGATATAAAGCCTTCTACACTAACAAAGAATGTATATAGAACTGCATGTCTCCTCACCCAGTACCAGTCAGTGAGCTAGAGACAGTGTCGCATGTGACTGTCGTGTAATCATGCGTAGTTGTATCGACAGCGTGTTGTCGCGCACCAGCGAGCGTGAGGAACAGATCCTGACAGAGGGAATCAGCTCGCTCATGATCTTCTGCAAGTCTCCGGAACTCAAGACTAAAGGTATGTTGTCATAGATCTGTGTTGTTGAGTGAATGTTGTCCTAGATCTGTGTTGTTGAGTGAATGTTGTCCTAGATCTGTGTTGTTGAGTGAATGTTGTCATAGATCTGTGTTGTTGAGTTAATGTTGTCCTATATCTGTGTTGTTGAGTGAATGTTGTCCTAGATCTGTGTTGTTGAGTTAATGTTGTCATAGATCTGTGTTGTTGAGTTAATGTTGTCCTATATCTGTGTTGTTGAGTGAATGTTGTCATAGATCTGTGTTGTTGAGTTAATGTTGTCCTAGATCTGTGTTGTTGAGTTAATGTTGTCCTAGATCTGTGTTGTTGAGTGAATGTTGTCCTAGATCTGTGTTGTTGAGTTAATGTTGTCCTAGATTTGTGTTGTTGAGTGAATGTTGTCCTAGATCTGTGTTGTTGAGTGAATGTTGTCATATATCTGTGTTGTTGAGTGAATTTTGTCCTTAATCTGTGTTGTTGAGTTAATGTTGTCCTAGATCTGTGTTGTTGAGTGAATGTTGTCATAGATCTGTGTTGTTGAGTTAATGTTGTCCTAGATCTGTGTTGTTGAGTTAATGTTGTCCTAGATCCGTGTTGTTGAGTAAATGTTGTCATAGATCTGTGTTGTTGAGTGAATGTTGTCATAGATCTGTGTTGTTGAGTTAATGTTGTCCTAGATCTGTGTTGTTGAGTTAATGTTGTCCTAGATCTGTGTTGTTGAGTGAATGTTGTCATATATCTGTGTTGTTGAGTGAATTTTGTCCTTAATCTGTGTTGTTGAGTTAATGTTGTCCTAGATCTGTGATATCGAGTGAATGTTGTCATGGTTACACATAGTGAAACTGAAGCTAACCGGTCTAATTATTTCGCTTAAGGTTGTCATTGTTTTACAATAGAATTTAGTAAAAGCCATAATTATCTGCGCCTGATTGGCAGTTGCATGCAGTAATTGCCGTGGGTGATACTGATTGATATTTGCCATAGTTACATACAAGTTGTAGTACTTCCTCTCTCCAGCGCTTGACGACGGAGCGTTGAACCCGGTACTGAGTCTGTGTACGTACCAGTCTCCGACCCTCGCCCTTCTCTCGCTCAGTACTCTCAGCCTCATTGTGGAACACCCGGCTACCCATAATGCAATAGTGGAGTCCTCTCGCAGAGCATTACCCAGAATCCTCTCTCTGACAGCGGCACAAGATGAACAGGTAGGTAGAGTTCATAGCAAGCGCTTGTTCCATTCTTGTTGCATTTGGACAGGACTTATCCATTTGACCATCTTACGTTAGTCTTTGAAAATGAGTCTCTTTATTTTCCTTTGACAAATCTCCTGAAGCCAAAGGAAGACTTTGAGAAACAGACATAAATATGTGCCATAATATATGTTGTTTTAAATTCATTGTTTGAAGGATCCATATATTGATAGAGAGTAGGGTGCATATATGTTAAACATTTCTGTAAGCGTTTTGTTGCGTGTTTCTCCCCCAGACGCAGGAGGTATCTCTGAAGACACTAGCTCACCTCTCCAATGGGACAGACTGGCACAGGCACCGGATTGTTCAGGTCAGGGCATGGGAACAAGCAATTCATATGTAAACAACTACTCTTTCATAGAAAATGTTACCTACAATTAATTGATGTTTAAACTTTTGGGTTTGAGGTCAGCATGCTAGCCAATACACAGCTGTGCTTGGTGCTGTTAAAGAATTGAGGTCAGCATGCTAGTCAATACACAGCTGTGCTTGGTGCTGTTAAAGAATTGAGGTCAGCATGCTAGCCAATACACAGCTGTGCTTGGTGCTGTTAAAGAATTACCTCCTGGTAGAACCTTGATTATTATTTGAATGCAATTCTTGAAAGTCACCGAGCCAGGATCCCTACAATAACCTTCACTCCCTGATACAACAATATGTTATTGTCAGCCCCAGGTCAATCCAGGATTATCAAAGATTCCTGAAGGATACAGAATGGTTGTACACTTCTTATTATCCTCTGACACGAAGTGGAAAGTTTGAGGTTTGAGCTCCGTCCTTCCATCAGTAAATCAATGGTTTTATATTGCTGATCCCCACACTTCCTATTATTCAGCGGGTCAAGGGTTAAGGAAATGAATTGATCAATGATCATGATTAATCTGTCGGTGCAGGAGGATTTCACGTCCGGGCAGAGTCTGTTGAAGGCGCTACAGAGTCGGCCGAAGAACGAACAGATTCTGTGTAATGCCATGTGTCTCATCGCCAACCTGGCCACCAGCGCAGAGGATCAGGTTCGTTTTCTTCCCTATAATGATACTAACTCAGTTGGAATAAATAAACAAAAACTACATCTGTAAAAGATTATCTATTAATTATAGTTTGTTCAAGATTTACCTGAAGAAGTTCTGAGTTGCTGTGTTATTATTTATTTCAATTAATTTTTTGACTAATGTTTTGTCTCTGAAAAAAAACTTTATTAAATGAATACAAACTTCAGATAAATTGCAATTTAGACTTGCTTTTCAAGGGGATGTATTAAAATGAACAATTGTTCAACATTCTCTGCAACACTGACTTTCTCATGTCATGTCAACATAATTATGAACTTCAACTATCTTTTGAAAATGGAATAAAGATATATGCACAACATTACTTATGTGAAAATAGAGTCAATGATCCATAAAAACCTGTCCCTGACCCCTGACCTGACCCCTGACCTCTGACCTGTACCCTCTGACCCCAGAGCAGCCTACAGGAAGTGATGATGTGTGCAGGTGAGCTGCTGCAGAGCTGTTCCTCGTCAAACATTGATCTCAAAACTCATCTGAGCCGCGCCCTCGCTAACTTCTCCGGCCACAAGCAAAATGCAATGAAGTTGGTGAGCGCTTGTTTTCTAAAATTGAAATACATATTTAACTCTAATCCATCTTGCACCTTGAAGCTGAAATTATGTTCCTGTGATGACTTTTGACCCTGATTGTTTCCCTCCACTACCAGTAACTCTTTACTGTCCGTCATCGAACTTCATGAGTGTAGCTCCTGAGCCCAATCTGATTAAAATCGACCTTGTTCCAAGGAATAAAATTTGCAAAATTATGCATCTACCAGGATACGAACAGGTTGGGCGTCTTTTGATTGGCTACCTGATCACATTGCGCTCGAACACGCGAGTCTACGGGCTGTTATCAGACAGGTTGGCGTGGAACCTACAACTGATATGAGTTCGTATACCGGTATATGTACTATTTTGCAATTTGTATCCACGGAAAACCGTCGATTTTAATCAGACTGCTCCTGAGCCCCTGACCAACTCAGAATACTACGGGTTCCTGCAGATTGGTAACTCAGAATCATTTGACTAATGGTCATCTCGGCCCTTAAAGGCAAAATATCATGAAAGTCTGTGTGTCCAATAACAAATTGAAATTACCATGAGAGTCTGTGAGTTGGAAATAATTGTGGATCTAGATCTTTGGTTTATTGTCCAGAAATCAACAAGTATATGACTTGTTTGCATCTTTGTCACTCTTCTGCCATATTCCGCCAGGTATCGTACATCCCCGACATAGTACAGGTGTGTATCAAGTCGTCATCGTCGGTGCTACGGGTCCACGGAACGAGAGCCATCCTCAACATTCTCACGTTTCTACCCAACCTGACCACCACCGAACTCATGAGGTATGTACGGTTTTAATTCAGAAGTTTCTAATAGTTATAAAATTTCATGTCTGCAGGTTGGAAAGTTAATCACCGACTCAGATTAACAGATAAGGGTGGGAAATTTTCTTATTTGACAAAGATTACAAACATGTGACTTGTGTTGAGTGAGCACTGATGTCTGTCTGTGTGTCTGTGTTTGCAGAGATGGGGCGGTGGACTTCCTGGAAGGTCTTGGCCAGGTCCCGGGACTCATGGACGCCGTGCAGTCCTCGCTCCTCCAACAGGCCGGACTCTTCTCTAAACCCCAGTGAATCATAGTATTAATGTTTGTTCCTTCCCCCCCCCCCCCCCCCCCCCCCCTTTACATTGGTTGACCCCTCCCCCCTTTCAAAATTCCTGGATCCGTCACTGTAAAGGCTTAGTAATATCATCTCTGCATAAAAACCCAGGAATTTGCTAGCTCCCTTGCTTGGTCTTCAGATGGCAGGTGCTTGTTCTCACCTGTATTCTTGTGGTGGTACAGCATTATTTAGTTATCATCTAGAGTCTTTGTTTCTTCAAGGTCCTTGTTCTGTTATTTGATCACCTCTAAAATATGTCAAATGTAATTGGTTTTGATTGTTATGCATTAAAGTTTGTTATTGTTATTTTGTAATGTTACCATATTGTTAAATGATTTTATTGAATACCGTATACATGTGATACCCCCTATATAATAAAGGACATCATCGATAGGACCTAACCCTCATACTTGTCTTATAATATCTTGATGTTACATATCACTCCTGAGAACGTTTCTAATTGCGGATTCTCTCCTGCTTGTCACTGATTACAAATCCTACGTGGACCTCTATGCAGGGAAGGATCTACGATGTTCGTCACACTTGCCACCCAAACAACAAAAACCATGTTGTCAAGGGGTCAATGAAGCTCATTTAGAACTCTCATGACCACCAATCCCATAACCTGTCTCTGGATCAGCCATGAATGTTCTTACCGTGTAGTGTCCTATGTGCTCAACGGCAGTGAAAGGGTTAAACCATTCCATCTTCTTGTACAGTACGGGAATACTTTATGTATGAAATCAAATTGTTGGCACAGGGCCGTTTTGTTGGACTATATTTGTTAATATTGTTTGCTTTTTTACAAATGTGTTTGTTCTGAACACATCGAAGCTTCTCATCATTTCGACTAATGTCATGGAAACATTAAGTCGTCCTGGCTAGTTTCATTACTTCATGTCAGCTTATGTTTCAATTTCACTGAATGGAAAATGTCAAATATTAATACCACATATTAATTGACTGATTAATATGAATAAAAACTGTATTATTCTATATTCTATTTAAATATTCTTTATTGACCTTTGTGGTTGAGCTATGATTATTATTAAATGTTTTAATATGAAGATTACATTGCTGGCTTTATGTCTGAGTGAAATAAAGTGTTTCAAAGAATATCATGTTGAAAGGGTGATATGACACTATTCTGAAAATGGTATTTTCATTAAATCATATAAAGATGTAAATTATTATTTTAAACAAAAGTGCAATAAATATTTTAATATGATAAATATGTTGTTTTTATTACAATTTTTACACACTTTAATTCTGAGTGTAAATTCTCCAAGTCGCTATATCATTCGTTCTTATCAGAAGCAGCTCGTTATCAGGGAGTGTTGATACAGCGATGTCTTCCACACAGGAGCTGGGGCTGGCTTCATCAGTGTGTTCAACAAGATGGGATCGGGCTAAGAATTTAAACAAGTCAGTTTCTATTCATTAAATATGATTGCTTAAACGTAATATGATGGAACAGTTACACGGAGAGGAAGGGAACCTTGATTGAAGGAATAATTCTTTAACTCCCCCTTACACCGCAGTGCATAACCACCATGGCGTTGCAGGCTTTCCTCTGCAATAAAACTAGCAGCCTTGGTATTATAAGTTATAACATTCAGATAGCCACATGGCGTTGCGGGCTTTCTCCCTGCCATAATACTATCAGCCGCGATATAAGTGAAATACTCTTGAAAGCGGCGTTAAACCCCAACTCACTCACTCACTCACTATAACATTCAGTGGAGGCTGACATCGCAATTTATCAGACCCGTGTTAGTGTTTATCCAACGAGCCATAGGCTATTAGCTATTAACAAACTAATAACGTATTTATCTTACCGCACCTCACCTCACCTCGACAGTGAACCTTAAAATCTCAAAATAAAAGTCTGTTTGTAATTACTAAAGTTAAATGCTCACCTACTGCATCAACAATATGGAACAAACTACCAGACCATCTCAAATGTGCTGTCAGCCTTCCATGTTTCAAGTTTCAACTCAAGACCCACTTGTTTAGACAATACTATCCGTAATATATCGTCCTTTCCGAAGAGCGCAAAGAGCTTAAAGTTCTGCGCTGTAAAAATGAATGTATTATTATTATTCTATTTCACATATTGTAAAGGGGGCGGTCACCCATCACATTTGACACCCCTTCTTGATGCAGTTTGCCCTGTTACTAGATAGTGATGCCCTGTTACTAGATAGTGATGCCCTGTTACTAGATAGTGATGCAATCTTGATGTACTGTAAAGGTGGAACCCTTCCTGCACCAGGTCGGATACATATAGAAGAAGTGTTAAAAATAAGTTAGTTGTTTCACGTTTACAGCGAGGTTGTAATAATCTTCGGTAAAAAGTGTATAATGTCAGTAAACAGACAGGAGAAGAAGTGGATGTTGTCAGAATGTAATTGACTTCGAAGTATCTACACCAGTTCTTCTCTTGATACTGACGCTTTAGGAGAGACAAAAATAGAAGAACGGTAAACTAGCAGTATATATCTTTGTGTTTACCCACAGCGAGGTAGTTGAGCATGATGTTTAGAAACACAGTGTATTACGTGCGAAAAACTGGCTTCAATTAAGAGATGCTGCTTTTAACATTCTAACCCAACAGTGTTACAGAGAAAAAAGTCAATATGTCTAAAAGCTTATAAAATAATTCATGTGATAAACACAGTGATTCTGTCATCAAATAAAAATACAGAGAAAAATGCAATGTTGTGCTCAGTCAAAGGCCACACAAAACTGGTTACTTGTTTGACTGATCCTTTTGGGCAAAATGTCTATAGGCAACAAAAAAGTAACAAAGCAACATTGCTCTCATCTACAGGAACTGATTCAGTGATACCTTAGTAAATACACAAACAAACAAAATAGTAGTAAAATTGAAAGTAAATAGTAAATTGAAAAGGTAAAATAGTAAATATCTCGCTCCACTTCTCCATCACATATCCATATAGCCATAGCACTACTGTCTGATGTGCAGGACTAACACACACAAACAATAAACTAAAAGAAGTTACAGTGAAGACAACCATACACAGCAGCAAAGTAGTAGATATATTTTTCTCACCTCCAGTTCCCCCTGTCTGTATCCATGACGACCTGTCCGGCAGTGATATCTATGACAGATGATTTCAGAGCAGATCTGTCTGTCTAACCTAGAAATCTCGAGGCTTCATATCACATTAAAACTCTTCACTTATTCCTCAGTAACTCACTCCCCAGTTTCTGTGTTTCTGATGGAAATGTTTGTCTAGTTCCTGTTTCCCTGTATAAAGTCTCTGATTAAAGGATGGAGTCAGCTCCTGTCAGCTAATGGATGTATATGTGTGATACCAGCCAGGAGGGTGCGTTATACACCGTTATTCCCCTATCATATCACCTCCCCTCTTCTCTGGGGAGGAAATGAACTTCTGGGGATTAGGCGTCGAAGAGATATATGCTTGTCTAGACTTGTTGCTGGTCTTGTAGTCAAATAAATCACAATATGTTTAACTATTTTACAGTTATGAAATTCATTCATCATCATTAAATTGACAAACCTGTAGCTAAAATTCACAATTACAAACCCGACTAGGAATTTGAAGAGTGTTTTTAGCCAAGAGAATGTGATGCTGAGCGGACAGCTGCAGTCTGCTTTGCTTCCGAGATATTGGTTTCACGCTGTGATGGAATAGCCAGGAACTAGGTCAAGCTATAAATAGAACAGAGCTGCTGGTGCACTTTCTGGGAATCCAAGAACTATTCCTGTCAGGCTGCGCTGTGATTGGTGGAGCTGGCAGGTGGATATGTCAGTTATTCCGCAGTCTCCAGCAGGGTGCAGTGTGGAGCTACTTTACATACCTCACTGGAGGAGCGAGAGAGAGAGAGAGAGAGCGGTGTACAAGATGAGATGATGATGGACATTTTGTTGTTACAGGTAGAGGTTCTTCAAATTAATTTCGGAAAATGATACAATAATGCCAAAAAAAGAGCTAATGAAACAAACAATAATATATATGATTTATATATTGGTTATAAGTTTTATAAATTATAAGAAAGATAATTGTTTGTTCACGAAACTTACAGATAAAGAAAGTTTATGTTATGTAAGTGTCATGTTTGCTCAGCATCTCAACATGAAAGATTTAAAAAAGAAAAACTATTGAATTTCATAATTGGACATCTGACATTTTGTTCTGACATTTTCATTTCCGAGACTCATGAAGTACTAGCCAATTGTTTACATGCTGTAATGGCGATGTTGCTGGTTTAGTTTTGAGCGAGAGGTTACAATTAGGAGACATGTGCTGCAGATTTCCTCCTGCTGGAATCATTATATACTGATTGATGAAATGTTTATTTAACTCTCTACATGTGAAACTATTTAAGGTGCCCAAGGCAAATTCAGAAATGAAGGGGTACCGTACACCCCATTCTGCACAAGTACAAGAGGTCCACAGAGTAGGATTTGAACTGTTTCGAGGGCGGGTGGATCTGGCACTGGATGCACAGCACAGCAACCAGCAACATGAGGGTGGATTTGAATTGGGTAGTGTGAAGCAGGATGTATATTTATCTCTCAGGATGTTTATTATATGAATTAATCTGTCACCTTCTTGATCTGTCAACAAGAACTGATGGATGCAAACGTTTTAAGAGTGGAATTAAATGTAATATCAAAGAAATATTTCATAATTTTAGATGTTGTACATAATTTGATTAAATGTATAAGAAATACTGACAAATACCAATTAATGGATGTTGTAGTAGTTGTGATGATAATTATACTGTCATAGCAAAGATTGACAAAACCATATTTCCAGGCTGGCAGTCATATTTCATACACTGTAATCAGACATTACACTGGTTATTGATCATTAAGTCATTTTATTAAATGTTTCACAAATACCTTCTTTTTTTAGATATAATTCCTCTCGTTAAGTTAGGCCATGAGAATAAAGACATCATATACAGAGAGACATATAATCAACATTTGAAAGTGGAGCATAAAAACAAGAAAAGCTCAGACCAACATACAGACAAGACCAAGACAGTTTCTAAGAACAAAGATTAATTGTTCACAGTTGATGTACAGCAGAAGGATTGAAGCACTTATAAAATCCCTGTATAAGCTCTGTACACTGTTAAGTCTCTCTGTGTCCACATGTTCAACTCCTGGATCAATGTCAGAACCCTTTCTCAGTGGGTCTTTAGTATTTAAAATCTAAAAGAATTTTTAGCAGCTTTTAGTAAATATTTGAGAATCTGAAGTTGATGCTTCGTGTGGGGTTTAGAAAGAAAAGTACAATCTATCTTTGTGATTAATGTTTCAGTCTAAGCTTTCGACTTCATTAGTGAAGACTTTCTTGCGTTTGCTACAAAATAAACAATAAAGTAAGTCCTAGTGAGTGAGTTATTGTTTAACGCCATTTCTGCAGTATCACAGCTATTAGCATCAAAAGTAAGTGCTAGACTGGTCTCCTATAAACTATTTTGAAAACAACAAAACATTTAGGGTTATAAACAACAGCTGTTTACAGGCATTGCTTACTTCATTAAGTGGTTTGGGTTTGAAATTAATTTTTTTTTAAATTTCAAAATTTTAATAAAATACAATAAAAAGGTGCCTCTGAGATGAGTCCTAACCAATCAGACCACAGGGTTTGTTATTTAAGGAATCTCACAGCATGTGTAAATATATCTCTAACCTTATGAGGGGGAACTGTCAGGACTATTTATTGGCCCCTGCCTACAGGACCAGTGGTGACTTCATGCGGTAGTATAAATTCACTGGTTTCTGGTCTCAGGGACCACAGTATGAGTTGGAGACAGTCTTCTGTCACATGGCAGGACAGTTACATTTCTGAGAATACCTACAAAACTCCCCTCAAAGGATTCCTTACGTTTGTTGATTTCACATAATATAAGTAGAATGCTTTTAATCCAATAGACAAATAAAATATTTTTCCGGGGTTTCATACTGTGAGGATCCAAGATGGCCAACTATGTCTAACCATCTTGATATGTTGTAGATAAGAAGTAGATAAGTAAGTATCGGTATGCTTGTATGTATATTTAGAATCTGATGTGTACAAGCCATATATGCCAACTAGAACAAAATTTATTATACTATATATTTTTTGGAAATTTCTTTTGCATGTCAGTACCTCATTTGTTCACTTCTACAATGGCAACATTACATTTTCTGGCTAATTGTTTCTCTCTATGGAAGCGACAGATACCGGTAGTTAAGATATTTGTCCCTTTTAGACTTGAACTTTCCCAAAAAAATGTCTCGACAATGAAAGTCTCAAATTTCCTCAGCTCTGGGTTTGAAGTTCAACATAGATTGTCTAACTTCAACATAGATTGTCTAACTTCAACATAGATTGTCTAACTTCAACATAGATTGTCTTCATATTTACATACTTCTATTTTGATAATTTCAAACTTATAGAAAATGAATTCAGATTTATGTCTAAGAGACTGTCTGCAAGTCCAACAATAGAGAAAAAGAGTTGTATTTTTCTTTGCTCGTCAGGTGTGACTTACACTTCATTAAGCACGTATCTATTACCACCTCTCTCTGACGAGCCAACAGCACTAGAGAGACAAGACCAAGGGTTTGTAAACCAGATAAAAACTGAGGTTTTTATTCTCATCCATCTCGTATTTAACAACTGACACACAGTGCGCGCTCACGGGGAGACAACACAAACAACAAAAAGATAAACTTGTTCTGCGTCTAGTTGAAGCTGGTGCAGTCCTATTTCCAATCTCTCTCTTCCGTCTCCACAGCCGAGATGTTGCGTCGTTATCCGGTTCCGACTCTGTTAGTTAATATGTCATTAGTCGCTAATATATCATAAGTCTGTTGGAGAAGTTGTTGATGTTGTTAACATTGTGAATGCCTCTGTTAAGGTTGTAAATTTCTTGTTTCTCATTAAAGCACACCCTTTGAATTGGAGTGATCTGACTTTGTTTCTTTGTTCAAAATGTGCTTCCAATATGAAGTCAGGACTTGTTTTTAAATTACTGTTGGTGTGGAGGGTGGAGGGTGGAGGATGGAGGGTGAAGGGTGGAGGGTGGAGGGTGGAGGGTTGACCCAATCAATGGATATTTTTATTCAAGACACACGTGTCACATCTAATATTATTTATTTTCAAGCTGGAAACAAGTGTCACTTTTGATATGTCAGTTGTTTGTGTAAATTATTGGTAAATCCACAGAAATAATTTTCTTGTTTCAGAGTCTGGCTAATTTTTCACAAAAGGACCGAGGGCAGTAGAATTTTATTTTTATTTTTTTTGTTGGAAAAAAGATGCCGAGAGAGGATTATCATTATATTTCCCCTTAGATGTGCTTGAAGTATACAAAATGAAAGCATGTCCGTCCCTGCAGACCCATATATTTGGTGCACAATGGGATTTTTGGGTTTAGCCAAATTCAGAATTTAGTTTTTGAATGACAATAAAATGAAGTCACACGCGCAAATAAAAATGATGCGTCAATGCCCGAGAAACTTTCCATTTTTAAAATTTATTTGACGAGCCAGAGATGAGTGTTGAATCTAACTCATGTTGAGCTACAAGCAGCCACTCCTTCCCTGACCGTGACACCATCAACAAGTAGCAACACTTACCTTTCTTCAGAGAAAAAGCTTTCCTAACTAAGCTCTCTCCTAAAGAGAGTTACAAATTCCTGTGGCTGTTAACAGATCCTGTTGATTACAATGATAACAATCTACTCCACCACAGAGAAGAAAAACTTCCTTTAATGTGGTCTCCTTCAGAAGAAATAATTGAGTTATCCGCAGATAAAGAAATATATCTGTTAACTACAGAAACCACAGGAAATCTCTTAGCATAGATAAGTATTAAACCAGCTATTAAACCACAAAAAGAGAAATGGTCTGGTAAATCCCAGAAAGTTATTCTTTCTCAAAACAGCTTCACCTTTAGCTCCGTTGTTTTGTGAGTTGTTCAACTTTTAAAGTACAGAGTGATCATGATTTAAAATTGTAACAATTTTGCTTCTGCACATATTTCTTTTCAGTATAAGACAAGATTTAGAGATAATGTTTGTTTATGCTTCACTAAATCTGTGTTTTACCTCGTAATGTGACTAAAAGCTATTAGCATTCTTCTCATCAAGTGAAACGACAAAACTACTTGCAGTTTTTCTGATTTTACCTGGTTTAAATTGTTTGGGAACATAGACATGAAAATAATTTAAAACATTAAAATACCGTGGAGTGGATGTCTGTTGGTAAATCAATTTTGAGATAAAACAAACCTCAAAACAGTATTTTGAGTTTTGTATGTTTAAAAGTTTATACTTTTTCCACCACTCTCATGTATGCCACGAACTTGCTAAAGCAATAAACTATAATTTTGTCTTTAAACATAATTTGAATAACTCTGGATAATAAGGACCAAATGTTGGAGACTTTATTGCTGCCATATTTCCTGCTTGCCTCCGACCATGTTGGTTAGAGATTAGGTCAAGGTGACATGCCAGCAACTCCAACAAACTCTTTCACTTTGGTCTTTGTTCAACTAGTTCAACCTGTTTTAAAAAGGAAACAATTTCATTTTTTAATGTGAAAAGAATGGAAGTGAAATACCATTTCAAAATTCTGAAAACACTTTTCTGATAGAAACAAATACAGTAGCTCAAACCATGTGCGGACAATTTCCGCGGTGCACGCAGCTCCCTCATTGTTGGGAATAATTGAATGAGTGGATATTGTGCACATGTGCTTCATGTGCCAGTCCATGAGTCGGGGAATTGTTCACCCTTGTCCCGATCCCCACTTGCTCCGTTTATGTGAGAGGCCAGCATGGTAACCAATATACCACTTGCACCATTTATGTGAGAGGCCAGCATGCTAACCAATATTCCACTTGCTCCGTTTATGTGAGAGGCCAGCATGGTAACCAATATACCACTTGCACCATTTATGTGAGAGGCCAGCATGCTAACCAATATTCCACTTGCTCCGTGTATGTGAGAGGCCAGCATTCTAACCAATATACCACTTGCTCCGTTTATGTTCTTTATGTTTAATAGATTAGAATTCCTGGTCAGTCTCAGATTCACATTGGAGAATATTTGGTTTTATAATTATAAGAATAATATAAATTAAGAAATTCATCTGTATTGGAGTTTCAAGAAAAGTGTCCAAAGAGATGATGATATGTAAAAGTGTCTCGAGTAATGATCACCTGTATAAAGCTCGGAGAAATATATATAGGTATTCTCCGAGTGGCTGTCCTTTAAAATGAAACACTCCTTCCCTTTGTTTGTTATTTGTTACAAAACTCAAACAAATTTGCCTCATCTAAATCTTTTACATTTACCCTTTGGGCAGACAAAATTAATTAATTGGTTTAAATATCAAACTGTCTAAAGGCATGAGGCCAAGAAAATAAGAAGGAAGAAACAACTTCAAATTTGCTCTAGTGTAAATAAAAAATGCTCAGGTAAGCAATCAGCTCAAATCAGGCAACATTGGGAGGGATCTGAGTAACCAACTAAATAAAATTGGTGGGTTTATGTGAGGTGTTACATCTCCTGACATCAGTTAGATGGTTTATGTGAGGTGTTACATCTCCTGACATCAGTTAGATGGTTTATGTAAGGTGTTAAATCTCCTGACATCAGTTAGATGGTTTATGTGAGGTGTTACATCTCCTGACATCAGTTAGATGGTTTATGTGAGGTGTTACATCTCCTGACATCAGTTAGATGGTTTATGTGAGGTGTTAAATCTCCTGACATCAGTTAGATGGTTTATGTGAGGTGTTACATCTCCTGACATCAGTTAGATGGTTTATGTGAGGTGTTAAATCTCCTGACATCAGTTAGATGGTTTATGTGAGGTGTTACATCTCCTGACATCAGTTAGATGGTTTATGTGAGGTGTTACATCTCCTGACATCAGTTAGATGGTTTATGTGAGGTGTTACATCTCCTGACATCAGTTAGATGGTTTATGTAAGGTGTTAAATCTCCTGACATCAGTTAGATGGTTTATGTGAGGTGTTACATCTCCTGACATCAGTTAGATGGTTTATGTGAGGTGTTACATCTCCTGACATCAGTTAGATGGTTTATGTAAGGTGTTAAATCTCCTGACATCAGTTAGATGGTTTATGTAAGGTGTTACATCTCCTGACATCAGTTAGATGGTTTATGTAAGGTGTTAAATCTCCTGACATCAGTTAGATGGTTTATGTGAGGTGTTACATCTCCTGACATCAGTTAGATGGTTTATGTGAGGTGTTACATCTCCTGACATCAGTTAGATGGTTTATGTAAGGTGTTAAATCTCCTGACATCAGTTAGATGGTTTATGTGAGGTGTTAAATCTCCTGACATCAGTTAGATGGTTTATGTAAGGTGTTAAATCTCCTGACATCAGTTAGATGGTTTATGTGAGGTGTTAAATCTCCTGACATCAGTTAGATGGTTTATGTGAGGTGTTACATCTCCTGACATCAGTTAGATGGTTTATGTGAGGTGTTAAATCTCCTGACATCAGTTAGATGGTTTATGTGAGGTGTTACATCTCCTGACATCAGTTAGATGGTTTATGTGAGGTGTTACATCTCCTGACATCAGTTAGATGGTTTATGTGAGGTGTTACATCTCCTGACATCAGTTAGATGGTTTATGTAAGGTGTTAAATCTCCTGACATCAGTTAGATGGTTTATGTGAGGTGTTACATCTCCTGACATCAGTTAGATGGTTTATGTGAGGTGTTAAATCTCCTGACATCAGTTAGATGGTTTATGTGAGGTGTTAAATCTCCTGACATCAGTTAGATGGTTTATGTGAGGTGTTAAATCTCCTGACATCAGTTAGATGGTTTATGTGAGGTGTTAAATCTCCTGACATCAGTTAAATGGTTTATGTGAGGTGTTAAATCTCCTGACATCAGTTAGATGGTTTATGTGAGGTGTTACATCTCCTGACATCAGTTAGATGGTTTATGTAAGGTGTTAAATCTCCTGACATCAGTTAGATGGTTTATGTGAGGTGTTAAATCTCCTGACATCAGTTAGATGGTTTATGTAAGGTGTTACATCTCCTGACATCAGTTAGATGGTTTATGTAAGGTGTTAAATCTCCTGACATCAGTTAGATGGTTTATGTGAGGTGTTAAATCTCCTGACATCAGTTAGATGGTTTATGTGAGGTGTTAAATCTCCTGACATCAGTTAGATGGTTTATGTAAGGTGTTAAATCTCCTGACTCAGTTAGATGGTTTATGTGAGGTGTTAAATCTCCTGACATCAGTTAGATGGTTTATGTGAGGTGTTAAATCTCCTGACATCAGTTAGATGGTTTATGTGAGGTGTTAAATCTCCTGACATCAGTTGGATGGTTTATGTGAGGTGTTAAATCTCCTGACATCAGTTAGATAGTCTACCACTAAGACTCGGAAATTGATTACTAAATATCAAAAAGGAGCCTATGAGAAATTTTCGTAAAATCAAACTTCTCATAGGCTCCTTTTCAATATTCAACGTAATGGTAATATTTTACGAATAAATACTTTTTTAAGACCATTAGTTTAATAGGTAGAGATGCCTTTTCACATTAACATGCTTCCTGCCACAGTGGCATAAAGACAGCAACGTAAGTGTTACTTCAGCAGCCAGACTGACTGATAAGAGGTGCAAACTCATTAATCAGTTCCCCTTTCAATTTAAAAATTTTTTTTCATAAAGCCAAAGCTAAAATCTGATGGAAAACAGTTTATGCATCGTAAATGAAGCAATGATGTAACACGTACTCTGTATCATATTTTTGAACCTCTCATAATGAACATTACAGCATAATTCAAAACTTCAAAAGACTTGGCCTCAACTTAGCGACCTAATAAATGTAGAAAGATATCATCTGTTAAACGAATTACAACTTCCAGACATGTCACCTGTCGTCTTGGTTAGTCAACTCTTGGTTAGCCTCCAGGTTGATTCTTAGTTTCAAAATTGGTCAGTGGAAATCTAGACTAGCCTTTCTAGCCCCAGGCTTTCAAAACTAGCTTAGCGGTGAGTTTATTTCAGCACTGAGTTCATCTTAGCACTGAGTTCATCTTAGCAATAAGTTTATCTTGGCACTGAGTTTATCTTAGCACTGAGTTTATCTTAGCAATGATTTCATCTTAGCAATGAGTTCATCTTAGCAATGAGTTTATCTTAGCAATGGGTTTATCTTAGCAATGAGTTCATCTTAGCAATGAGTTCATCTTAGCAATGAGTTTATCTTAGCCTTGAGTTTATCTTAGTAATGAGTTTATCTTAGCAATGAATTTATCTTAGCACTGAGTTATTTTAGCAATGAGTTCATCTCAGCACCAATTTCATCTAAAGCAAGTGTCAATGAATCTGGGGGTCACTGCACAAAACAAACTTATCACAAAGGTAACCTAAGTGCTGTTCTTTAATAATGCAGTGATTTAAGGTCACCTTAATTAATGTTTTGTGTTATGCACTCTAGGATAGAGAGGAGTGAATTAAGTCTGATTTCAAGAGTATTTCACTTTTATCACGGCAGGGAGAAAGCCAACAACTGTCTCTTTGGCTGTTACAGTGAAACCTGTACATATTTGTTGAAACTATGGGTGTTACTGCACTGATATTCAGTGTAGCATTGCACCCAAACCTTACTGCATGTAGAACAACACAGACAGGACTAAGAAACATACAGATCCAATGACAGGATTCAAACCCCAGACCTTTTGGTCCGAAATCAAGCATGCAGTCCTCTGTGCCCTCAGGTGAAGTAAAACTGGGACTGAGAGGAGCCTTAATGTCTGAGAGCCTAGAGTTGAGTAATCTAGACTTGCTATAATCTTCTAGACTGGGCTAGTCGTCAATTGAATTCTTTGCTCTAGGGTCTGGATAAGAGACTAGGAGATCTGTTGAACTGGAAGACATGGTAGCTAGACCAGCGCTAGACTCCCAGACAGACGGATGGACAGGTGGCAGTCAGGTCGTTCAGTGCAAGAACCGAGTCTGGGGTCGGGGGAGTGTGAACATGTGTAAATAATGTGATGATGAAAGGCGGAAGGAAGAATATGGTTATTTAAAAGCTTGAGTTTTTAAAAATAATGTTACACTTGCTCTGCTAATTTTGTGTTTCCTGTTTGATTTATGAAATTCTCAAACGACTTTGCTCGGGATATGTAAGGGTTTACCATCAACTTTAGTTTGTAAATTTGGAATGGTTAAACAGGTTTGTTTACAATTTTTACTGGCCTTAAATCTCCTGTGGACTTCTTGCATAACACGGTGTCCAGCATCCGTTCGTCCATCAGTCAGTTTCTAAAACTTTTTTAATTTTCAACTGTAATGCTCAAGAACCACTGGCTATAAAGAGCTCATATCTTGTGTACAGGTTCCTCAGGATTATATTAGTGTAGACTTGCTGGCTCTTTTGCCAATAACAAGTGTCTCAGGGGTCACGCCTTCAAAATTACATTGGCTGTAAACAAATGTGAAATATATTTTTTACATGTACAAGACAAATAAAAAAATGGATAATTGCATTTAGCGATGTTCGCTAAATGAGGTTATGGGGAGACTTGCAAACACAATTTATAAACAAACATTCCAACATGCACCTTCCGGTCAATGCATTCACGTCACTTCCTCCAGCTCACGTCACTTCCTCCAACTCACGCCACTTCCTTTCTCTTCTCACCTCCCTTGCACACACACGTGTACGCCAGAATTGTAGGGTGCATTCAGGAAGGACATTTCCAACATGCACATAATCATAAGCTCAAATCCAAAGGCCTGGCATTTCATCATTCACAATGTAATAAGGTTATATACCATCTCTTTTTGTATCTCATGTACCTATTTTCATAATCTCACAATTTAAAAAATTAATTTATGCATAAATCTCATATTCAGCTCCTATCTTCATCATCCTCTATCTGCTTGCTGTATTTCTTCTTATTTCTTCCTCTTTCCTCTTCTTTGCCTTTGACAACAAATTCACCCTCCATCTCCCATTAGGACCCACATCCTCTTCTTTTTCTTCACCCATCACCTACCACCCATACTTCTGCAACACATCCTTAACACTCCATACAATTTTCTTCACATTTCTCACAAAACATAACATTCATCCCCCATTAACTCTCTAATTTCTGTACAGTGTGGCTGACAGACCCACCCCACCATCCTATAATATTGGGTTGGGTGGGTCTGTGTGGCATGGCATCGACGAGGTCCCGCGTGAAGCACCTGCCTTGGTATGGTTTTTGTGGGGTCTCCTGTATGGGGTCCCCCACACTAGCCCAATCTCTTCGGTTGGTTTCCGCCGGGAGCACATAATATCTTGGCTCGCTCTCGCTTTGCACGCTGCTATCCCATCTTGTGGGACCGCTCTCATTCCATTTTCGGGAAATTGGTTGCTAGGCGTGGGACCTCGCCACTGTCGTCCTCACTGTGCCCAAATTATTCCATATCACATCTTACTCTTACTTTATTTCATAATAGTATTACTCCCTGTGCGGGGCTTTCGGATGTCGCTGCTCGGGGTACCCAGCCTGAATAACATTCAAACACATATTCAATATAAGGGCTGGGTGACTCGGGCCGCGCCGCCGGATGCTCCGCTCAGTAAGGTATCCTATCGTGTAAGATCTCAACATAACCAAAATTAATGGCCACGTCAGTGCATAAGCAGAACCAGTTATAAATTATTGTCAAGATCATCTTTCAGTGTCATGGTTTCAATTGGTTCAAGGATTCAGTGATATATATTTTAAAATTTCACAAGGACAGTGACCTGTACTTTGTTAACATTGTGTATCACACGAACTCCAACCTGCATCTGTGAGAAGATTTATATTAACTATCTACTAGACTCGGAACAATGTCAGTGCTCTTCCTGTTTACGATAGTCGGAAATCAGCTGTGGTAAACCTCTTGTAACCCTTGGCCTGTGTTCTGTATCAGGGTGAGATATCACGTGTGTCAACTTATATCAAGTATAAATTGTAGAAATGAGAACAGTAATAGTTTAACAAGATAACTTCATTTTTTGTCGTAGGATCAGTCCGTTATGATGAATATCTTGCTTGATTGTATATCTCCATTTAGCCTTAGTTACTTTTCCATAGTTTTTACTTTAGGGGAAGTTTAAGTCTGCAGTGAAAATGGAATTCAACAGGGACTTGATTTGTGATGAAGATCTTGTACCTGTCCACCATTGTTTAGTACGATTCAGCATCAGTATATACAACATAGACCTCCAAGTGGGTTAGCACTCTGCACCCTTCCCTCTCCGATGGTTACAAACTAGATCTGACAGGCTGCTAATTGAGGAGCTGCACTACACTGGGTTCACTTGCAAACTAATTTGTCTGCCAGCTTTCATATCTTTTGATTTATAAATAGGCTATATTGTATCTATTTACAGATGCAAGACGGATTAAATTGATTATAAGTGTGACAAATTTAATTGATAATTAGTGTATGATTAATCATGCATATATTTTGGTATATCTTTTGCCTCGTGATCTGAATGTATTTAACCCTTTGCCTTGTGGTGTGTATAGAATTGTTTGTCACCAGGAGACCATGGTGTTTTGTAAGTGTATGCATAGAATAGTATGTTATTATTATCCATATGATGTGAAATAAATTATGTCATGTTGGATGTATATGTACATTTCAGGGTATATCAAAGACTTTCCAAAAATTGATAATTTAGTGTTGCCCTCACATTGTCACTTTTAAAAAACGCAAACTACACGAAATATATAAATGTAAACATTAGGGATACTAATGAACTTTTAACGTGCCTCAGGCTTTCAGACTTGGAAGCAAAATGGCAGAATTGCGTAGGAGACTTCATAAGAATACTGGCGTTGTATCCATAGCGATGTATTCCAATCCATTCTTAAAGAGCCATTGAGAATGTTGATAAAAGTATAGACATTTTTCAAAAATCTATCTCATTGATTTACATATATATATTTCACTTTTCCTAGATTCTTCCACCTCAAATAAGAGAAGCTGAAGTAATTGTTACAGGTGTTTCCCAATCTAAATATTGATCAAATCTTTTTGTGATATAGCACTGTGGTTGACAAACAGAGATGTCAACAAAAGAATGATAAGTTCAACAACATTCTTCCATTGCACTGTCTATTTCTCTCAGTACCAGTACTTCATTCTTTGGGCATAGATTTGCCGACATGTACTTTCTGTGGCTGTCAGTCATGTAGCCTCCAGAATCTTCTTATTGTTTTCTGCGTCATAAATTGTGTGGTAGGCAAGAAAGGAAAATCTGTCTAATGACATCAAATTTGGAGACATGTGTGAAATGAGTGGGTTTGACATAACATTACTTGTCTTGATATGAAAATTATATAATGCTTTAGATGAAAGATTTTTACAACGATTGAAATCATTTGAATATGTTGACAAAACATACTCGATGGCTCTTATAATACATAATTCCTAGTGCTTCGAGTTTATGGATTCACAACTTCTTTACTGCAGTAGTGGGATGTTTTAGTGTAAAGTTGCACTACTGCAATAAATAAGTTTATCTTTAGTAAGTTTAAACTTGTTTATCCTTCATCTCATAAACTTCTAAATGCCTTTTAAAGAAGACAATTGCTATGAATTGTTACAAATATTGACAGACAGACAGAGACAGAAAACAAACTAAAGCAATTGTTCAAGTTGAAAACTACTTTATTTATTTCTTCACTTCTTCCTGAAGGCACAGAGTGAGACAGATATGTATATTCAATAAATAGGATGAAACAGAAGGATCAAACAACCCTGTATACTTGCCCTACTCTTCTCCTCAGCCAATCAGATTCTGGCTTTCAAACATGGTACATGTAATGTCATCAATGATTGGATATTCAGGTTACTACACATAATTATGTGACAAGCAAAATAGATCTCTTAAACAGACAGAGACAGTTCGACTGGGATGGAGACAAAATAAGAGTGGATTTTCCTCTTTTTGAAATACTCATGAAACTAGCATTGCAAATATGTTTAAAAATGTTATTGGTTTGATATGATTAATTACCAGCATACAGGGAATATCTCCTGGAATTGTGTGCAGCCCAGTTGTACCGTGACTTCAAGACATAAGCAGACTACAACATAGATGTATATTGATCATTACAGACTTTTATACTTAAAATAGAGAAGTATATCTATTGAGATGGTAGATGAATCTCTACAAGAGAATTGACTTTATGACAGAGTAGAAATCTCTCTCACACAGATCCATGGTTGAAGGCACAGTTCATCCAGGGTATACTTGTAGAAACTAAATTCGAAGGAATATTTCTGTTTATGCACTCATTTGAAACAAGTTTTGGAATATAAGGATTAAAAGCATATTAAACCAATGCAGCATCTCTTAACATTCAGTCTCTACAACAAATACCAGGATGTACTATCTCTGTAACTGATAAGGAAGGTATGTAGATTGCCCCTGTATAGCACACGCTTCAGTGAAAATTTGACAAGCAGCCGAAACATTCATGCTACTGATAATTAAACGCAAGACTAAGTGTATAATTGCTTCAAATTGTTTGATGCCGAGATGTGTACATCTCCCCTCCTGTCATCTCCAAATATACAAAGGCAGGCACATCTTCCTTCACATAATGTCCCTCAAAATAATTAGGAACAGGTAGGTATGTTTATTGCCCTTTGAGGATAACTGTACAGAATGTATAACAAACACTAAAATGGAAATCTGATGGTCAACCAAATGTTCAATTTCTATAATGATAATGAGAGGTAATTATAACTGTGTTAAATTGTTTGATGGTGAGGTTTTTTTAATGTAAAGTTTTTGTGCAGCATAAATTGGTTACTACAATGATAAATGCCTATCAAAGAAGTAAAATGATAGTATATGGTCCCATCCAATTCAGGTTATAAATTCTTTAAGAAGATTACTGTTTTTCCTCAAATACAACCCTGGAGTTCTATTTTGTTCAGCACCCCGTTATCCCCTGTGTTGTATTTGAGAGCCGGGTTATGTTTGAGGAAATATGGTAGGCCTCATGCACGTTCATATTGGAGACCTGGGTGTATTTATCCCCGCATGTATTCGTGGCTTGGTTTTATTCAAGGAAATATGGTAATTACCGGTACTGTTTTCTACATTATTTTGTCTTAACTAATTTCCTTGGATAGAATGATGCCGAGTACATTTAAAGAATAAAGATCATTCACTGAAACTTTGTTATGTATTTACAGAGAAGAAATTACCCAGACTTTCCACCTTCAAATGGATACAGACTTGTCATCTATAATCTCTAGTCACTGGTAGAAATATAGTAGTTATGTACATATATGATATCCTCTATAACAAGAAAATAGACATTGTGTAACATAGTTCACAGTGATCAGAGACATTGTTTAACATGGTTCTCAGTGTTCAGAAACATTAAAGACATTTGCATATGATGAAAACAAACAGGTAATTTCCGTGCTAAAGTGAAGTTTTAGTAAAAAATTTAGTAATTAGGTTAGTAATATTCTCAGTAACATCTGTGTGAATCATGGAATGCTGTAGCATGCTGGAGTTCAGGATCATTTAGTGTTTAGGTTCAGTGTTCTGTCATGAGAAACTAGAACACCTTTAAATCTGCCCTGTAAACAAATTGCAATAAAATGACACTTTGACCAGAATGTTATAATAACATTATTGATTTGCTGCATTGATAAACATGACATCACTTGCAGCCTGCTGGTTATCAAAAATATTGTTTAACATAGTTCTCAGTGATCAGAGACATTGTGTAACATAGTTCTCAGTGATCAGAGACATTGTGTAACATAGATCTCAGTGATCAGACATTGTTTAACATAGTTCTCAGTGATCAGAGACATTGTGTAACATAGATCTCAGTGATCAGACATTGTTTAACATAGTTCTCAGTTATCAGAGACATTGTGTAACATAGTTCTCAGTGATCAGAGACATTGTGTAACATAGTTCTCAGTGATCAGAGACATTGTTTAACATAGTTCTCAGTGATCAGACATTGTTTAACATAGTTCTCAGTGATCAGAGACATTGTGTAACATAGTTCTCAGTGATCAGAGACATTGTGTAACATAGTTCTCAGTGATCAGACATTGTTTAACATAGTTCTCAGTGATCAGAGACATTGTGTAACATAGTTACCATAAACTACAGGCTCATATATACTAACAAATGGAAAT
The DNA here is from genome assembly GCA_936450465.1 of Gibbula magus. Classification (NCBI taxonomy): domain Eukaryota; kingdom Metazoa; phylum Mollusca; class Gastropoda; order Trochida; family Trochidae; genus Gibbula; species Gibbula magus. Next base: position 102,153,192 of record OW388290.1, read on the forward strand.
CTAATTTGTACATAATAGACATAAAATATATGCAACTATGAAATATGCCCTCATGAACAATGTCTATAAATGAAATGACAGGTTGACTAGTAAATTGTCAAATACTGTCTTTGTTTTCGGAAAATGGTATTCGGTATATATGGTAAATGGGACTAGATTTGGTTTGTAAAACAGGTGTCATATAGTAGTACACAAGGAAAGATAACAATATCAGATTGGCACATGACTAGATAAGAGACTGGAAGAACACCAATCACTTTGATTGGCAAGGGTTGGTAAACAGGCATCTGGACTTTGTACATCAAAATAACAAATTTAAAAAGTCTGTAAAATAATTCAAACATTACACACCTGACAATAACAAGGCTGGATTTGCAATTCGTAAAAAAAACTTTGACTATCTAGTTGTAAAAATAAAGAGCACTTTTGTTTTGTCAGTATGTAGTGTTCTACTTGGCAAGTGTTTCGGCCACTATGGATCGAGATATTAACACTAGTGTGTTTGTAAGATTTGGATTAAATTTGGCACTTTCCATTTTTTTGTATAAATATGTTGATAAAAGTTTATATTGTTGACTAGGGCTAAGACAGTACATATTATTGATAATATTTGATTGTTGACACTAAATCATAACAATACAAAGATTACAAGGCTGTTAACTGGTAACTAACATAATGGATGCAACAAAAGGAAAATGTTCCCAACGATGTCCTCAAAGCACTACACAAAAGGAAAAGAGAGAATTCAGGTATTGACACTAAGGTGATGTCTAAATTGTTAGAATATCTCAAAGGAAAAATATTGTCATATGGTAAAATAAACACGTCATCCTGACATTACAAAGTTCAATAGAAAATATCCATGAACATGATATATATACATTTCAAACTCTATCTCATTCACAACATACAACAGTCAAAATACTATATCAACTCAATTAGACTATCTACAATCTGGATAAAACACAAATCAGAAATAAATATGATTGTAAACCCTGTTGGATGAAACTAATTCTGTTCACAAATTTTCTTCTCATATAGATAACTTATATATTTTAAAGTGGATAATCAGGATATGAGGTAAAAGGCCAAAATGAATTTTCAAACATAATTTGGCAGCCATCCCTCACTACATTTAGAATGCATCATTATTGAGTGAGTGAGTTATTGTTTAACGCCGCTTCGGCAGTATTGCAGCCATTAGCAGCGACATCATTATTGAACAAAAACGATGTCATAATATTGTTTATGACAGCAAAACATGACAAAGCTATATTTTGAAAACAAGAACACAGACAAACATCTTCTTGTATGAAAGCGATGTGGGAAGGTTAAACTTGTAAAACCTATGTGAGGAGAATCAAGTTTCAAGACAAATCCAATTTTGTCACTGGGACGTGTGGTGCAGCATTAAGAGATCAGATCTAACTCAAGAGGACATTTCTGGTTTGCATTTTACCCCGATTGCAAAGTCTTCTACAATCTACAACAATAAACTCTCTTGCATTGATGAGTACTGGAAACACATGGACAACAACAGGGAGTATACCCGACACACTGCAACCTTCCATACATAGTTACATATCTTGTGCTATTTCTCACATCTAACAGCTTCCATCAGCAGTCCGTGATTGCTGTTTTATAAAATACTCTTCAGATTCAAATATATCCGAAACTCTCAAGCTTCAAAGTCAAGTGCTGAATGTAATCCTCAATACTTGTTACTAATGCTGTTGTTACTTAAAGTGATTTTCAAGTCAAATAGAAATAATACTGAAATTTGAAATTTGAAACATAACTGACTAGTTTGGCCCTCCAAAAATATTCTTTGGAAATGAGAAATGACTATTAGGTTAATAAAACTGAATTAAAGTGTCAATACAAATCAAATATATCAGGTCGTATCATAAATTTGAAACAATAAAATAAAAGATTGTCATATGTAATACATACTGATAAAATGACAACTTTAATGACTCTAATGACTTTTAATGACTTTTGTAAATGGATTTTAAAAAACATTGCAACAAATACTTTTTGTTTTATAGCCCTTGATTTAATAATACTTCCCGAACATGAATCACTTTACACATATAAATAAATCATTAAACAGCTAACAGTTTCCAAATTATTGGAGACAGAATTCAAACATTCCCTTCAAAACTCAAACTATCCGGAAATTTAAGAGCAAGCTGTTACAGTTCTCCTGTTTAACCAGCGCTAATGGTTTCTTTAGTGGTCTGCGATTGCTGCCTGGGAGAAGTTGTTCCCCTTTGATGTACCTCTTTAACCAGGAGGAAATAAACAGAGGCTATGTCTCAACATGTGCTCTTACAAAATTAAATAAAATGGGACTTTGTGATGTTCTCTTGAAAGATAAGATGGCTATTAGAGCCCAAAGTGATGAATTTACAGAACCATGTTCATGTAAACACTCCAGAACCACACTATACTCTGTGTCTTTGATGGAGGACGAAGAGAGCTACATTGATCAAACTGAAGAAAGTAATTAACACTTGGTAGTTGGAAATAGAAGGTTTAAATAGTAGACAGAAAATGGAAAGAAATATTTACAGAAGAATATGATTAGTTGTTAAATATGTTCTTTGATGGTGAACAACACAGATAATACTGAATCAACTTCACTTGTAAAAAGGTTTGATCTTTTTCTAAATGCTTTGAAAAACTTGGGAGTAGCACTGATAACAATATTTTGATTAAAGCTTTGGCACACCATGTGATATATTTGTGCGTATATGTTTGGGATTTTGTTTAATCATTTTGAAGGTTTGCATCATGCAAGTATTTATATATAAATAAATGATGAATTGATGAAAAGATAAGACACAGCTACTGACAAGGGAAAAAAACATTAATAAAACTTCACCTTTTTCTTCTTGTGATATTTTGATGATATAAATGTTATTTTTTCACATAAATTGTAAATGCAACTCAAAACCAATTCACTATTTTCAAATGTCTTATGAAGATGTGGAGGTTGAAATAAAATATAATATATCTCTCAAATAACATGATAGAAATCTTTCTTCACATAAATTTGAAATAACATAAAATCCACAATCATCAAAGGACCATTTTCTTCTTGGAGTTCTCGAAGCCCTTGTGAACGTCCACCTCGTCCTTGAAAGCGAGGAGCCCGAGCTGTGAGTGGGAGGCTTCGTTCAGCGCCTTGGAACGTATACAACTCTTGTACTGCTCGGAACTCAGGTTGGGATCACACTCCTTCTCATGCCACAGGTGGAATATCCCGGGGTCCGTCGCACGAATCACCATGTAGTCACTCCGCACATACTTCTGATATAGGAACACATCCTCCCCACCCCACCCGGTAATCTGTTCGTCAAAACCTTTGATTTTAAGAAAATCTGATCTAAACTGGCAGGTCATTCCGTAACCGAAGTCCCGCCAGAATCCGGTGTCCTTCGAGATGATGAGTTGGTCCTTCAAAGAGGGAATAGGCAAATCTTGGAGTGCATACACAACGTTTGGGTTGTAGAGACTAAACACTATTGGATAATATACCCGTTTACCGCGTTCGGTGTTTAGACGACATCGTTCTAAAAACTCATTATTAAAGACAATGTCCACATCACATAAAAACAACAAAGCATCACCACTCTTCCAGTTCAAAGCTCCAATCTGTAAACCCCGACCTCGAGCAAAGTTTTCGTTGAGAGTGACCAGCTTCATGTGTTTGAACCTGTACGTCTTGGCAATCTGTGACATGATGGTCTTCACTTCAGGGAGACCCTCCTTCCCGAAGTACACAACCGTCAAGTACACACGCTTGTCCTGCTTGATACACGTCCCGATGAACCGGTCCATGAAGAGTCGGAACGTCTCCACGCGACCAGACAGAGGCAGGATCAGGTTGATCCATTCCTGGTGAGTGGACATCGTCCGATTGGTCACCAACATCGGAGGTCCGAATGGTCGCATCATGACTAGTTTGATATATGAGTAAGGGGTGGTGACATCTTTGTTCCTGAAGTAAAGTTCGTAGTGTGATCCCGAGGTTGGTTCTGTCCGATACACGCCTTCTAGAAAATCCTCGAAACTGTATGGTTTTGCACCTTCAGATCTATTCACATTTAACTGTTCCACACCAAAAGCCACAACTTCAAATAAATCTCTCTTCTTGTAGCCAATCGGTTTCTCTATGACACGTTTCCCGAGGCCAGGCTCGTGCATGTACACTCTGTTTAATGTAAATCTATCAAAGGCAACAATATCATATTCGGTCTTCAAGGCAACTCCCTGATGAATCTCAGCTGCAATAATCTTCTCTTTGAAATATTTGATAAAATCCTCCGTCTTATTCTGCACGACTAGCGTCTTGCCCTCCAGAATTTCTTTAGAAGTAATTTCAGGAACTGTTGGAGGCACTGCCGCTGCTCGTTGTGTCAGATTCTTAACTTGTTCCTCGGCAGTCTCCAGCTCTTTCTCTAACGTCCCAATCCGATCACGAAGAATTGACACCTCTTTCCGATGCCGAAACTCCCGATCTTTGAGAATGTCGCGGACTATTCTACTCTCAGGCCGTTGGTCTCCACTAGGGTTACCCTGGGTTGCTTGTTGGAAGTGGCTGTCGAGTCCGAACTTGGCGACGAACATCATGGTCATGACGGAAAGGCTGAAGAGGAGGAAGAGAATACGAGGCATGGTGGCCGCGTGACTAGTGGCGCCCTCTATCAGCCGCCGCCTGCAACACTCCCCGACATCCTCCCTTACAGGCAAGTGGGAGGCTGCATCAACACATCTGCAACAGGGAGACATTTTGTTAACATCAGTACTACAGATGCTCAAGGCGTTAAGAAGACCCAAGATCAGATGATAATGTTATTATATTATTACATTTTTTGTAGTGATATGTTTCAGGGGTTAACAAAATATGTTAGTCCTAGGTCGAAGATTTACTAAATTTGATCTTGGACTAAAAAACAATCACCGAAAAGACAATGACTTGCCTTCTTTTCAAAACAATCAGCTATTAACATTGTCATGTTTTTACACCTTTTACGCAAACCTTGGTGACTTGGTACAAAAAACATCTGTCAGTCCATGACTTAGTGACACGTAAAAGATTTTTTAACCTCTGACATCGATCGTTGTCAATTCATTTTGAACAAGGTGAAAACATTACTAACAGCAGCAAAGAATCTTCAACAAACATTTCATGTTTCTCGTCAAGTTAGGAGGAGATGAGACTGATGTTGATCATGTCATACATTTTGAAAAACACCAGCACATTACAGTTGTCACTACAGCTCTCAACATGATCCAAAGACCTCAAAGCTTTAATCTCTCTGGATTAACTCCATGTGATTGAGGCACCAGATAGTCAGAACACAGACAATTGTTTTCAGTCTATACAGTCAATCAGTTTTACCAAGACAAGTAACTTTCTTCATCTCTGTCACAATATGTGTTCATGAATAAATATATCGACATCATCATCGTCAGATACAGCCGTGGAGACAGTACTGTTTCTGCCAAGTGGTCTATCCTGCAGACTTTGTAGTTGTCACTGCAGCTCTCAACAAACAGCAGCCAGCCCTTTACCTTGATCTAACCTGGAGTTTCCTCTTGTTATCAAGTTGAGATTCCTGTAAATCGGTCACACAGAATTCTACCCGATTGATCTTACAAATATTCAAAATTTGCACAACGAAATTCAGCAGCTATTAAACGTAAAATAGATAGTATCACACCTGAATGGTAAATGAAACTGTAGCCCGATCTTAGCAATTACTCCATCTGAACAACTCAAGCTGTAGCCTGATCTTAGCAATTACTCCATCTGAACAACTCAAACTGGATCCTGGACAGACATCTAACCATCTCCACACTAATAATGTATCAGGAGAGTTTAATTAGCAGGTAAACAGTATCAAATGGGGTTGTTGAGAGTGTATTGAAGATAAAGCTGCACAAATTAGCCCCATTTGACCCGCTGATTGCAGCAGCCCTCCCTGGTTCAGATAAGAGACAGTTTCACTTCCTATCAACATCACACCTTCTCAGCCCAGTGCTAGCCAGATCTTGGTTAGTCTAGATTAACCCTCTACTTGCTGCAGCCCTCTCTTGGTTCAGATAAGAGACACTTTCACTTCCTACCAACATCACACCTTCTCAGCCCAGTGCTAGCCAGATCTTGGTTAGTCTAGATTAACCCTCTACTTGCTGCAGCCCTCTCTTGGTTCAGATAAGAGACACTTTCACTTCCTACCAACATCACACCTTCTCAGCCCAGTGCTAGCCAGATCTTGGTTAGTCTAGATTAACCCTCTACTTGCTGCAGCCCTCTCTTGGTTCATCATACTTTCTCAGTTCAGTGCTTGCCAGATTTTGGTTTTCTGTCTAAAACTTAGTCCATAAATGTTATATTTTTTATATATTTTCAAATCTACAAGGTTCATAAATTATTTCTTTCCCATTATTATAATTTGTTCTGCATTCAGAGAGAAAGTTTGAGATCTGCCTGATGTCTCACTCTGGAGCCCACCATGTCATGTATGAAACAAGAGCCTTAGCAAGTCTACCACATTTAGAAAGTCTAGAAAACTCAATACAAGGAAAATATTGAGATCTCAGTGGCCCTTTCTATTCATGTTTAAATTATGACACCATGTCCCAGTATTTTTATTCAGAGACAAAACGTTATTTTCCTATCCTGGACCGGTATGACTGTGCCACGATCTGACTGCTGACCTCTGACCCCAGTATCCCAGATAGATAGTGAGTGGTGTACTCTTTCAACAAGGGAAGAGTTGGTTCCCAAACATGCTGCGGGGTCAACACAACAACTTGTTTATTATTAATTTTATTTTTAATAGTTTCCATTTTTTCTAGTCCTGGTCAATCTTCCAGTCACATCATGAACCAAGCTGTTCTCACTGTGGGGCCAGCCAGATTTATATTCTCATAGGTATAGATGTGGTGAAGTGAGTTGGGGTTAAAAGCTGCTTTCAAGAGTATTTCACTTATATCAAGGCTGCTTGTATTATGGCAGGGAGAAAGCTATGTATTGCGGTGAAACTTGCGAGCATCGACTGGAACTAGTGAGTCATGGGTGGTACTACGTTAAAATTCAGTGTAGCCAACCAGATTATTTTCATATATCTTCTCTAGACGTGCTAGATAAACTGCAGAATAGACACACATTTTATATTAACATAACTCCATGACTATCCGAGCAATAGGCATAGATGAGGTGAGGTGAGTTGGGGTTTAACGCCGCTTTCAAGATTATTTCATTTGTATCATGGCTGCTGGTATTATGGCAGGTAGAAAGCCCGCAACGCCATGTGGCTATGCATTGCAGTGAAACCTGCGAGCATCGGCTGGAACTAGCGAACCATGGGTGATACCACGCTGATATCCAGTGTAGCACTGCACCCAAACCTTACTGCATGTAGAACAGTTCTCTTCTGCAGACAAAGTTGCCTTGCTCCTGGCAGGATTCGAACCCCGGACCCCTTGATCCAAAGCCAAACACGCTAACCACTGTGCTATCCTCAACCTCAAACCTCAAAAAAGAGACTTAAAAAAAGAAAAAGTTTTATGCATGTTGCGTACCTCATTAACATGTAGGTTGTAACAGTTTGAATAAGCAGGTAGTGAACAGGTATTTGAACATTATACAACTTAGGCTAAACAAAAATCATTCATTGTTTTTGGGCATCAGTTTTATTTGTCAATTTAAAAAATAATTATGAATTTGTCACATAATTTTTCCTAAACTAAAATAAACATTTGTTTAATACATATGGATTTGAAAGAACAGGTATGCTTCTGTTTTTATTACTCAACCGTGGTGTCACTCATTAGATAACAATGAGTTGGTTACACACGTGTGATACCACAGCGTGCTGTTGTAACGTCATAATCGGCGCGTGATGTCATAGTCGTTTTTGGTTGACGTCACGACGACGCTCGACTGCAATAGCGAATGGCCTATTTGCAAGTAAGCGTCACTAAAAACGTTTTCTTGCAATTCAGCGCTATTTACATCATTGAGTAATAAATAAAATACTAAACTCGGTCACGTTTGATAACATGTTTATGAAACTCGTGAATGGCATCAGTATTTAACTCGCTTTCGCTCGTTAAAATACCAAACCATCCACTCGTTTCATAAACATGTTATCAAACGAGACGTCGTTTAGTATACTATATGTATACTTCTTGCACTTGCAAGCTATATTCTGAAGGAAAACAAAAAATAGAGCCATGGGCTCTGTAGCTCATCAGGGTTTATATTGTTTAATGATGAAGACTGAAATAGATTTTTAGGTCATGGCTTGAGGCCCTTATTTGAGGCACCACAGGGTCTCCAAATCTAAAATTTAGCATCCCCATTGGCTAAAGAGTCTGTACACAATATTACAGCCTTCTAGGTACATTTGTTCTGGAGTAGATGAAAATAGGTTTTTAAGGAAGTGAACCCCGTGACTCCAAATGGGGTCACGGGGTCACGAAATCTACAATTTAGAATCCCATTGGCCAAGGAAGTCTGTTCACATTTTTCAGCTCTCTAGACCTTTTGGAACTGGAGAAGAAGATGAAAATAGGTTTTTAAGGATGTGACCCCTGTGACCCCATTAGGGGTCATGGGGTCATGAAATCTACAATTTAGAATCCCCATTGGCTAAGGAGTCTGCACACAACTTTACAGCTCTCTAGACCTTTTGGAACTGGAAATGAAGATGAAAATAGGTTTTTAAGGATGTGACCCCTGTGACCCCATTTGGGGTCATGGGGTCACAAGATCGACAATTTAGAATCCCCATTGGCCAAGGAGTCTTCATACAACTTTTCATGTCTCTAGACCTTTTGGAACTGGAGAAGAAGATGATAATAGGTTTTTAACGATGTGACCCCTGTGACCACATTTGGGGTCCTGGGGTCACACAATCTACAATTAAGAATCCCCATTGGCCAAGGAGTCTTCACACAACGTTTCAGCTCTTTAGACCTTTTGGAACTGGAGAAGAAGATGAAAACAGGTTTTTAAAGATGTGACCCCAGTGACCCCATTTGGGGTCACAGGGTCAAGAAATCTACAATTTAGAATCCCCATTGGCCAAGGAGTCTGCACACAACTTTTCAGCTCTCTAGACCTTTTGGAACTGGAGAAGAAGATGAAAATAGGTTTTTAAGGAAGTGAACCCCATGACCCCAAATGGGGTCACGGGGTCACGAAATCTACAATTTAGAATCCCATTGGCCAAGGAGTCTTCATACAACTTTTCATGTCTCTAGACCTTTTGGAACTGGAGAAGAAGATGAAAATAGGTTTTTAACGATGTGACCCCAGTGACCCCATTTGGGGTCACAGGGTCACGAAATCTACAATTTAGAATCCCCATTGGCCAAGGAGTCTTCATACAACTTTTCATGTCTCTAGACCTTTTGGAACTGGAGAAGAAGATGAAAATAGGTTTTTAACGATGTGACCCCAGTGACCCCATTTGGGGTCACAGGGTCACGAAATCTACAATTTAGAATCCCCATTGGCCAAGGAGTCTGCACACAACTTTTCAGCTCTCTAGACCTTTTGGAACTGGAGAAGAAGATGAAAATAGGTTTTTAACGATGTGACCCCGGTGACCCCATTTGGGGTCATGGGGTCACGAGATCTACAATTTAGAATCCCCATGGGCCAAGGAGTCTGCACACAACTTTTCAGCTCTCTAGACCATTTGGAACTGGAGAAGAAGATGAAAATAGGTTTTTAAGGATGTGACCCCTGTGACCCCATTTGGGGTCATGGGGTCACGAAATCTACAATTTAGAATCTCCATTGGCCAAGGAGTCTGCACATAAAATTTCAGCTCTGTTGAGTCATTGGTTCTGGAGAAGAAGTCGAAAAAGCGAAAAGTTTACGTACGGACGGACGGATGGACGGACGGACGCCGGACGCCATGCCATGCCATAAGCCCATCGGGCCTTTCAGGCCTGATGAGCTAATAAAATGTACTCCTCCTTGCTCATTTTTTTGTTCAAACAGTTTAAATGTCTTTCACTCTCGTCACTTCCCATAGAAAGGTGTCTGAGAACAAATGTAATTTTTGTGCGCAGCCTTAGTAAATATAGAATTTATAGCATTATACTCCGTGAATCTCAGACATGAGAGCAAACTTTACTTAACAAGCTAGTGGAAAAAAACAAACTGCCGCCAGTTTGTTTCAACATTTCGTGCTAACTCGTAAAACAAACCTGCCACACAGTTAGAATTTCCTTAAACTCTTCCCATTTAACAACCTAGAAGCGTTTATGGCCAAAAGATTCCTAAAATATTATTTTTTGAATGGAGAAGAGTAACTGAAGTTGTGTAATGTTCTTCTGGCCATTATACATGGTTTGAGGTGATTCACTAGTGCGATCTACAAGTATGAAGGGTATGGTTCAATCTAACGCTTAAAAACCCTGAAAAATCTATTGAAAATTTTTCTTTTTTTCTAAAAATCACATTTGTCATAAGCTCCTTTTCAATATCTAATAAAATAGTGATATTTTATAAATAAATATTTTGTTCATAGATTCATTCAAAGACTAGGTATAATTCACTGTTAGCGCATTCTCTTTGAGTACACCAAAATTCACATCATAAATTATTTGAGGTGGATTTTTTTTAGTATTTATCTGGAAATTGGTCATGAATTCAAATTGAATCTAAAAGATAAACCTGAAGATTTGAGATTTTAAAATAGAATGAAATGTCCAAAAATATCTGTTACCATTACAAGAATAAACACGCTCTCTAGCTCTCTATCAGTACAGTAACATACAGAAAAGGGGAGAGTCAGACGGATCTCCTCTGTTCACCATCGAGAGCACATGTAGAGTCCTGTTGTGTTGTGCTCTACATAGTGTGTTGTGCTCTACAGTGGTTAGAGGCAGGTTTAATACAATAGTAGGCATTCCGACAACATACCATAGAGTGCAGTGCCATCAGACTTCCCCACTTCCCCTCCCCTCCTGTCAGAATATTCTGTTATCTCTCTCTCTCACTTTCCTTTTGAACCTAGATGTTGAGTTGTGCAGTGTGAAGAAGCAGATTTCATACATTTGTCATACCAACATACCATGAAGCCCTATTCCACCCGACCATACATAATCACGTCCCTTCAATCTCTCCTAGAATCGCTGCCTGGATAGCACAACTCTAGAGAAACACAGTGTCGGTTTCTTTTAGTAGTAGAAGTTAGCATCAACAGTTTAGGAGACAATACATTGTAATTACCCGCGACCTACTTTAGATCCTACTGTTATGACTACCACACCACTGGCCGACTAGATCAGTTCCTGCAACTCTAAAACCGTCTAGCAATGGCAAGAAGAGACTGTTCTGGTTCAGATTGTTATCTGAGTGCAGATGAAGCTTATATCAACAGTTGAAGAGACACGCTAAAACAATGGTAGAGAAACAGGAAACACGGTGCTCCAACAGGGCAATGACATCACTCAGTGAAATTCTCTCTATCTCCACCCACTGAGTGTTATTCTCTCTATCTAAACCCACTCAGTGTAATTCTCTCTATCTAAACTCACTCAGTGTAATTCTCTCTATCTAAACCCACTCAGTGTAATTCTCTCTATCTAAACCCACTCAGTGTAATTCTCTCTATCTAAACCCACTCAGTGTAATTCTCTCTATATAAACCCACTCAGTGTAATTCTCTCTATATCCACCCACTCAGTGTAATTCTCTCTATCTCCACCCACTCAGTGTAATTCTCTCTGTAATTCTCTCTATCTCCACCCTCTCAGTGTAATTCTCTCTATCTCCACCCACTCAGTGTAATTCTCTCTATCTAAACTCACCCAGTGTAATTGTCTCTATCTAAACCCACTCATGTAATTCTCTCTATCTCCATCCACTCATGTAATTCTCTCTATCTCCACCCACTCAGTGTAATTCTCTCTGTAATTCTCTCTATCTCCACCCTCTCAGTGTAATTCTCTCTATCTCCACCCACTCAGTGTAATTCTCTCTATCTAAACTCACCCAGTGTAATTGTCTCTATCTAAACCCACTCATGTAATTCTCTCTATCTCCATCCACTCATGTAATTCTCTCTATCTCCATCCACTCATGTAATTCTCTCTATCTCCACCCACTCAGTGTAATTCTCTCTATCTCCACCCACTCAGTGTAATTCTCTCTATCTCCACCCACTCATGTAATTCTCTCTATCTCCATCCACTCAGTGTAATTCTCTCTATCTCCACCCACTCATGTAATTCTCTCTATCTAAACCCACTCATGTAATTCTCTCTATCTCCACCCACTCAGTGTAATTCTCTCTATCTCCACCCACTCATGTAATTCTCTCTATCTCCATCCACTCAGTGTAATTCTCTCTATCTCCACCCACTCATGTAATTCTCTCTATCTAAACCCACTCATGTAATTCTCTCTATCTCCACCCACTCATGTAATTCTCTCTATCTCCACCCACTCATGTAATTCTCTCTATCTAAACCCACTCATGTAATTCTCTCTATCTCCTCCCACTCATGTAATTCTCTCTATCTCCACCCACTCAGTGTAATTCTCTCTATCTCCACCCACTCAGTGTAATTCTCTCTATCTCCACCCACTCATGTAATTCTCTCTATCTCCACCCAATCATGTAATTCTCTCTATCTCCACCCACTCATGTAATTCTCTCTATCTAAACTCACCCAGTGTAATTCTCTCTATATAAACCCACTCAGTGTAATTCTCTCTATCTAAACCCACTCAGTGTAAATCTCTCTATCTCCACCCACTCAGTGTAATTCTCTCTATCTCCACCCACTGAGTGTAATTCTCTCTATCTCCACCCACTCATGTAATTCTCTCTATCTCCACCCACTCATGTAATTCTCTCTATCTCCACCCACTCATGTAATTCTCTCTATCTAAACCCACTCATGTAATTCTCTCTATCTCCACCCACTCATGTAATTCTCTCTATCTCCACCCACTCAGTGTAAATCTCTCTATCTCCACCCACTCAGTGTAATTCTCTCTATCTCCACCCACTCAGTGTAAATCTCTCTATCTCCACCCACTCATGTAATTCTCTCTATCTAAACCCACTCAGTGTAATTCTCTTTATCTAAACCCACTCATGTAATTCTCTCTATCTCCACCCACTCATGTAATTCTCTCTATCTCCACCCACTCAGTGTAAATCTCTCTATCTCCACCCACTCATGTAATTCTCTCTATCTAAACCCACTCATGTAATTCTCTCTATCTCCACCCACTCATGTAATTCTCTCTATCTCCATCCACTCAGTGTCATTCTCTCTATCTAAACCCACTCAGTGTAATTCTCTCTATCTAAACCCACTCATGTAATTCTCTCTATCTCCACCCACTCAGTGTAATTCTCTCTATCTCCACCCACTCAGTGTAATTCTCTCTATCTCCACCCACTCATGTAATTCTCTCTATCTCCACCCACTCAGTGTAATTCTCTCTATCTCCACCCTCTCAGTGTAATTCTCTCTATCTCCACCCACTCAGTGTAATTCTCTCTATCTCCACCCACTCATGTAATTCTCTCTATCTCCACCCACTCAGTGTAAATCTCTCTATCTCCACCCACTCATGTAATTCTCTCTATCTAAACCCACTCATGTAATTCTCTCTATCTCCACCCACTCAGTGTAATTCTCTCTATCTCCATCCACTCAGTGTCATTCTCTCTATCTAAACCCACTCAGTGTAATTCTCTCTATCTAAACCCACTCATGTAATTCTCTCTATCTCCACCCACTCAGTGTAATTCTCTCTATCTCCATCCACTCATGTAATTCTCTCTATCTCCACCCACTCAGTGTAATTCTCTCTATCTCCACCCACTCATGTAATTCTCTCTATCTCCATCCACTCAGTGTAATTCTCTCTCTCTCCACCCACTCATGTAATTCTCTCTATCTCCACCCACTCATGTAATTCTCTCTATCTAAACCCACTCATGTAATTCTCTCTATCTCCACCCACTCATGTAATTCTCTCTATCTAAACCCACTCATGTAATTCTCTCTATCTCCACCCACTCAGTGTAAATCTCTCTATCTCCATCCACTCAGTGTCATTCTCTCTATCTAAACCCACTCAGTGTAATTCTCTCTATCTAAACCCACTCAGTGTAATTCTCTCTATCTAAACCCACTCATGTAATTCTCTCTATCTCCATCCACTCATGTAATTCTCTCTATCTCCACCCACTCAGTGTAATTCTCTCTATCTCCACCCACTCAGTGTAATTCTCTCTATCTCCACCCACTCATGTAATTCTCTCTATCTCCATCCACTCAGTGTAATTCTCTCTATCTCCACCCACTCATGTAATTCTCTCTATCTAAACCCACTCATGTAATTCTCTCTATCTCCACCCACTCAGTGTAATTCTCTCTATCTCCACCCACTCATGTAATTCTCTCTATCTCCATCCACTCAGTGTAATTCTCTCTATCTCCACCCACTCATGTAATTCTCTCTATCTAAACCCACTCATGTAATTCTCTCTATCTCCACCCACTCATGTAATTCTCTCTATCTCCACCCACTCATGTAATTCTCTCTATCTAAACCCACTCATGTAATTCTCTCTATCTCCACCCACTCATGTAATTCTCTCTATCTCCACCCACTCAGTGTAATTCTCTCTATCTCCACCCACTCAGTGTAATTCTCTCTATCTCCACCCACTCATGTAATTCTCTCTATCTCCACCCAATCATGTAATTCTCTCTATCTCCACCCACTCATGTAATTCTCTCTATCTAAACTCACCCAGTGTAATTCTCTCTATATAAACCCACTCAGTGTAATTCTCTCTATCTAAACCCACTCAGTGTAAATCTCTCTATCTCCACCCACTCAGTGTAATTCTCTCTATCTCCACCCACTGAGTGTAATTCTCTCTATCTCCACCCACTCATGTAATTCTCTCTATCTCCACCCACTCATGTAATTCTCTCTATCTCCACCCACTCATGTAATTCTCTCTATCTAAACCCACTCATGTAATTCTCTCTATCTCCACCCACTCATGTAATTCTCTCTATCTCCACCCACTCAGTGTAAATCTCTCTATCTCCACCCACTCAGTGTAATTCTCTCTATCTCCACCCACTCAGTGTAAATCTCTCTATCTCCACCCACTCATGTAATTCTCTCTATCTAAACCCACTCAGTGTAATTCTCTTTATCTAAACCCACTCATGTAATTCTCTCTATCTCCACCCACTCATGTAATTCTCTCTATCTCCACCCACTCAGTGTAAATCTCTCTATCTCCACCCACTCATGTAATTCTCTCTATCTAAACCCACTCATGTAATTCTCTCTATCTCCACCCACTCATGTAATTCTCTCTATCTCCATCCACTCAGTGTCATTCTCTCTATCTAAACCCACTCAGTGTAATTCTCTCTATCTAAACCCACTCATGTAATTCTCTCTATCTCCACCCACTCAGTGTAATTCTCTCTATCTCCACCCACTCAGTGTAATTCTCTCTATCTCCACCCACTCATGTAATTCTCTCTATCTCCACCCACTCAGTGTAATTCTCTCTATCTCCACCCTCTCAGTGTAATTCTCTCTATCTCCACCCACTCAGTGTAATTCTCTCTATCTCCACCCACTCATGTAATTCTCTCTATCTCCACCCACTCATGTAATTCTCTCTATCTCCACCCACTCAGTGTAATTCTCTCTATCTCCACCCACTCAGTGTAATTGTCTCTATCTAAACCCACTCATGTAATTCTCTCTATCTCCACCCACTCATGTAATTCTCTCTATCTCCACCCACTCAGTGTAATTCTCTCTATCTCCACCCACTCATGTAATTCTCTCTATCTCCACCCACTCAGTGTAATTCTCTCTATCTCCACCCACTCATGTAATTCTCTCTATCTAAACCCACTCATGTAATTCTCTCTATCTCCACCCACTCAGTGTAAATCTCTCTATCTCCACCCACTCATGTAATTCTCTCTATCTAAACCCACTCATGTAATTCTCTCTATCTCCACCCACTCAGTGTAATTCTCTCTATCTCCATCCACTCAGTGTCATTCTCTCTATCTAAACCCACTCAGTGTAATTCTCTCTATCTAAACCCACTCATGTAATTCTCTCTATCTCCACCCACTCAGTGTAATTCTCTCTATCTCCATCCACTCATGTAATTCTCTCTATCTCCACCCACTCAGTGTAATTCTCTCTATCTCCAACCACTCATGTAATTCTCTCTATCTCCATCCACTCAGTGTCATTCTCTCTATCTAAACCCACTCAGTGTAATTCTCTCTATCTAAACCCACTCAGTGTAATTCTCTCTATCTAAACCCACTCATGTAATTCTCTCTATCTCCACCCACTCAGTGTAATTCTCTCTATCTACATCCACTCATGTAATTCTCTCTATCTCCACCCACTCAGTGTAATTCTCTCTATCTCCACCCACTCATGTAATTCTCTCTATCTCCATCCACTCAGTGTTATTCTCTCTCTCTCCATCCACTCATGTAATTCTCTCTATCTCCACCCACTCATGTAATTCTCTCTATCTCCACCCACTCATGTAATTCTCTCTATCTAAACCCACTCATGTAATTCTCTCTATCTCCACCCACTCATGTAATTCTCTCTATCTAAACCCACTCATGTAATTCTCTCTATCTCCACCCACTCAGTGTAAATCTCTCTATCTCCATCCACTCAGTGTCATTCTCTCTATCTAAACCCACTCAGTGTAATTCTCTCTATCTAACCCACTCATGTAATTCTCTCTATCTCCACCCACTCAGTGTAATTCTCTCTATCTCCACCCACTCAGTGTAATTCTCTCTATCTCCACCCACTCATGTAATTCTCTCTATCTCCACCCTCTCATGTAATTCTCTCTATCACCACCTACTCAGTGTAATTCTCTCTATCTCTACCCACTCAGTGTAATTCTCTCTCTCTCCACCCACTCAGTGTAATTCTCTCTATCACCACCTACTCAGTGTAATTCTCTCTATCTCTACCCACTCATGTAATTCTCTCTATCTCTACCCACTCATGTAATTCTCTCTATCACCACCCACTCAGTGTAATTCTCTCTATCACCACCTACTCAGTGTAATTCTCTCTATCTCTATCACCACCCACTCAGTGTAATTCTCTCTATCACCACCTACTCAGTGTAATTCTCTCTATCTCTACCCACTCATGTAATTCTCTCTATCTCTACCCACTCATGTAATTCTCTCTATCACCACCCACTCAGTGTAATTCTCTCTATCACCACCCACTCAGTGTAATTCTCTCTATCACCACCCACTCAGTGTAATTCTCTCTATCTCCACCCACTCAGTGTAATTCTCTCTATCTCCACCCACTCAGTGTAATTGTCTCTATCTAAACTCACCCAGTGTAATTGTCTCTATCTAAACCCACTCAGTGTAATTCTCTCTATCTCTACCCACTCAGTGTAATTCTCTCTATATCTACCCAAGGGAGAAGTTATACAAGAAGTTATCATCGAGTTTAGGAGACATCGTGTTATTTTTACAGCCTGTACACTGTTACTTACTACCATCCAATCACAACACCCTAGCACTCCTACCCCTCTTACCTCATAACAATGGCAAGAAAAGACAGGAGTTTCTGGTCCCGATTGTTATCTGATCTTACAAGAAGCCTGTCATCAACAGTGTAGGAGTTTGCCCTATACACAGCTTGCCAACAAGACACAATGATAATGGAACAGTAACAGTCCCATGACTGTGTAAAACATAAGAGCCTTTAATACAGTCTAGATCCTTATTCAGCAAGTCGAGATAGGAACTAAAAGCTTCAAGATATAAAATCACATGGACTTTATTGAGTGGACTAAATGTCAAATTCCACAGACTAAATGTTGATCTAGTGGAACAGGATGACAGGACTGGAGAGTGCTGACACCACTCTGTGCTACATCCTCCCTTGTCTCTGTCTCATTTAACATCGGCTTTTTAACGTTTTTCTTCTTCATGTGGACACGTGTACCAGAAGAAATAACGAGAAGATATATCGGTGACATGTGTAAGGGATGAAGAAATGGCAAGTTATTGCCTGAAGAAGCAATAAGCAGAAAACTGCAACAAAGCAAACAATGTTTGTCTATTTTCAGCTTGATTTGATTTCATAAGGTAACAATCTTTGTAAACAAACTTTGTAAACAATTAAAGAAAATAGATAGGAAATCACAGCCCGCAGAAAACAGGAATAGGAATTGAATAAGAACAGCTGATGATCATAATAACACTTATTATCAATAATGAACAATTATGTTGCACTCATGAATAGCCATATTGCCCAGAAGGCGAGTTATTAACTACCTGATGAAGATTCAAGCATAAACAATAATAAAGTGAATAGGAACTAGGTTAAAAGTATTGCCAAGTATTTGCCATATTGTTTTTGATGAAAAAATAACCCTCTTTTTGAAATTGAAGTATGATAGCACCCACACTTAGCCTAACAGTTCAAACATATTGTGTCAAATTGTGTTGAAATAATACAAATTATGAACAATGAACAATTATTTTTATCTATGAATTGCCATACTGCTTAGAAAGCAGAATTAACTGATAATTATTCCCTCCCCTTTGAAGATTGAACAAGTAACTCCCACCTGTGAACACAGAACAGATGGAGATGTTGAATAACATCCTAACATTACCTAGCCCTACAACTTTGATCATATTGTGTTACATTGTGTCAAAACAACACAAATCTACCAAGACAAATAAATTTCCACCCCAGCAGAATTATCAAACAATTATTCCCTACACATTGAAGGTTACATTTATTCCCTACCCGTTGAAGGAGACAATTATTCTATAAAAGGAGACAATTATTCCCTACCCATTGACTGATACATTAATTCTCTACCTTTTAAAAGAGACATTTATTCCCTACCCATTAAAAGAGACATTTATTCCCTACCCATTGAGGAGACAATTATTCCCTACCCATTGAAGAGACATTTATTCCCTATCCATTGAAAGAGACATTTATTCCCTACCCACTGAAAGAGACATTTATTCCCTACCCACTGAAAGAGACATTTATTCCCTACCCACTGAAAGAGACATTTATTCCCTATCCATTGAAAGAGACATTTATTCCCTACCCATTGAAAGAGACATTTATTCCCTATCCATTGAAAGAGACATTTATTCCCTACCCATTGAAAGAGACATTTATTCCCTACCCATTGAAAGAGACATTTATTCCCTATCCATTGAAAGAGACATTTATTCCCTACCTATTGAAGAGACAATTATTCCCTACCCATTAAAAGAGACATTTATTCCCTACCCATTGAAAGAGACAAATATGCCCTACCCACTGAAAGAGACAATTATTCCCTACCTATTGAAGAGACAATTATTCCCTACCCATTAAAAGAGACATTTATTCCCTACCCACTGAAAGAGACATTTATTCCCTACCCATTGAAAGAGACATTTATTCCCTACCCATTGAAAGAGACATTTATTCCCTATCCATTGAAAGAGACAAATATGCCCTACCCACTGAAAGAGACAATTATTCCCTACCTTTTGAAAGACAGCTCCACAGAGGTTTACTAAAATAAATGTCAATTTTAAGACTCTGAATAAAAGTAAACTTGATAAATAATTTTCTACCAGATCTAGAACAGTTAGCTTTACAATGCCAAAATTATTGCCTACCTATGCAACTCACGTGGCAGCACCGGTCCTAGTGCTACATCCCTCGCTCCCAACCTGACTGTACACAGCCGCACATACTGCAAGTGGATGTACGCTAGCCCTAGGCCAGCCAGTTGGGACAGGAAGGTAGCACACACTATTCACGGAACGAGAACCATCACAGATTGCTGAGCTAACAGAACCTCACATCACATATCATTCACAGAATAGGAAATCATCACCATTTGGTGTTGGTCGGACCAGAAACTGGCATCACCAAACGAGCATGAGCCACAATGAAATGGCACACGTTGCAGCTATAGAGGGAGGGAGTCATGTTATATTTAAATTTTTACAGAAAATTTGAAAGTGCATTTCGATCAGTGCAGCAAATGCATAACAATGTCAACTCGCATCTTGTAACAATCAAAACAGGATGTCAAATGTTTTTAGAAAAATTTGAAAAGCAATCTACAACTCTAAGCAGGTTATAAATTCAGTTAACAAGAGAATAATTCAGAAACAGAATGGTCGGTTTGTGAAATGTCAAAATGCTCAGGGAAACACAGCCTGCATTGTATTGAAGAATAAGCTGAGAAATGTCTGAGTTGTCTTTCAAACATTAGACAAAGATGTCACACATTTACCCTTAATATACATATAATGACTTGCTACTCAAAATATATATATATATACTGGCCAACAAAACCATGGTACATTAGGGGAGGGAGGGAAACTTTAACTGAGTCATGATTAGGAGAGTTGACATAAGTCTTCAGTATATGGTGTTCAGTATATGGTGTTCAGTATATGGTGTTCAAAGGCACCTGAAGACACAACATAAGAGACACTGGGGGATCTCAGAAACAATTCTCCTTCCCCAACTACCATCCTATGTACTTCAAGAATTCCAACTGCAGGTGCTTGTTATCATGACACACTGTGCATGGAGAAAGTCACTGCGCTCTGTGGAGAATATCAAAACCACCTGAAAGAAAAACGCTAAACAGTGAGTCGATGCACTCTGTAATGAAAAAACACTAAACAGTCAGTCAATGCTCTGTATTGAAAACCGCTAAACAGCAGCATGGGATCTCAGTAACACCCCTCCCCCCCCAACCAATCATCTGCTTTGATGTCCTATCCGACTGGAAGAGAGTCAGCCCAAACCATGAGGAGTATGTGTAGAGAAGATACAGACAGATGAACATAGGAAGAAAGAGACTTTGTGTGAAGCTTCACAGATTTACTGTACTGCAACCGAAATGTATTGTGATGCTGTGCACTGTGATACAATATTTGAGACTATATAAGGCTTATCATGCTGTGATGGTTAATATCCAGGACCTATATTTTCGAAGCTCTTAGCGCTAAGAAAGTCGTAAGTACCATACATTAACATTGACTTACGACTATCTTCGCACTAAGACAGTTTCGAAAATATGGGCCCTGCACTATTATACGTTGATTGTCATCCTAAGCATTGTAGTTTGCTACCCTTGGTAATACATTGTTACAAATCATGATAATACTGTCTTACATAATACAACAAGTAAACGTAATGTTATTTATAAATGATTTTACACATAATCATCATTCAATCATCAAATTGAGAGGGAAGGAACGAGTGATGAAGGTAGAAATTGAGGCATGTTCATCTACAAAACTGAATCTGTATTTCCATCTTGGCTGGGATAGAAAGATGCATTGTCTGAGAGACAATGACGTAAAAACTGTTTCCCACAAAGTTAACAACACTAACACATACACAATAAGAAACTTCCTTTTGCAGTCAAACCACAGGCAGAAGATGAGAAAGTTGGAAGACAAGACAAGCCGATACAACTATGACACACTACAAATCTTCCCCGGACCAGATATATGGGAGCACTTCATTCGGGAGGATGGAGTCTGTTTGAAGATGAAGCCAGAGAGCTGAGCTCCGATAACAAAGACAGGAAACATACTGGTGTCATACACTGATACATGGATCAACGAGTGAGTCGTCTCTGGTTGTACCAACAATTGTTATCTCCTGTCTGTGAAACAACATGGAGAGGAAACATGTTGTACTGATAAACACTGTTTTCAAAATGAGACCACCACAGTTTTGTTACCAAAGTAGCTTTTGGGTTAGAAGTTTCTGATAGAGCAATAATTAGTTTTCTGCATAAAGAACACCAATCCCTTCAGGATACCGTAAATCTTTAATTACACGCAATAAGGCTTGTAGAGACAGTTAACTACAGTTGGAAGCAACGATTGTAGAATTGAAATTCAGTTCACCCTGCGTTTATTTAAGGTAGGCATTTATTGTTTATTGTTTTCAAAGAGTTCTATACAAGGGCGTCTATTCAAGACATTCAAGGTGAATATTCAAGGCAGGTGTTTATTCAAGGCAGGTGTTTATTCAAGGCAGGTGTTTATTCAAGGCAGGCATCTAATTAAGGATTTACGATAAGTAGGTGATGCTCTAACAAAACCACAATACAGGGACACATAACCACAATACCGGGACACAAAACCACAATACCGGGACACAAAACCACAATACAGGGACACAAAACCACAATACAGGGACACAAAACCACAATACCGGGACACAAAACCACAATACAGGGACACGCAATATGACAGTTGAATCATCAAGTTTGAGTGAATAGGTTCTCCTGACAAAGGTTATCAGCCTGTGTTTCCTCTCAACGGTCCGACTCTGAGTTAGAACTACACAGTCATATGTCATCACAGTAATGTACTGAAACAAGATCTGTCCATAGTCACAATTACACACTTTCAAGAGGAACATTGTATAAAGCTTTAAATATTCAAACACACCTACAATGACAGATAAATACTGCACTATTTTCAGATTGGAACGCCCAACATATTTCCCTTACATAAATACAACATTTTAAAGTTACAAAGGTTCAATTCAATACACACTGCATATTCTATATTTCTATCATAGATTCTATATATTGGCTGTCTTCATTTCCTATAGTATTTAGAATATAAACATTCCCTGTTGTTATAATTATCCACTTTTTATTACCAAAAGAATATTATTTTCAAACTTCAAATTTCTACCAATTTGTTTTAATTTTCTGTCTCTTTTAACTTGTCATGATAACTAAATAGAAGATAATCTATTTTCCCTTACTTATCATTTTGGTATTTTTTAATAATAATAATAATAATAGTATATTTATAATGCGCACATATCCATGCACAATGCATGCTCAAGGCGCTACAAAAATTATTACCCTGAAGGATAAGTCACAATACAAATGTCACAAATGACAAATCCAATAAATAGTCTCTGGTTACTGCCATGAGTAATTAAAATTGAAATTCTGCTAAAACTATGTTATTAATTCATATTCCAAATTCCTTGTCTCCTTTCACTCCACAAGAAGCCTCCCCCTCCCTAACTTCATGTGATACTCCCCTCTGAATCAATGAGTTACAGCTGTGATCTCAGATCACATTCTGGTAAATATTATTTTGGTTATTACGTAAATGTTTAATGTATTTAATCTGAAATGCCCACGAAATCCACCAGTGACACATCAGACACACCTCTCAACAAAACCCAACAACGATCCCATCTCCAAGGTTGATTATGTTCTGTAAACGAAGCTGGCATGTTTCATCATCCTGGACGGCACCTTCAAATCTGTTCTTGTAACGGAGACGGCACCTTCAAATCTGTTCTTGTAACGGAGATGCTTGATAATAACACACTCCCTATTCCTGTATTATTCCCACTTCTGAATTCGGGGTGATAAATTCCAACTTAATTTATGAAATCTGGAAAGATGATATTTATCTAATCAATTGTGGACATTTCACGTCTAACAAGCAGATATAGTCTACTAGATCCCTCGCCAAGTGGAAAAAGTTTTAAATATATTGAACAATGATTATGGAGCTTTGAATGCTATAATAAACGAATATACATTGAGTTTTTTTGTTTCCCATATTTTTCCTGTTTTACATTAAATCATGTTCTACGTGTAAACAGAAGGACATAGTTACAGTTTCAACAATCCTTGTTTCAACAAACACCTATCAATCCCTGATTCATAAACCCGGAAAGACGTATAAGATTCAACAATCCTTGTTTCAACAAACACCTATCAATCCCTGATTCACAAACCCCGGAGAGAAGTATAAAATTCAACAATCCTTGTTTCAACAAACGTCTATCAATCCCTGATTCATAAACCCGGAGAGACGTATAAGATTCAACAATCCTTGTTTCAACAAACACCTATCAATCCCTGATTCACAAACCCGGAGAGACGTATATAAGATTCAACAATTCTTGTTTCAACAAACACCTATCAATCCCTGATTCACAAACCCGGAGTGACGTATAAGATTCAACAATCCTTGTTTCAACAAACACCTATAAATCCCTGATTCACAAACCCGGAGTGACGTATAAGATTCAACAATCCTTGTTTCAACAAACACCTATCAATCCCTTTCACAAACCCGGAGAGAAGTATAAGATTCAACAATCCTTGTTTCAACAAACACCTATCAATCCCTTTCACAAACCCGGAGTGACGTATAAGATTCAACAATCCTTGTTTCAACAAACACCTATCAATCCCTGATTCACAAACCCGGAGAGACGTATAAGATTCAACAATCCTTGTTTCAACAAACACCTATCAATCCCTGATTCACAAACCCCGGAGAGAAGTATAAGATTCAACAATCCTTGTTTCAACAAACACCTATCAATCCCTGATTCACAAACCCGGAGAGAAGTATAAGATTCAACAATCCTTGTTTCAACAAACACCTATCAATCCCTGATTCACAAACCCCGGAGAGACGTATAAGATTCAACAATCCTTGTTTCAACAAACACCTATCAATCCCTGATTCACAAACCCGGAGTGACGTATAAGATTCAACAATCCTTGTTTCAACAAACACCTATCAATCCCTGATTCACAAACCCCGGAGAGACGTATAAGATTCAACAATCCTTGTTTCAACAAACACCTATAAATCCCTGATTCACAAACCCGGAGAGACGTATAAGATTCAACAATCCTTGTTTCAACAAACACCTATCAATTCCTGATTCACAAACCCGGAGTGACGTATAAGATTCAACAATCCTTGTTTCAACAAACACCTATCAATCCCTGATTCACAAACCCGGAGAGACGTATAAGATTCAACAATCCTTGTTTCAACAAACACCTATCAATCCCTGATTCACAAACCCGGAGTGACGTATAAGATTCAACAATCCTTGTTTCAACAAACACCTATCAATCCCTGATTCACAAACCCGGAGAGACGTATAAGATTCAACAATCCTTGTTTCAACAAACACCTATCAATCCCTGATTCACAAACCCGGAGAGAAGTATAAGATTCAACAATCCTTGTTTCAACAAACACCTATCAATCCCTGATTCACAAACCCCGGAGAGACATATAAGATTCAACAATCCTTGTTTCAACAAACACCTATCAATCCCTGATTCACAAACCCGGAGAGACTTATAAGATTCAACAATCCTTGTTTCAACAAACACCTATCAATCCCTGATTCACAAACCCGGAGTGACGTATAAGATTCAACAATCCTTGTTTCAACAAACACCTATCAATCCCTGATTCACAAACCCGGAGAGACGTATAAGATTCAACAATCCTTGTTTCAACAAACACCTATCAATCCCTGATTCACAAACCCCGGAGAGAAGTATAAGATTCAACAATCCTTGTTTCAACAAACACCTATCAATCCCTGATTCACAAACCCGGAGAGACGTATAAGATTCAACAATCCTTGTTTCAACAAACACCTATCAATCCCTGATTCACAAACCCGGAGAGACGTATAAGATTCAACAATTCTTGTTTCAACACACACCTATAAATCCCTGATTCACAAACCCGTAGACGTATAAGATTCAACAATCCTTGTTTCAACAAACACCTATCAATCCCTGATTCACAAACCCGTAGACGTATAAGATTCAACAATTCTTGTTTCAACAAACACCTATAAATCCCTGATTCACAAACCCGTAGACGTATAAGATTCAACAATCCTTGTTTCAACAAACACCTATAAATCCCTGATTCACAAACCCGTAGACGTATAAGATTCAACAATTCTTGTTTCAACAAACACCTATAAATCCCTGATTCACAAACCCGTAGACGTATAAGATTCAACAATCCTTGTTTCAACAAACACCTATAAATCCCTGATTCACAAACCCGTAGACGTATAAGATTCAACAATCCTTGTTTCAACAAACACCTATCAATCCCTGATTCACAAACCCCGGAGAGACTTATAAGATTCAACAATCCTTGTTTCAACAAACACCTATCAATCCCTGATTCACAAACCCCGGAGAGAAGTATAAGATTCAACAATCCTTGTTTCAACAAACACCTATCAATCCCTGATTCACAAACCCCGGAGAGACGTATAAGATTCAACAATCCTTGTTTCAACAAAAACCTATCAATCCCTGATTCACAAACCCGGAGTGGCGTATAAGATTCAACAATCCTTGTTTCAACAAACACCTATCAATCCCTGATTCACAAACCCCGGAGAGAAGTATAAGATTCAACAATCCTTGTTTCAACAAACACCTATCAATCCCTGATTCACAAACCCAGGAGAGAAGTATAAGATTCAACAATCCTTGTTTCAACAAACACCTATCAATCCCTGATTCACAAACCCGGAGAGACGTATAAGATTCAACAATCCTTGTTTCAACAAACACCTATAAATCCCTGATTCACAAACCCGGAGAGACGTATAAGATTCAACAATTCTTGTTTCAACACACACTTATAAATCCCTGATTCACAAACCCGTAGACGTATAAGATTCAACAATCCTTGTTTCAACAAACACCTATAAATCCCTGATTCACAAACCCGTAGACGTATAAGATTCAACAATTCTTGTTTCAACAAACACCTATAAATCCCGGATTCATAAACCCGTAGACGTATAAGATTCAACAATCCTTGTTTCAACAAACACCTATAAATCCCTGATTCACAAACCCGTAGACGTATAAGATTCAACAATTCTTGTTTCAACAAACACCTATAAATCCCTGATTCACAAACCCGTAGACGTATAAGATTCAACAATCCTTGTTTCAACAAACACCTATAAATCCCTGATTCACAAACCCGTAGACGTATAAGATTCAACAATCCTTGTTTCAACAAACACCTATCAATCCCTGATTCACAAACCCCGGAGAGACTTATAAGATTCAACAATCCTTGTTTCAACAAACACCTATCAATCCCTGATTCACAAACCCCGGAGAGAAGTATAAGATTCAACAATCCTTGTTTCAACAAACACCTATCAATCCCTGATTCACAAACCCCGGAGAGACGTATAAGATTCAACAATCCTTGTTTCAACAAACACCTATCAATCCCTGATTCACAAACCCGGAGTGACGTATAAGATTCAACAATCCTTGTTTCAACAAACACCTATCAATCCCTGATTCACAAACCCGGAGAGAAGTATAAGATTCAACAATCCTTGTTTCAACAAACACCTATCAATCCCTGATTCACAAACCCGGAGAGAAGTATAAGATTCAACAATCCTTGTTTCAACAAACACCTATCAATCCCTGATTCACAAACCCGTAGACGTATAAGATTCAACAATCCTTGTTTCAACAAACACCTATAAATCCCTGATTCACAAACCCGTAGACGTATAAGATTCAACAATTCTTGTTTCAACAAACACCTATAAATCCCTGATTCACAAACCCGTAGACGTATAAGATTCAACAATTCTTGTTTCAACAAACACCTATAAATCCCTGATTCACAAACCCGTAGACGTATAAGATTCAACAATCCTTGTTTCAACAAACACCTATAAATCCCTGATTCACAAACCCGTAGACGTATAAGATTCAACAATCCTTGTTTCAACAAACACCTATCAATCCCTGATTCACAAACCCCGGAGAGACTTATAAGATTCAACAATCCTTGTTTCAACAAACACCTATCAATCCCTGATTCACAAACCCCGGAGAGAAGTATAAGATTCAACAATCCTTGTTTCAACAAACACCTATCAATCCCTGATTCACAAACCCCGGAGAGACGTATAAGATTCAACAATCCTTGTTTCAACAAACACCTATCAATCCCTGATTCACAAACCCGGAGTGACGTATAAGATTCAACAATCCTTGTTTCAACAAACACCTATCAATCCCTGATTCACAAACCCGGAGAGAAGTATAAGATTCAACAATCCTTGTTTCAACAAACACCTATCAATCCCTGATTCACAAACCCGGAGAGAAGTATAAGATTCAACAATCCTTGTTTCAACAAACACCTATCAATCCCTGATTCACAAACCCCGGAGAGACTTATAAGATTCAACAATCCTTGTTTCAACAAACACCTATCAATCCCTGATTCACAAACCCCGGAGAGAAGTATAAGATTCAACAATCCTTGTTTCAACAAACACCTATCAATCCCTGATTCACAAACCCCGGAGAGACGTATAAGATTCAACAATCCTTGTTTCAACAAAAACCTATCAATCCCTGATTCACAAACCCGGAGTGGCGTATAAGATTCAACAATCCTTGTTTCAACAAACACCTATCAATCCCTGATTCACAAACCCCGGAGAGAAGTATAAGATTCAACAATCCTTGTTTCAACAAACACCTATCAATCCCTGATTCACAAACCCAGGAGAGAAGTATAAGATTCAACAATCCTTGTTTCAACAAACACCTATCAATCCCTGATTCACAAACCCGGAGAGACGTATAAGATTCAACAATCCTTGTTTCAACAAACACCTATCAATCCCTGATTCACAAACCCGGAGAGACGTATAAGATTCAACAATTCTTGTTTCAACACACACTTATAAATCCCTGATTCACAAACCCGTAGACGTATAAGATTCAACAATCCTTGTTTCAACAAACACCTATAAATCCCTGATTCACAAACCCGTAGACGTATAAGATTCAACAATTCTTGTTTCAACAAACACCTATAAATCCCTGATTCACAAACCCGTAGACGTATAAGATTCAACAATCCTTGTTTCAACAAACACCTATAAATCCCTGATTCACAAACCCGTAGACGTATAAGATTCAACAATTCTTGTTTCAACAAACACCTATAAATCCCTGATTCACAAACCCGTAGACGTATAAGATTCAACAATCCTTGTTTCAACAAACACCTATAAATCCCTGATTCACAAACCCGTAGACGTATAAGATTCAACAATCCTTGTTTCAACAAACACCTATCAATCCCTGATTCACAAACCCCGGAGAGACTTATAAGATTCAACAATCCTTGTTTCAACAAACACCTATCAATCCCTGATTCACAAACCCCGGAGAGAAGTATAAGATTCAACAATCCTTGTTTCAACAAACACCTATCAATCCCTGATTCACAAACCCCGGAGAGACGTATAAGATTCAACAATCCTTGTTTCAACAAACACCTATCAATCCCTGATTCACAAACCCGGAGTGACGTATAAGATTCAACAATCCTTGTTTCAACAAACACCTATCAATCCCTGATTCACAAACCCGGAGAGAAGTATAAGATTCAACAATCCTTGTTTCAACAAACACCTATCAATCCCTGATTCACAAACCCGGAGAGAAGTATAAGATTCAACAATCCTTGTTTCAACAAACACCTATCAATCCCTGATTCACAAACCCGGAGAGAAGTATAAGATTCAACAATCCTTGTTTCAACAAACACCTATCAATCCCTGATTCACAAACCCCGGAGAGACGTATAAGATTCAACAATCCTTGTTTCAACAAACACCTATAAATCCCTGATTCACAAACCCGTAGACGTATAAGATTCAACAATTCTTGTTTCAACAAACACCTATAAATCCCTGATTCACAAACCCGGAGAGACGTATAAGATAGTACGCATTAACATTCACAGATACATCCAACTCTCCAGATGACACATTGTCTGGACTCTCCTTAGTTTCAGCAGCAGCAGATCTAAACAATGATCTCTCCAGGTGTCTTCACTATAAACACACGCATCCACCCTCCTTCCTTCCTGTTTCAGTACATGTAGCCCTGAATAATATAAGAGCCTTTAATACAGTCTAGGCCTCATTCAGCAAGTCTAGACAAACTGAAGACAAACTGAATGAAATCACAAGACCAACAACGTTCAGAAAAGCGTTGAATGTAAACCAATGTAGCTTCCTCATACATCAGAGTTTCTTCAAACCATTGATGCTGGGATTCAAACTCATTCAACAATTAACACTTTAGCTGAATTAATTAGTTACAAACCATTCAGAATGATCAATTTACAGGAATCTGAACTTGTTTACAGCAGGAGTGAGGGTGAACTGGAAATCCAGGATTATTCTGGAACCCACAATGGAGGCTAACGCTACAAATACACGTTTCAAATTGTCTTTGGTCTATGGCTTAATCTAAGAGAATTTCTGCATATTGGTCACTTAGTATGATAATAATAATGATAAGTTTAATGCATAATATAGTAATATCCTACACGATGATGGAATTGTACTTTCAGTGCAGCTACTAAGCACTCCGCAAACCGTATAGTTTTGTACTTGTTTGGTTTCCACTAACTGATTCAGAGACTACGTATCAATCAGAGAGAAAGCACTCAAAGACAAGGAAAACTAGTTGTCATCTCAATGAACTCCATGTTCCTCCGTCCTATTTGAAGAGTTAATTAGCTTCAGGCGCACTCAAAGAAAGGTAACTCTTATCTCTCCAACTGTCTGTATCGTGAGCACCTGACAGACAGCAACCAGCACCAACAACAGTTGGGCTCCGCAGCAACTGCTAATCTCACATTTATACTTATTATCTTTTCCAAAAGGTGTTTCGGAAAAATGATTTATTCATTAGCAGTTGCCATTATATCCAAACATCCTCTAATTCATTTACACTAACACAACCTGTGAGTGAGATGTAGTCATCCCCTCAGCACATTGTAGACTTATTCAAAAAGTTATTCTATGTTGTATTTAAACTTTTTGACACTACCTTCACAGATAATATGAAAGAATCAGAAATCAATTATTGTTCTCTAACAATAAAGCAAACAACAAACAGCAAACATAACAAGATCTTGCACAAACTTATTTACATCATCCTTCATCTCTTCTAACCAACTTTTTTTTTCAAATGAACCTTTCCAAAATCTCAGACAACTGACATGTAACATTTTGAAGATTTTCTGCTGATACATAAGCAATTAATTAGCACAACTACCAGCTACATGGTTATCAGATATATCTCTACTGATTCTTTGCTTATATTAACTTTCAAAATATAGAAACCTTTAATTTCATGAAATGTTTCTGATCAAGGTCTCAATCTATAAGCTATAGACCAATCTAGTTCATTGGTATTCCAAGTAGAGCCCTCCTACACCTGACCAGTGTTAGTTACAACAACAGACACTAGAGGGCGACGCTGTAGGGGAGCTGGGTGGGTCAGATCAAAGGCTCTCGCTGGCAGTGGCGGATCCAGTGGGGGGGGGGGGGGGGTCCTGGATCCGTCACTGCTCTCTGGACTCTCCTCAACACAGGGTCATCAGCAGTTGTTAAACTTCATGGCATGTTGAAAAGCTTGAAACTCAAAGATGATGTGGAGGATTTTGTATGTGTTTTAGAAATATACACATAAATGTTTGTTTTTGATATCTCTGATGAAGATTATGGTTGATCTTGTACAAGGAGACAGGTTCAGCCACAGAGAGATGTCTCAGATACTGGCTGGCTGTTCCTATCATGTCCTTGATGGAGGTCCTCTAACACCTGCTGGTATGTTGAAGCAACTGGTTGACCTTGATATTCAAATTAAACCTGCTTTGGAGGTGAGGTGAGGTGAGGTGAGTTGGGGTTAAAATCCGCTTTCAAGAGTATTTCACTTATATCACGACTGCTAGTATTATGGCAGGGAGAAAGCCCGCAACACCACGTGGCTATGCATTGCGCTGAAACCTGCGAGCATCGGCTGGAACTAGCGAACCATGGGTGGTACTACGCTGAAATTCAGTGTAGCATTGCACCCGAACCTTACTGCGTATAGAACAGTTCTCTACTGCAGACAAAGTTGCCATGCCCCTGGCAGTTTGAACCCCGGACCTCTTGATCCGAAGCCGAACGCGCTAACCACTGCGCTATCCCGCCCCCCACTTTCTACCAAGGAACCTTTGGTTGGGATAAAATACAGTTTGAAGGAGACATGATTTTGAAGAGCACTGGAGAGTGGAATGAATCCTGTAAGCGTTGTCTCAAACTAGCAAACCATGGGTGGTACGTTATACTTAGTTCGTAGCCAAGGGAGATAATCCTCTCCTGATATATGACCTGAAGCAAGAGGTGAGAACTTTTTATCATACATTTATGCCAAGGGTCTGTGCCCCTGAAACATAGATTACCTCCATACAGTACACCTGCTACAGCGCCACCTATTCACGCTATAAAGGTCAAGGGAGATAATCAACCCCTGATGCACAGCTTGTTGGCACTGAGAGGTGGAATCACATATGTAACTTGTGAAAACAAACAAGGCTATCAGCACATCACCACAGCATGGTAGAGATAGAGCACTGGGGTGATATTTTCTTCTGTGCATCTCACTTCAGAAGTCAGTAACAATAAACTGTCAAGAATCTACTTGCACAACATGTTTTACTTCACCTCAATAGTCAGAAACAGTAAACTAGGAGGAACGACCAGAAACCTTCTTGTGAAAATTGGATTTTATCTACATCTAACTTCAGTTCTGTGTCTGTTTTTCTGGATATTTCAACTCAGCAGTGAGAAACAATAAACTACAGATTATTCTTCCAAAAGTTTGAGCTGCCAACCCTCATAAATACAGTTTGATTTGTCTTTGTTGTAACAGAAATCGTCTCCCTTGATCTCGTTAGATGCTATCTCAACCTGAAGAAACAATAAACTTTGGGAATCTATTTCTCACATCTGAATATATGTTAGCACTAATAAATAAACTTTCTAAAGAAATGTAGTTCCTGTTTATCCATTTGCACACTTTCAGTTCTTTCTTACTGGCCCTGATTGAGTATAACTATCTTATTCATGCATCAGGTGCTGGCTTCTGCTAAACATCTTGTGGGAAGAAATTGAATAACATAACATTGAACTTAATTGGTCAAGTGGTTTCCTGGGGGTTTTTTTTTCCATTGAT
>OW388290.1:104125829-104164454 GCA_936450465.1 Gibbula magus
GACTAATGTGGGAATATCGTATAGTTTTGTTCAATAGGATGCATTTCAGTTCGAGCAGAATCGTTTTTAACGCGAACTGGTAATACTTAAATCTTATAAAAAATTATGACTTTAGAGAAACAAGATAATTAAAGATTTCCATTAAGACCACGATGGAGCAGACATAGCCTTTACAGTTGTCCGGTTAATCCGGTTTCAGCGAGCGAAGCGTGTGAAAGCAGCAGAAATCGGATTTACATCGCTTACAAAAACAACGACATTACCGGTTATGTTTATGCGCTCAGTTCGAGCGGAATAGTTTTTGGCGCGTAATAGGAACGTTTTTTTTTATTGAAAGGTATTGAATTAATGAAATTAGTGAAATTAAGTTTTAAAAGAAAGACTCGTTTTAACGCTCACTCTAGTTACGGGTATTCGAGTTTTCCGCGGGCTTTACTGTGGCCAATCGCGGTCTGCGCGGGGCGAATAAAACTGGTCACACAGAGTTTTTAGTCACAGTCTCACTTTGTGAATCGACATGGCACGTACTAAGCAAACCGCTCGTAAGTCTACTGGAGGCAAGGCCCCACGAAAGCAGCTGGCCACCAAGGCTGCTCGTAAGAGCGCCCCAGCTACCGGTGGAGTGAAGAAACCCCACAGATACAGGCCCGGAACCGTCGCTCTCCGAGAGATCCGTCGTTACCAGAAGAGCACCGAGCTTTTGATCAGGAAGCTGCCCTTCCAGCGTCTGGTCCGTGAAATCGCTCAGGACTTCAAGACCGATCTTCGCTTCCAGTCTTCTGCCGTCATGGCCCTTCAGGAGGCTTCCGAGGCCTACCTCGTCGGTCTCTTTGAGGACACCAACTTGTGCGCTATCCACGCCAAACGTGTCACCATCATGCCCAAGGACATCCAGCTGGCTCGTCGTATCCGTGGCGAGAGGGCTTAAGCGCTCGGTGTTCAAGACCCACCCTCATAACGGTCCTTTTCAGGACCACCAAATTTCAAAAAAGGAAACTTAAACCCAATGCTATAACTCTTAGATGTTTTTATAAAAAAAAACTAGTTGAATAGATGCATAATGAAATAAAGCGCACACACACATGCATTATCGCCGCACATCGATACATGAATAATTTTGTTAAAGGTAGGAAGTACACACACATATCCGACATGATGTGGGATTAGGGTTAGCTAGATTGAGAGTTAATACAAGGATGTATATGCGTTACGGCGAGGGTGAGGGTTACGGCGAGGGTGAGGGTTAGGGTTAGAATGAGGGTTAGGGTTAGAGTGAGGGTTACGGCGAGGGTTAGGGTTACGGCGAGGGTTAGGGTTAGAATGAGGGTTAGGGTTAGAGTGAGGGTTACGGCGAGGGTTAGGGTTAGGGTTAAGGCGAGGGTTACAGCGAGGGTTAGGGTTAGGGTTAAGGCGAGGGTTAGGGTTAGGTTTTCAGAAAATTAATAATATTTTATTTCACCTGACGTCTTTTAGAAATATTGAGAAACGCAATCCGATTTTGTGCTGAGAGTGATTCTTGGGTTAGGTTTTCTACGAAAACCTAAGCGCAATTCCCCATTGTTAAGCGAATGACGCGATAAGTGGTCGGTGCTTTTAAAACACATTTCGGCGACATTTGAAAACTATATCATCTTAAAACGTCCAAATTGAAACTTTGTTAAGGGATTATGATTTCTAATGACGATGTAAGCGAATGAAGTGTTGTAGGAGAAGGGTTGAAGCTTGTCGCCTGATTGATGCGACAGCTCGGCCTTTGTTTAATCGAATACTAAGTAATGACGTAAATGAGTTGTCTTTTGTGTTTGTTAATTTTGACAGATTTTTTTTCAGTTTCTAGGTATTTGTAATGGCAGGGTATTGGACGTGTAGCGTGGTAAACAATAATTTGGGTGTGTGTATATTTTGGGGTTATATTATGAAAAATCTAATTTTTTTAAAAACATATAATGGTAGCATTGGTTGAGTTTTCTTTTGAGAAATTTGGTGGTCCTGAAAAGGACCGTTTGTGGAAGATACTGGCAAAGTGCAGTTTACTTTCCAGCAGCCTTCTGGGACTTCTTGGGGAGAAGAACAGCCTGGATGTTGGGCAGAACACCTCCCTGTGCGATGGTGACACCGGAGAGCAGTTTGTTCAACTCCTCGTCGTTCCTGATGGCCAGCTGCAAATGTCTGGGGATGATTCTGGTCTTCTTGTTGTCTCTGGCGGCGTTACCTGCCAACTCAAGAACCTCAGCTGCGAGGTACTCAAGGACGGCAGCCAGGTAGACTGGTGCACCGGCGCCGACACGCTCAGCATAGTTGCCTTTGCGGAGAAGACGGTGGATACGTCCGACGGGGAACTGAAGTCCAGCACGGGATGATCGGGACTTGGACTTGCCCTTTACTTTTCCTCCTTTACCACGGCCTGACATGATTGTTGTTCGTCTGTAGAGAGAGAGAGAACGAATAATCTAAAATCTTCTATTCCGCTTATATATAGGACAAAAGCGGCTCGAGATCGGCCAATGCGCTGTGTGCGCGCGCTCTGCCGCTTAAGGCGCGAGCTTCGTTTTCGAGCCGGTTTTCGAGCCGCTTTTCTTGTTTATAAGGGTTGCGAACCAATTCGCTCTCCACACTCACGCACTTGCACGAGTAACTATCAACATGCCACCCAAGGTTAGTTCGAAGGGAGCCAAGAAGGCCGGTAAGGCAAAGGCCGCCCGTGTTGGCGGTGACAAAAAGAGGAGGAAGAAGAGGAAGGAAAGCTACAGCATCTACATCTACAAGGTGTTGAAACAGGTGCATCCCGACACCGGTATCAGCAGCAAGGCTATGTCCATCATGAACAGCTTTGTCAACGACATCTTCGAGAGAATCGCCGCTGAGGCCTCCCGTCTCGCCCACTACAACAAGCGATCCACCATCACCTCTCGGGAGATCCAGACCGCTGTCCGTCTCCTCCTCCCCGGTGAATTGGCTAAGCACGCCGTTTCTGAGGGTACCAAGGCTGTGACCAAGTACACCAGCTCTAAGTAAACTCCAGAAAGTTCACCTGAACTTACATAACGGTCCTTTTCAGGACCACCAAATATCTCAAAAGAGAACTTTATCAATGCTATACAAACCACTTAAATCACCTGCGCAATACCATACATCATTACACACGACTATGATCAAGAAATGATTGATCTAAACTTGTACTTATCCCCATGGTGAATGTTAACAGTAGCACAGTTTATTTATATCTGTCATAGAAATGGGATTATTTGTAACTTCATACCGTGAAAACACCACACACAGATTTAATTTATCAATTTACCGTACACTATTGTTTTAATAATTTAAAACCAAAAGTTGATAAGTTAGTCACACTTCATTCACTATCACAGACTTCAATAGCCTGTTGCATGCGTGACCCTTCTCCCCTTTGTTCTAAGCTTATATCTAATCAAACTGTCTGATTGATTCATTGATTGATTGATTAATAGATAATCAAACTAATTGGACATCTGATTGTTGCCATTAGGGTAGGGTATTACTCGATTGTATACAAAGCATACACATTATTATTACTATACTTTACTTTCTAAAATGTATTCATATGACTTATCGGCGGACATGGGTAATGATCGTAAAGGTATATAAGTATGAGAACGCAATTGCATTGATGCGAGTTTTCTTTTTTGATATTTGGTGGTCCTGAAAAGGACCGTTTGATTTTGGGTGAAAATCAAGTTTTCAACCTCCGAATCCGTAGAGGGTACGTCCTTGACGCTTCAGAGCATAGACGACGTCCATGGCGGTGACGGTCTTCCTCTTAGCGTGCTCGGTGTAGGTAACGGCATCACGGATGACGTTCTCAAGGAAAACCTTGAGTACTCCACGTGTCTCCTCGTAGATCAGACCGGAGATACGTTTGACACCACCTCTTCTTGCGAGACGACGGATTGCAGGCTTGGTGATACCCTGGATGTTATCACGCAACACCTTCCTGTGACGCTTAGCGCCCCCCTTTCCAAGACCCTTTCCTCCTTTACCACGTCCAGACATTGTTACTCAGAGAGAGATATCAACTGAATGATTTTTCCCGGCCTAAATGTCGCGCTTTTATACCACAGCGGAGCACCCTCGCTAAGAACTCGTTTAAGCGACGCTATGCTGAAGCCACGGCGGCGGGACAACGAGGCTTAACGCATGTAAATCATCTATTTCGACTAATGTGGGAATATCGTATAGTTTTGTTCAATAGGATGCATTTCAGTTCGAGCAGAATCGTTTTTAACGCGAACTGGTAATACTTAAATCTTATAAAAAATTATGACTTTAGAGAAACAAGATAATTAAAGATTTCCATTAAGACCACGATGGAGCAGACATAGCCTTTACAGTTGTCCGGTTAATCCGGTTTCAGCGAGCGAAGCGTGTGAAAGCAGCAGAAATCGGATTTACATCGCTTACAAAAACAACGACATTACCGGTTATGTTTATGCGCTCAGTTCGAGCGGAATAGTTTTTGGCGCGTAATAGGAACGTTTTTTTTTATTGAAAGGTATTGAATTAATGAAATTAGTGAAATTAAGTTTTAAAAGAAAGACTCGTTTTAACGCTCACTCTAGTTACGGGTATTCGAGTTTTCCGCGGGCTTTACTGTGGCCAATCGCGGTCTGCGCGGGGCGAATAAAACTGGTCACACAGAGTTTTTAGTCACAGTCTCACTTTGTGAATCGACATGGCACGTACTAAGCAAACCGCTCGTAAGTCTACTGGAGGCAAGGCCCCACGAAAGCAGCTGGCCACCAAGGCTGCTCGTAAGAGCGCCCCAGCTACCGGTGGAGTGAAGAAACCCCACAGATACAGGCCCGGAACCGTCGCTCTCCGAGAGATCCGTCGTTACCAGAAGAGCACCGAGCTTTTGATCAGGAAGCTGCCCTTCCAGCGTCTGGTCCGTGAAATCGCTCAGGACTTCAAGACCGATCTTCGCTTCCAGTCTTCTGCCGTCATGGCCCTTCAGGAGGCTTCCGAGGCCTACCTCGTCGGTCTCTTTGAGGACACCAACTTGTGCGCTATCCACGCCAAACGTGTCACCATCATGCCCAAGGACATCCAGCTGGCTCGTCGTATCCGTGGCGAGAGGGCTTAAGCGCTCGGTGTTCAAGACCCACCCTCATAACGGTCCTTTTCAGGACCACCAAATTTCAAAAAAGGAAACTTAAACCCAATGCTATAACTCTTAGATGTTTTTATAAAAAAAAACTAGTTGAATAGATGCATAATGAAATAAAGCGCACACACACATGCATTATCGCCGCACATCGATACATGAATAATTTTGTTAAAGGTAGGAAGTACACACACATATCCGACATGATGTGGGATTAGGGTTAGCTAGATTGAGAGTTAATACAAGGATGTATATGCGTTACGGCGAGGGTGAGGGTTACGGCGAGGGTGAGGGTTAGGGTTAGAATGAGGGTTAGGGTTAGGGTTAGGGTTAGGGTTAGGGTTAGGGTTACGGCGAGGGTTAGGGTTAGAATGAGGGTTAGGGTTAGAGTGAGGGTTACGGCGAGGGTTAGGGTTGGTGTGAGGGTTACAGCGAGGGTTAGGGTTAGGGTTAAGGCGAGGGTTAGGGTTAGGTTTTCAGAAAATTAATAATATTTTATTTCACCTGACGTCTTTTAGAAATATTGAGAAACGCAATCCGATTTTGTGCTGAGAGTGATTCTTGGGTTAGGTTTTCTACGAAAACCTAAGCGCAATTCCCCATTGTTAAGCGAATGACGCGATAAGTGGTCGGTGCTTTTAAAACACATTTCGGCGACATTTGAAAACTATATCATCTTAAAACGTCCAAATTGAAACTTTGTTAAGGGATTATGATTTCTAATGACGATGTAAGCGAATGAAGTGTTGTAGGAGAAGGGTTGAAGCTTGTCGCCTGATTGATGCGACAGCTCGGCCTTTGTTTAATCGAATACTAAGTAATGACGTAAATGAGTTGTCTTTTGTGTTTGTTAATTTTGACAGATTTTTTTCAGTTTCTAGGTATTTGTAATGGCAGGGTATTGGACGTGTAGCGTGGTAAACAATAATTTGGGTGTGTGTATATTTTGGGGTTATATTATGAAAAATCTAATTTTTTTAAAAACATATAATGGTAGCATTGGTTGAGTTTTCTTTTGAGAAATTTGGTGGTCCTGAAAAGGACCGTTTGTGGAAGATACTGGCAAAGTGCAGTTTACTTTCCAGCAGCCTTCTGGGACTTCTTGGGGAGAAGAACAGCCTGGATGTTGGGCAGAACACCTCCCTGTGCGATGGTGACACCGGAGAGCAGTTTGTTCAACTCCTCGTCGTTCCTGATGGCCAGCTGCAAATGTCTGGGGATGATTCTGGTCTTCTTGTTGTCTCTGGCGGCGTTACCTGCCAACTCAAGAACCTCAGCTGCGAGGTACTCAAGGACGGCAGCCAGGTAGACTGGTGCACCGGCGCCGACACGCTCAGCATAGTTGCCTTTGCGGAGAAGACGGTGGATACGTCCGACGGGGAACTGAAGTCCAGCACGGGATGATCGGGACTTGGACTTGCCCTTTACTTTTCCTCCTTTACCACGGCCTGACATGATTGTTGTTCGTCTGTAGAGAGAGAGAGAACGAATAATCTAAAATCTTCTATTCCGCTTATATATAGGACAAAAGCGGCTCGAGATCGGCCAATGCGCTGTGTGCGCGCGCTCTGCCGCTTAAGGCGCGAGCTTCGTTTTCGAGCCGGTTTTCGAGCCGCTTTTCTTGTTTATAAGGGTTGCGAACCAATTCGCTCTCCACACTCACGCACTGCACGAGTAACTATCAACATGCCACCCAAGGTTAGTTCGAAGGGAGCCAAGAAGGCCGGTAAGGCAAAGGCCGCCCGTGTTGGCGGTGACAAAAAGAGGAGGAAGAAGAGGAAGGAAAGCTACAGCATCTACATCTACAAGGTGTTGAAACAGGTGCATCCCGACACCGGTATCAGCAGCAAGGCTATGTCCATCATGAACAGCTTTGTCAACGACATCTTCGAGAGAATCGCCGCTGAGGCCTCCCGTCTCGCCCACTACAACAAGCGATCCACCATCACCTCTCGGGAGATCCAGACCGCTGTCCGTCTCCTCCTCCCCGGTGAATTGGCTAAGCACGCCGTTTCTGAGGGTACCAAGGCTGTGACCAAGTACACCAGCTCTAAGTAAACTCCAGAAAGTTCACCTGAACTTACATAACGGTCCTTTTCAGGACCACCAAATATCTCAAAAGAGAACTTTATCAATGCTATACAAACCACTTAAATCACCTGCGCAATACCATACATCATTACACACGACTATGATCAAGAAATGATTGATCTAAACTTGTACTTATCCCCATGGTGAATGTTAACAGTAGCACAGTTTATTTATATCTGTCATAGAAATGGGATTATTTGTAACTTCATACCGTGAAAACACCACACACAGATTTAATTTATCAATTTACCGTACACTATTGTTTTAATAATTTAAAACCAAAAGTTGATAAGTTAGTCACACTTCATTCACTATCACAGACTTCAATAGCCTGTTGCATGCGTGACCCTTCTCCCCTTTGTTCTAAGCTTATATCTAATCAAACTGTCTGATTGATTCATTGATTGATTGATTAATAGATAATCAAACTAATTGGACATCTGATTGTTGCCATTAGGGTAGGGTATTACTCGATTGTATACAAAGCATACACATTATTATTACTATACTTTACTTTCTAAAATGTATTCATATGACTTATCGGCGGACATGGGTAATGATCGTAAAGGTATATAAGTATGAGAACGCAATTGCATTGATGCGAGTTTTCTTTTTTGATATTTGGTGGTCCTGAAAAGGACCGTTTGATTTTGGGTGAAAATCAAGTTTTCAACCTCCGAATCCGTAGAGGGTACGTCCTTGACGCTTCAGAGCATAGACGACGTCCATGGCGGTGACGGTCTTCCTCTTAGCGTGCTCGGTGTAGGTAACGGCATCACGGATGACGTTCTCAAGGAAAACCTTGAGTACTCCACGTGTCTCCTCGTAGATCAGACCGGAGATACGTTTGACACCACCTCTTCTTGCGAGACGACGGATTGCAGGCTTGGTGATACCCTGGATGTTATCACGCAACACCTTCCTGTGACGCTTAGCGCCCCCCTTTCCAAGACCCTTTCCTCCTTTACCACGTCCAGACATTGTTACTCAGAGAGAGATATCAACTGAATGATTTTTCCCGGCCTAAATGTCGCGCTTTTATACCACAGCGGAGCACCCTCGCTAAGAACTCGTTTAAGCGACGCTATGCTGAAGCCACGGCGGCGGGACAACGAGGCTTAACGCATGTAAATCATCTATTTCGACTAATGTGGGAATATCGTATAGTTTTGTTCAATAGGATGCATTTCAGTTCGAGCAGAATCGTTTTTAACGCGAACTGGTAATACTTAAATCTTATAAAAAATTATGACTTTAGAGAAACAAGATAATTAAAGATTTCCATTAAGACCACGATGGAGCAGACATAGCCTTTACAGTTGTCCGGTTAATCCGGTTTCAGCGAGCGAAGCGTGTGAAAGCAGCAGAAATCGGATTTACATCGCTTACAAAAACAACGACATTACCGGTTATGTTTATGCGCTCAGTTCGAGCGGAATAGTTTTTGGCGCGTAATAGGAACGTTTTTTTTTATTGAAAGGTATTGAATTAATGAAATTAGTGAAATTAAGTTTTAAAAGAAAGACTCGTTTTAACGCTCACTCTAGTTACGGGTATTCGAGTTTTCCGCGGGCTTTACTGTGGCCAATCGCGGTCTGCGCGGGGCGAATAAAACTGGTCACACAGAGTTTTTAGTCACAGTCTCACTTTGTGAATCGACATGGCACGTACTAAGCAAACCGCTCGTAAGTCTACTGGAGGCAAGGCCCCACGAAAGCAGCTGGCCACCAAGGCTGCTCGTAAGAGCGCCCCAGCTACCGGTGGAGTGAAGAAACCCCACAGATACAGGCCCGGAACCGTCGCTCTCCGAGAGATCCGTCGTTACCAGAAGAGCACCGAGCTTTTGATCAGGAAGCTGCCCTTCCAGCGTCTGGTCCGTGAAATCGCTCAGGACTTCAAGACCGATCTTCGCTTCCAGTCTTCTGCCGTCATGGCCCTTCAGGAGGCTTCCGAGGCCTACCTCGTCGGTCTCTTTGAGGACACCAACTTGTGCGCTATCCACGCCAAACGTGTCACCATCATGCCCAAGGACATCCAGCTGGCTCGTCGTATCCGTGGCGAGAGGGCTTAAGCGCTCGGTGTTCAAGACCCACCCTCATAACGGTCCTTTTCAGGACCACCAAATTTCAAAAAAGGAAACTTAAACCCAATGCTATAACTCTTAGATGTTTTTATAAAAAAAAACTAGTTGAATAGATGCATAATGAAATAAAGCGCACACACACATGCATTATCGCCGCACATCGATACATGAATAATTTTGTTAAAGGTAGGAAGTACACACACATATCCGACATGATGTGGGATTAGGGTTAGCTAGATTGAGAGTTAATACAAGGATGTATATGCGTTACGGCGAGGGTGAGGGTTACGGCGAGGGTGAGGGTTAGGGTTAGAATGAGGGTTAGGGTTAGAGTGAGGGTTACGGCGAGGGTTAGGGTTACGGCGAGGGTTAGGGTTAGAATGAGGGTTAGGGTTAGAGTGAGGGTTACGGCGAGGGTTAGGGTTGGTGTGAGGGTTACAGCGAGGGTTAGGGTTAGGGTTAAGGCGAGGGTTAGGGTTAGGTTTTCAGAAAATTAATAATATTTTATTTCACCTGACGTCTTTTAGAAATATTGAGAAACGCAATCCGATTTTGTGCTGAGAGTGATTCTTGGGTTAGGTTTTCTACGAAAACCTAAGCGCAATTCCCCATTGTTAAGCGAATGACGCGATAAGTGGTCGGTGCTTTTAAAACACATTTCGGCGACATTTGAAAACTATATCATCTTAAAACGTCCAAATTGAAACTTTGTTAAGGGATTATGATTTCTAATGACGATGTAAGCGAATGAAGTGTTGTAGGAGAAGGGTTGAAGCTTGTCGCCTGATTGATGCGACAGCTCGGCCTTTGTTTAATCGAATACTAAGTAATGACGTAAATGAGTTGTCTTTTGTGTTTGTTAATTTTGACAGATTTTTTTCAGTTTCTAGGTATTTGTAATGGCAGGGTATTGGACGTGTAGCGTGGTAAACAATAATTTGGGTGTGTGTATATTTTGGGGTTATATTATGAAAAATCTAATTTTTTTAAAAACATATAATGGTAGCATTGGTTGAGTTTTCTTTTGAGAAATTTGGTGGTCCTGAAAAGGACCGTTTGTGGAAGATACTGGCAAAGTGCAGTTTACTTTCCAGCAGCCTTCTGGGACTTCTTGGGGAGAAGAACAGCCTGGATGTTGGGCAGAACACCTCCCTGTGCGATGGTGACACCGGAGAGCAGTTTGTTCAACTCCTCGTCGTTCCTGATGGCCAGCTGCAAATGTCTGGGGATGATTCTGGTCTTCTTGTTGTCTCTGGCGGCGTTACCTGCCAACTCAAGAACCTCAGCTGCGAGGTACTCAAGGACGGCAGCCAGGTAGACTGGTGCACCGGCGCCGACACGCTCAGCATAGTTGCCTTTGCGGAGAAGACGGTGGATACGTCCGACGGGGAACTGAAGTCCAGCACGGGATGATCGGGACTTGGACTTGCCCTTTACTTTTCCTCCTTTACCACGGCCTGACATGATTGTTGTTCGTCTGTAGAGAGAGAGAGAACGAATAATCTAAAATCTTCTATTCCGCTTATATATAGGACAAAAGCGGCTCGAGATCGGCCAATGCGCTGTGTGCGCGCGCTCTGCCGCTTAAGGCGCGAGCT
The DNA here is from genome assembly GCA_936450465.1 of Gibbula magus. NCBI lineage: Eukaryota > Metazoa > Mollusca > Gastropoda > Trochida > Trochidae > Gibbula > Gibbula magus. Next base: position 104,136,742 of record OW388290.1, read on the forward strand.
TCGTTTTCGAGCCGGTTTTCGAGCCGCTTTTCTTGTTTATAAGGGTTGCGAACCAATTCGCTCTCCACACTCACGCACTGCACGAGTAACTATCAACATGCCACCCAAGGTTAGTTCGAAGGGAGCCAAGAAGGCCGGTAAGGCAAAGGCCGCCCGTGTTGGCGGTGACAAAAAGAGGAGGAAGAAGAGGAAGGAAAGCTACAGCATCTACATCTACAAGGTGTTGAAACAGGTGCATCCCGACACCGGTATCAGCAGCAAGGCTATGTCCATCATGAACAGCTTTGTCAACGACATCTTCGAGAGAATCGCCGCTGAGGCCTCCCGTCTCGCCCACTACAACAAGCGATCCACCATCACCTCTCGGGAGATCCAGACCGCTGTCCGTCTCCTCCTCCCCGGTGAATTGGCTAAGCACGCCGTTTCTGAGGGTACCAAGGCTGTGACCAAGTACACCAGCTCTAAGTAAACTCCAGAAAGTTCACCTGAACTTACATAACGGTCCTTTTCAGGACCACCAAATATCTCAAAAGAGAACTTTATCAATGCTATACAAACCACTTAAATCACCTGCGCAATACCATACATCATTACACACGACTATGATCAAGAAATGATTGATCTAAACTTGTACTTATCCCCATGGTGAATGTTAACAGTAGCACAGTTTATTTATATCTGTCATAGAAATGGGATTATTTGTAACTTCATACCGTGAAAACACCACACACAGATTTAATTTATCAATTTACCGTACACTATTGTTTTAATAATTTAAAACCAAAAGTTGATAAGTTAGTCACACTTCATTCACTATCACAGACTTCAATAGCCTGTTGCATGCGTGACCCTTCTCCCCTTTGTTCTAAGCTTATATCTAATCAAACTGTCTGATTGATTCATTGATTGATTGATTAATAGATAATCAAACTAATTGGACATCTGATTGTTGCCATTAGGGTAGGGTATTACTCGATTGTATACAAAGCATACACATTATTATTACTATACTTTACTTTCTAAAATGTATTCATATGACTTATCGGCGGACATGGGTAATGATCGTAAAGGTATATAAGTATGAGAACGCAATTGCATTGATGCGAGTTTTCTTTTTTGATATTTGGTGGTCCTGAAAAGGACCGTTTGATTTTGGGTGAAAATCAAGTTTTCAACCTCCGAATCCGTAGAGGGTACGTCCTTGACGCTTCAGAGCATAGACGACGTCCATGGCGGTGACGGTCTTCCTCTTAGCGTGCTCGGTGTAGGTAACGGCATCACGGATGACGTTCTCAAGGAAAACCTTGAGTACTCCACGTGTCTCCTCGTAGATCAGACCGGAGATACGTTTGACACCACCTCTTCTTGCGAGACGACGGATTGCAGGCTTGGTGATACCCTGGATGTTATCACGCAACACCTTCCTGTGACGCTTAGCGCCCCCCTTTCCAAGACCCTTTCCTCCTTTACCACGTCCAGACATTGTTACTCAGAGAGAGATATCAACTGAATGATTTTTCCCGGCCTAAATGTCGCGCTTTTATACCACAGCGGAGCACCCTCGCTAAGAACTCGTTTAAGCGACGCTATGCTGAAGCCACGGCGGCGGGACAACGAGGCTTAACGCATGTAAATCATCTATTTCGACTAATGTGGGAATATCGTATAGTTTTGTTCAATAGGATGCATTTCAGTTCGAGCAGAATCGTTTTTAACGCGAACTGGTAATACTTAAATCTTATAAAAAATTATGACTTTAGAGAAACAAGATAATTAAAGATTTCCATTAAGACCACGATGGAGCAGACATAGCCTTTACAGTTGTCCGGTTAATCCGGTTTCAGCGAGCGAAGCGTGTGAAAGCAGCAGAAATCGGATTTACATCGCTTACAAAAACAACGACATTACCGGTTATGTTTATGCGCTCAGTTCGAGCGGAATAGTTTTTGGCGCGTAATAGGAACGTTTTTTTTTATTGAAAGGTATTGAATTAATGAAATTAGTGAAATTAAGTTTTAAAAGAAAGACTCGTTTTAACGCTCACTCTAGTTACGGGTATTCGAGTTTTCCGCGGGCTTTACTGTGGCCAATCGCGGTCTGCGCGGGGCGAATAAAACTGGTCACACAGAGTTTTTAGTCACAGTCTCACTTTGTGAATCGACATGGCACGTACTAAGCAAACCGCTCGTAAGTCTACTGGAGGCAAGGCCCCACGAAAGCAGCTGGCCACCAAGGCTGCTCGTAAGAGCGCCCCAGCTACCGGTGGAGTGAAGAAACCCCACAGATACAGGCCCGGAACCGTCGCTCTCCGAGAGATCCGTCGTTACCAGAAGAGCACCGAGCTTTTGATCAGGAAGCTGCCCTTCCAGCGTCTGGTCCGTGAAATCGCTCAGGACTTCAAGACCGATCTTCGCTTCCAGTCTTCTGCCGTCATGGCCCTTCAGGAGGCTTCCGAGGCCTACCTCGTCGGTCTCTTTGAGGACACCAACTTGTGCGCTATCCACGCCAAACGTGTCACCATCATGCCCAAGGACATCCAGCTGGCTCGTCGTATCCGTGGCGAGAGGGCTTAAGCGCTCGGTGTTCAAGACCCACCCTCATAACGGTCCTTTTCAGGACCACCAAATTTCAAAAAAGGAAACTTAAACCCAATGCTATAACTCTTAGATGTTTTTATAAAAAAAAACTAGTTGAATAGATGCATAATGAAATAAAGCGCACACACACATGCATTATCGCCGCACATCGATACATGAATAATTTTGTTAAAGGTAGGAAGTACACACACATATCCGACATGATGTGGGATTAGGGTTAGCTAGATTGAGAGTTAATACAAGGATGTATATGCGTTACGGCGAGGGTGAGGGTTACGGCGAGGGTGAGGGTTAGGGTTAGAATGAGGGTTAGGGTTAGAGTGAGGGTTACGGCGAGGGTTAGGGTTACGGCGAGGGTTAGGGTTAGAATGAGGGTTAGGGTTAGAGTGAGGGTTACGGCGAGGGTTAGGGTTGGTGTGAGGGTTACAGCGAGGGTTAGGGTTAGGGTTAAGGCGAGGGTTAGGGTTAGGTTTTCAGAAAATTAATAATATTTTATTTCACCTGACGTCTTTTAGAAATATTGAGAAACGCAATCCGATTTTGTGCTGAGAGTGATTCTTGGGTTAGGTTTTCTACGAAAACCTAAGCGCAATTCCCCATTGTTAAGCGAATGACGCGATAAGTGGTCGGTGCTTTTAAAACACATTTCGGCGACATTTGAAAACTATATCATCTTAAAACGTCCAAATTGAAACTTTGTTAAGGGATTATGATTTCTAATGACGATGTAAGCGAATGAAGTGTTGTAGGAGAAGGGTTGAAGCTTGTCGCCTGATTGATGCGACAGCTCGGCCTTTGTTTAATCGAATACTAAGTAATGACGTAAATGAGTTGTCTTTTGTGTTTGTTAATTTTGACAGATTTTTTTCAGTTTCTAGGTATTTGTAATGGCAGGGTATTGGACGTGTAGCGTGGTAAACAATAATTTGGGTGTGTGTATATTTTGGGGTTATATTATGAAAAATCTAATTTTTTTAAAAACATATAATGGTAGCATTGGTTGAGTTTTCTTTTGAGAAATTTGGTGGTCCTGAAAAGGACCGTTTGTGGAAGATACTGGCAAAGTGCAGTTTACTTTCCAGCAGCCTTCTGGGACTTCTTGGGGAGAAGAACAGCCTGGATGTTGGGCAGAACACCTCCCTGTGCGATGGTGACACCGGAGAGCAGTTTGTTCAACTCCTCGTCGTTCCTGATGGCCAGCTGCAAATGTCTGGGGATGATTCTGGTCTTCTTGTTGTCTCTGGCGGCGTTACCTGCCAACTCAAGAACCTCAGCTGCGAGGTACTCAAGGACGGCAGCCAGGTAGACTGGTGCACCGGCGCCGACACGCTCAGCATAGTTGCCTTTGCGGAGAAGACGGTGGATACGTCCGACGGGGAACTGAAGTCCAGCACGGGATGATCGGGACTTGGACTTGCCCTTTACTTTTCCTCCTTTACCACGGCCTGACATGATTGTTGTTCGTCTGTAGAGAGAGAGAGAACGAATAATCTAAAATCTTCTATTCCGCTTATATATAGGACAAAAGCGGCTCGAGATCGGCCAATGCGCTGTGTGCGCGCGCTCTGCCGCTTAAGGCGCGAGCTTCGTTTTCGAGCCGGTTTTCGAGCCGCTTTTCTTGTTTATAAGGGTTGCGAACCAATTCGCTCTCCACACTCACGCACTGCACGAGTAACTATCAACATGCCACCCAAGGTTAGTTCGAAGGGAGCCAAGAAGGCCGGTAAGGCAAAGGCCGCCCGTGTTGGCGGTGACAAAAAGAGGAGGAAGAAGAGGAAGGAAAGCTACAGCATCTACATCTACAAGGTGTTGAAACAGGTGCATCCCGACACCGGTATCAGCAGCAAGGCTATGTCCATCATGAACAGCTTTGTCAACGACATCTTCGAGAGAATCGCCGCTGAGGCCTCCCGTCTCGCCCACTACAACAAGCGATCCACCATCACCTCTCGGGAGATCCAGACCGCTGTCCGTCTCCTCCTCCCCGGTGAATTGGCTAAGCACGCCGTTTCTGAGGGTACCAAGGCTGTGACCAAGTACACCAGCTCTAAGTAAACTCCAGAAAGTTCACCTGAACTTACATAACGGTCCTTTTCAGGACCACCAAATATCTCAAAAGAGAACTTTATCAATGCTATACAAACCACTTAAATCACCTGCGCAATACCATACATCATTACACACGACTATGATCAAGAAATGATTGATCTAAACTTGTACTTATCCCCATGGTGAATGTTAACAGTAGCACAGTTTATTTATATCTGTCATAGAAATGGGATTATTTGTAACTTCATACCGTGAAAACACCACACACAGATTTAATTTATCAATTTACCGTACACTATTGTTTTAATAATTTAAAACCAAAAGTTGATAAGTTAGTCACACTTCATTCACTATCACAGACTTCAATAGCCTGTTGCATGCGTGACCCTTCTCCCCTTTGTTCTAAGCTTATATCTAATCAAACTGTCTGATTGATTCATTGATTGATTGATTAATAGATAATCAAACTAATTGGACATCTGATTGTTGCCATTAGGGTAGGGTATTACTCGATTGTATACAAAGCATACACATTATTATTACTATACTTTACTTTCTAAAATGTATTCATATGACTTATCGGCGGACATGGGTAATGATCGTAAAGGTATATAAGTATGAGAACGCAATTGCATTGATGCGAGTTTTCTTTTTTGATATTTGGTGGTCCTGAAAAGGACCGTTTGATTTTGGGTGAAAATCAAGTTTTCAACCTCCGAATCCGTAGAGGGTACGTCCTTGACGCTTCAGAGCATAGACGACGTCCATGGCGGTGACGGTCTTCCTCTTAGCGTGCTCGGTGTAGGTAACGGCATCACGGATGACGTTCTCAAGGAAAACCTTGAGTACTCCACGTGTCTCCTCGTAGATCAGACCGGAGATACGTTTGACACCACCTCTTCTTGCGAGACGACGGATTGCAGGCTTGGTGATACCCTGGATGTTATCACGCAACACCTTCCTGTGACGCTTAGCGCCCCCCTTTCCAAGACCCTTTCCTCCTTTACCACGTCCAGACATTGTTACTCAGAGAGAGATATCAACTGAATGATTTTTCCCGGCCTAAATGTCGCGCTTTTATACCACAGCGGAGCACCCTCGCTAAGAACTCGTTTAAGCGACGCTATGCTGAAGCCACGGCGGCGGGACAACGAGGCTTAACGCATGTAAATCATCTATTTCGACTAATGTGGGAATATCGTATAGTTTTGTTCAATAGGATGCATTTCAGTTCGAGCAGAATCGTTTTTAACGCGAACTGGTAATACTTAAATCTTATAAAAAATTATGACTTTAGAGAAACAAGATAATTAAAGATTTCCATTAAGACCACGATGGAGCAGACATAGCCTTTACAGTTGTCCGGTTAATCCGGTTTCAGCGAGCGAAGCGTGTGAAAGCAGCAGAAATCGGATTTACATCGCTTACAAAAACAACGACATTACCGGTTATGTTTATGCGCTCAGTTCGAGCGGAATAGTTTTTGGCGCGTAATAGGAACGTTTTTTTTTATTGAAAGGTATTGAATTAATGAAATTAGTGAAATTAAGTTTTAAAAGAAAGACTCGTTTTAACGCTCACTCTAGTTACGGGTATTCGAGTTTTCCGCGGGCTTTACTGTGGCCAATCGCGGTCTGCGCGGGGCGAATAAAACTGGTCACACAGAGTTTTTAGTCACAGTCTCACTTTGTGAATCGACATGGCACGTACTAAGCAAACCGCTCGTAAGTCTACTGGAGGCAAGGCCCCACGAAAGCAGCTGGCCACCAAGGCTGCTCGTAAGAGCGCCCCAGCTACCGGTGGAGTGAAGAAACCCCACAGATACAGGCCCGGAACCGTCGCTCTCCGAGAGATCCGTCGTTACCAGAAGAGCACCGAGCTTTTGATCAGGAAGCTGCCCTTCCAGCGTCTGGTCCGTGAAATCGCTCAGGACTTCAAGACCGATCTTCGCTTCCAGTCTTCTGCCGTCATGGCCCTTCAGGAGGCTTCCGAGGCCTACCTCGTCGGTCTCTTTGAGGACACCAACTTGTGCGCTATCCACGCCAAACGTGTCACCATCATGCCCAAGGACATCCAGCTGGCTCGTCGTATCCGTGGCGAGAGGGCTTAAGCGCTCGGTGTTCAAGACCCACCCTCATAACGGTCCTTTTCAGGACCACCAAATTTCAAAAAAGGAAACTTAAACCCAATGCTATAACTCTTAGATGTTTTTATAAAAAAAAACTAGTTGAATAGATGCATAATGAAATAAAGCGCACACACACATGCATTATCGCCGCACATCGATACATGAATAATTTTGTTAAAGGTAGGAAGTACACACACATATCCGACATGATGTGGGATTAGGGTTAGCTAGATTGAGAGTTAATACAAGGATGTATATGCGTTACGGCGAGGGTGAGGGTTACGGCGAGGGTGAGGGTTAGGGTTAGAATGAGGGTTAGGGTTAGAGTGAGGGTTACGGCGAGGGTTAGGGTTAGGGTTAGAATGAGGGTTAGGGTTAGAGTGAGGGTTACGGCGAGGGTTAGGGTTGGTGTGAGGGTTACAGCGAGGGTTAGGGTTAGGGTTAAGGCGAGGGTTAGGGTTAGGTTTTCAGAAAATTAATAATATTTTATTTCACCTGACGTCTTTTAGAAATATTGAGAAACGCAATCCGATTTTGTGCTGAGAGTGATTCTTGGGTTAGGTTTTCTACGAAAACCTAAGCGCAATTCCCCATTGTTAAGCGAATGACGCGATAAGTGGTCGGTGCTTTTAAAACACATTTCGGCGACATTTGAAAACTATATCATCTTAAAACGTCCAAATTGAAACTTTGTTAAGGGATTATGATTTCTAATGACGATGTAAGCGAATGAAGTGTTGTAGGAGAAGGGTTGAAGCTTGTCGCCTGATTGATGCGACAGCTCGGCCTTTGTTTAATCGAATACTAAGTAATGACGTAAATGAGTTGTCTTTTGTGTTTGTTAATTTTGACAGATTTTTTTCAGTTTCTAGGTATTTGTAATGGCAGGGTATTGGACGTGTAGCGTGGTAAACAATAATTTGGGTGTGTGTATATTTTGGGGTTATATTATGAAAAATCTAATTTTTTTAAAAACATATAATGGTAGCATTGGTTGAGTTTTCTTTTGAGAAATTTGGTGGTCCTGAAAAGGACCGTTTGTGGAAGATACTGGCAAAGTGCAGTTTACTTTCCAGCAGCCTTCTGGGACTTCTTGGGGAGAAGAACAGCCTGGATGTTGGGCAGAACACCTCCCTGTGCGATGGTGACACCGGAGAGCAGTTTGTTCAACTCCTCGTCGTTCCTGATGGCCAGCTGCAAATGTCTGGGGATGATTCTGGTCTTCTTGTTGTCTCTGGCGGCGTTACCTGCCAACTCAAGAACCTCAGCTGCGAGGTACTCAAGGACGGCAGCCAGGTAGACTGGTGCACCGGCGCCGACACGCTCAGCATAGTTGCCTTTGCGGAGAAGACGGTGGATACGTCCGACGGGGAACTGAAGTCCAGCACGGGATGATCGGGACTTGGACTTGCCCTTTACTTTTCCTCCTTTACCACGGCCTGACATGATTGTTGTTCGTCTGTAGAGAGAGAGAGAACGAATAATCTAAAATCTTCTATTCCGCTTATATATAGGACAAAAGCGGCTCGAGATCGGCCAATGCGCTGTGTGCGCGCGCTCTGCCGCTTAAGGCGCGAGCTTCGTTTTCGAGCCGGTTTTCGAGCCGCTTTTCTTGTTTATAAGGGTTGCGAACCAATTCGCTCTCCACACTCACGCACTGCACGAGTAACTATCAACATGCCACCCAAGGTTAGTTCGAAGGGAGCCAAGAAGGCCGGTAAGGCAAAGGCCGCCCGTGTTGGCGGTGACAAAAAGAGGAGGAAGAAGAGGAAGGAAAGCTACAGCATCTACATCTACAAGGTGTTGAAACAGGTGCATCCCGACACCGGTATCAGCAGCAAGGCTATGTCCATCATGAACAGCTTTGTCAACGACATCTTCGAGAGAATCGCCGCTGAGGCCTCCCGTCTCGCCCACTACAACAAGCGATCCACCATCACCTCTCGGGAGATCCAGACCGCTGTCCGTCTCCTCCTCCCCGGTGAATTGGCTAAGCACGCCGTTTCTGAGGGTACCAAGGCTGTGACCAAGTACACCAGCTCTAAGTAAACTCCAGAAAGTTCACCTGAACTTACATAACGGTCCTTTTCAGGACCACCAAATATCTCAAAAGAGAACTTTATCAATGCTATACAAACCACTTAAATCACCTGCGCAATACCATACATCATTACACACGACTATGATCAAGAAATGATTGATCTAAACTTGTACTTATCCCCATGGTGAATGTTAACAGTAGCACAGTTTATTTATATCTGTCATAGAAATGGGATTATTTGTAACTTCATACCGTGAAAACACCACACACAGATTTAATTTATCAATTTACCGTACACTATTGTTTTAATAATTTAAAACCAAAAGTTGATAAGTTAGTCACACTTCATTCACTATCACAGACTTCAATAGCCTGTTGCATGCGTGACCCTTCTCCCCTTTGTTCTAAGCTTATATCTAATCAAACTGTCTGATTGATTCATTGATTGATTGATTAATAGATAATCAAACTAATTGGACATCTGATTGTTGCCATTAGGGTAGGGTATTACTCGATTGTATACAAAGCATACACATTATTATTACTATACTTTACTTTCTAAAATGTATTCATATGACTTATCGGCGGACATGGGTAATGATCGTAAAGGTATATAAGTATGAGAACGCAATTGCATTGATGCGAGTTTTCTTTTTTGATATTTGGTGGTCCTGAAAAGGACCGTTTGATTTTGGTGTGAAAATCAAGTTTTCAACCTCCGAATCCGTAGAGGGTACGTCCTTGACGCTTCAGAGCATAGACGACGTCCATGGCGGTGACGGTCTTCCTCTTAGCGTGCTCGGTGTAGGTAACGGCATCACGGATGACGTTCTCAAGGAAAACCTTGAGTACTCCACGTGTCTCCTCGTAGATCAGACCGGAGATACGTTTGACACCACCTCTTCTTGCGAGACGACGGATTGCAGGCTTGGTGATACCCTGGATGTTATCACGCAACACCTTCCTGTGACGCTTAGCGCCCCCCTTTCCAAGACCCTTTCCTCCTTTACCACGTCCAGACATTGTTACTCAGAGAGAGATATCAACTGAATGATTTTTCCCGGCCTAAATGTCGCGCTTTTATACCACAGCGGAGCACCCTCGCTAAGAACTCGTTTAAGCGACGCTATGCTGAAGCCACGGCGGCGGGACAACGAGGCTTAACGCATGTAAATCATCTATTTCGACTAATGTGGGAATATCGTATAGTTTTGTTCAATAGGATGCATTTCAGTTCGAGCAGAATCGTTTTTAACGCGAACTGGTAATACTTAAATCTTATAAAAAATTATGACTTTAGAGAAACAAGATAATTAAAGATTTCCATTAAGACCACGATGGAGCAGACATAGCCTTTACAGTTGTCCGGTTAATCCGGTTTCAGCGAGCGAAGCGTGTGAAAGCAGCAGAAATCGGATTTACATCGCTTACAAAAACAACGACATTACCGGTTATGTTTATGCGCTCAGTTCGAGCGGAATAGTTTTTGGCGCGTAATAGGAACGTTTTTTTTTATTGAAAGGTATTGAATTAATGAAATTAGTGAAATTAAGTTTTAAAAGAAAGACTCGTTTTAACGCTCACTCTAGTTACGGGTATTCGAGTTTTCCGCGGGCTTTACTGTGGCCAATCGCGGTCTGCGCGGGGCGAATAAAACTGGTCACACAGAGTTTTTAGTCACAGTCTCACTTTGTGAATCGACATGGCACGTACTAAGCAAACCGCTCGTAAGTCTACTGGAGGCAAGGCCCCACGAAAGCAGCTGGCCACCAAGGCTGCTCGTAAGAGCGCCCCAGCTACCGGTGGAGTGAAGAAACCCCACAGATACAGGCCCGGAACCGTCGCTCTCCGAGAGATCCGTCGTTACCAGAAGAGCACCGAGCTTTTGATCAGGAAGCTGCCCTTCCAGCGTCTGGTCCGTGAAATCGCTCAGGACTTCAAGACCGATCTTCGCTTCCAGTCTTCTGCCGTCATGGCCCTTCAGGAGGCTTCCGAGGCCTACCTCGTCGGTCTCTTTGAGGACACCAACTTGTGCGCTATCCACGCCAAACGTGTCACCATCATGCCCAAGGACATCCAGCTGGCTCGTCGTATCCGTGGCGAGAGGGCTTAAGCGCTCGGTGTTCAAGACCCACCCTCATAACGGTCCTTTTCAGGACCACCAAATTTCAAAAAAGGAAACTTAAACCCAATGCTATAACTCTTAGATGTTTTTATAAAAAAAAACTAGTTGAATAGATGCATAATGAAATAAAGCGCACACACACATGCATTATCGCCGCACATCGATACATGAATAATTTTGTTAAAGGTAGGAAGTACACACACATATCCGACATGATGTGGGATTAGGGTTAGCTAGATTGAGAGTTAATACAAGGATGTATATGCGTTACGGCGAGGGTGAGGGTTACGGCGAGGGTGAGGGTTAGGGTTAGAATGAGGGTTAGGGTTAGAGTGAGGGTTACGGCGAGGGTTAGGGTTACGGCGAGGGTTAGGGTTAGAATGAGGGTTAGGGTTAGAGTGAGGGTTACGGCGAGGGTTAGGGTTGGTGTGAGGGTTACAGCGAGGGTTAGGGTTAGGGTTAAGGCGAGGGTTAGGGTTAGGTTTTCAGAAAATTAATAATATTTTATTTCACCTGACGTCTTTTAGAAATATTGAGAAACGCAATCCGATTTTGTGCTGAGAGTGATTCTTGGGTTAGGTTTTCTACGAAAACCTAAGCGCAATTCCCCATTGTTAAGCGAATGACGCGATAAGTGGTCGGTGCTTTTAAAACACATTTCGGCGACATTTGAAAACTATATCATCTTAAAACGTCCAAATTGAAACTTTGTTAAGGGATTATGATTTCTAATGACGATGTAAGCGAATGAAGTGTTGTAGGAGAAGGGTTGAAGCTTGTCGCCTGATTGATGCGACAGCTCGGCCTTTGTTTAATCGAATACTAAGTAATGACGTAAATGAGTTGTCTTTTGTGTTTGTTAATTTTGACAGATTTTTTTCAGTTTCTAGGTATTTGTAATGGCAGGGTATTGGACGTGTAGCGTGGTAAACAATAATTTGGGTGTGTGTATATTTTGGGGTTATATTATGAAAAATCTAATTTTTTTAAAAACATATAATGGTAGCATTGGTTGAGTTTTCTTTTGAGAAATTTGGTGGTCCTGAAAAGGACCGTTTGTGGAAGATACTGGCAAAGTGCAGTTTACTTTCCAGCAGCCTTCTGGGACTTCTTGGGGAGAAGAACAGCCTGGATGTTGGGCAGAACACCTCCCTGTGCGATGGTGACACCGGAGAGCAGTTTGTTCAACTCCTCGTCGTTCCTGATGGCCAGCTGCAAATGTCTGGGGATGATTCTGGTCTTCTTGTTGTCTCTGGCGGCGTTACCTGCCAACTCAAGAACCTCAGCTGCGAGGTACTCAAGGACGGCAGCCAGGTAGACTGGTGCACCGGCGCCGACACGCTCAGCATAGTTGCCTTTGCGGAGAAGACGGTGGATACGTCCGACGGGGAACTGAAGTCCAGCACGGGATGATCGGGACTTGGACTTGCCCTTTACTTTTCCTCCTTTACCACGGCCTGACATGATTGTTGTTCGTCTGTAGAGAGAGAGAGAACGAATAATCTAAAATCTTCTATTCCGCTTATATATAGGACAAAAGCGGCTCGAGATCGGCCAATGCGCTGTGTGCGCGCGCTCTGCCGCTTAAGGCGCGAGCTTCGTTTTCGAGCCGGTTTTCGAGCCGCTTTTCTTGTTTATAAGGGTTGCGAACCAATTCGCTCTCCACACTCACGCACTGCACGAGTAACTATCAACATGCCACCCAAGGTTAGTTCGAAGGGAGCCAAGAAGGCCGGTAAGGCAAAGGCCGCCCGTGTTGGCGGTGACAAAAAGAGGAGGAAGAAGAGGAAGGAAAGCTACAGCATCTACATCTACAAGGTGTTGAAACAGGTGCATCCCGACACCGGTATCAGCAGCAAGGCTATGTCCATCATGAACAGCTTTGTCAACGACATCTTCGAGAGAATCGCCGCTGAGGCCTCCCGTCTCGCCCACTACAACAAGCGATCCACCATCACCTCTCGGGAGATCCAGACCGCTGTCCGTCTCCTCCTCCCCGGTGAATTGGCTAAGCACGCCGTTTCTGAGGGTACCAAGGCTGTGACCAAGTACACCAGCTCTAAGTAAACTCCAGAAAGTTCACCTGAACTTACATAACGGTCCTTTTCAGGACCACCAAATATCTCAAAAGAGAACTTTATCAATGCTATACAAACCACTTAAATCACCTGCGCAATACCATACATCATTACACACGACTATGATCAAGAAATGATTGATCTAAACTTGTACTTATCCCCATGGTGAATGTTAACAGTAGCACAGTTTATTTATATCTGTCATAGAAATGGGATTATTTGTAACTTCATACCGTGAAAACACCACACACAGATTTAATTTATCAATTTACCGTACACTATTGTTTTAATAATTTAAAACCAAAAGTTGATAAGTTAGTCACACTTCATTCACTATCACAGACTTCAATAGCCTGTTGCATGCGTGACCCTTCTCCCCTTTGTTCTAAGCTTATATCTAATCAAACTGTCTGATTGATTCATTGATTGATTGATTAATAGATAATCAAACTAATTGGACATCTGATTGTTGCCATTAGGGTAGGGTATTACTCGATTGTATACAAAGCATACACATTATTATTACTATACTTTACTTTCTAAAATGTATTCATATGACTTATCGGCGGACATGGGTAATGATCGTAAAGGTATATAAGTATGAGAACGCAATTGCATTGATGCGAGTTTTCTTTTTTGATATTTGGTGGTCCTGAAAAGGACCGTTTGATTTTGGGTGAAAATCAAGTTTTCAACCTCCGAATCCGTAGAGGGTACGTCCTTGACGCTTCAGAGCATAGACGACGTCCATGGCGGTGACGGTCTTCCTCTTAGCGTGCTCGGTGTAGGTAACGGCATCACGGATGACGTTCTCAAGGAAAACCTTGAGTACTCCACGTGTCTCCTCGTAGATCAGACCGGAGATACGTTTGACACCACCTCTTCTTGCGAGACGACGGATTGCAGGCTTGGTGATACCCTGGATGTTATCACGCAACACCTTCCTGTGACGCTTAGCGCCCCCCTTTCCAAGACCCTTTCCTCCTTTACCACGTCCAGACATTGTTACTCAGAGAGAGATATCAACTGAATGATTTTTCCCGGCCTAAATGTCGCGCTTTTATACCACAGCGGAGCACCCTCGCTAAGAACTCGTTTAAGCGACGCTATGCTGAAGCCACGGCGGCGGGACAACGAGGCTTAACGCATGTAAATCATCTATTTCGACTAATGTGGGAATATCGTATAGTTTTGTTCAATAGGATGCATTTCAGTTCGAGCAGAATCGTTTTTAACGCGAACTGGTAATACTTAAATCTTATAAAAAATTATGACTTTAGAGAAACAAGATAATTAAAGATTTCCATTAAGACCACGATGGAGCAGACATAGCCTTTACAGTTGTCCGGTTAATCCGGTTTCAGCGAGCGAAGCGTGTGAAAGCAGCAGAAATCGGATTTACATCGCTTACAAAAACAACGACATTACCGGTTATGTTTATGCGCTCAGTTCGAGCGGAATAGTTTTTGGCGCGTAATAGGAACGTTTTTTTTTATTGAAAGGTATTGAATTAATGAAATTAGTGAAATTAAGTTTTAAAAGAAAGACTCGTTTTAACGCTCACTCTAGTTACGGGTATTCGAGTTTTCCGCGGGCTTTACTGTGGCCAATCGCGGTCTGCGCGGGGCGAATAAAACTGGTCACACAGAGTTTTTAGTCACAGTCTCACTTTGTGAATCGACATGGCACGTACTAAGCAAACCGCTCGTAAGTCTACTGGAGGCAAGGCCCCACGAAAGCAGCTGGCCACCAAGGCTGCTCGTAAGAGCGCCCCAGCTACCGGTGGAGTGAAGAAACCCCACAGATACAGGCCCGGAACCGTCGCTCTCCGAGAGATCCGTCGTTACCAGAAGAGCACCGAGCTTTTGATCAGGAAGCTGCCCTTCCAGCGTCTGGTCCGTGAAATCGCTCAGGACTTCAAGACCGATCTTCGCTTCCAGTCTTCTGCCGTCATGGCCCTTCAGGAGGCTTCCGAGGCCTACCTCGTCGGTCTCTTTGAGGACACCAACTTGTGCGCTATCCACGCCAAACGTGTCACCATCATGCCCAAGGACATCCAGCTGGCTCGTCGTATCCGTGGCGAGAGGGCTTAAGCGCTCGGTGTTCAAGACCCACCCTCATAACGGTCCTTTTCAGGACCACCAAATTTCAAAAAAGGAAACTTAAACCCAATGCTATAACTCTTAGATGTTTTTATAAAAAAAAACTAGTTGAATAGATGCATAATGAAATAAAGCGCACACACACATGCATTATCGCCGCACATCGATACATGAATAATTTTGTTAAAGGTAGGAAGTACACACACATATCCGACATGATGTGGGATTAGGGTTAGCTAGATTGAGAGTTAATACAAGGATGTATATGCGTTACGGCGAGGGTGAGGGTTACGGCGAGGGTTAGGGTTAGGGTTAGAATGAGGGTTAGGGTTAGAGTGAGGGTTACGGCGAGGGTTAGGGTTACGGCGAGGGTTAGGGTTAGAATGAGGGTTAGGGTTAGAGTGAGGGTTACGGCGAGGGTTAGGGTTGGTGTGAGGGTTACAGCGAGGGTTAGGGTTAGGGTTAAGGCGAGGGTTAGGGTTAGGTTTTCAGAAAATTAATAATATTTTATTTCACCTGACGTCTTTTAGAAATATTGAGAAACGCAATCCGATTTTGTGCTGAGAGTGATTCTTGGGTTAGGTTTTCTACGAAAACCTAAGCGCAATTCCCCATTGTTAAGCGAATGACGCGATAAGTGGTCGGTGCTTTTAAAACACATTTCGGCGACATTTGAAAACTATATCATCTTAAAACGTCCAAATTGAAACTTTGTTAAGGGATTATGATTTCTAATGACGATGTAAGCGAATGAAGTGTTGTAGGAGAAGGGTTGAAGCTTGTCGCCTGATTGATGCGACAGCTCGGCCTTTGTTTAATCGAATACTAAGTAATGACGTAAATGAGTTGTCTTTTGTGTTTGTTAATTTTGACAGATTTTTTTCAGTTTCTAGGTATTTGTAATGGCAGGGTATTGGACGTGTAGCGTGGTAAACAATAATTTGGGTGTGTGTATATTTTGGGGTTATATTATGAAAAATCTAATTTTTTTAAAAACATATAATGGTAGCATTGGTTGAGTTTTCTTTTGAGAAATTTGGTGGTCCTGAAAAGGACCGTTTGTGGAAGATACTGGCAAAGTGCAGTTTACTTTCCAGCAGCCTTCTGGGACTTCTTGGGGAGAAGAACAGCCTGGATGTTGGGCAGAACACCTCCCTGTGCGATGGTGACACCGGAGAGCAGTTTGTTCAACTCCTCGTCGTTCCTGATGGCCAGCTGCAAATGTCTGGGGATGATTCTGGTCTTCTTGTTGTCTCTGGCGGCGTTACCTGCCAACTCAAGAACCTCAGCTGCGAGGTACTCAAGGACGGCAGCCAGGTAGACTGGTGCACCGGCGCCGACACGCTCAGCATAGTTGCCTTTGCGGAGAAGACGGTGGATACGTCCGACGGGGAACTGAAGTCCAGCACGGGATGATCGGGACTTGGACTTGCCCTTTACTTTTCCTCCTTTACCACGGCCTGACATGATTGTTGTTCGTCTGTAGAGAGAGAGAGAACGAATAATCTAAAATCTTCTATTCCGCTTATATATAGGACAAAAGCGGCTCGAGATCGGCCAATGCGCTGTGTGCGCGCGCTCTGCCGCTTAAGGCGCGAGCTTCGTTTTCGAGCCGGTTTTCGAGCCGCTTTTCTTGTTTATAAGGGTTGCGAACCAATTCGCTCTCCACACTCACGCACTGCACGAGTAACTATCAACATGCCACCCAAGGTTAGTTCGAAGGGAGCCAAGAAGGCCGGTAAGGCAAAGGCCGCCCGTGTTGGCGGTGACAAAAAGAGGAGGAAGAAGAGGAAGGAAAGCTACAGCATCTACATCTACAAGGTGTTGAAACAGGTGCATCCCGACACCGGTATCAGCAGCAAGGCTATGTCCATCATGAACAGCTTTGTCAACGACATCTTCGAGAGAATCGCCGCTGAGGCCTCCCGTCTCGCCCACTACAACAAGCGATCCACCATCACCTCTCGGGAGATCCAGACCGCTGTCCGTCTCCTCCTCCCCGGTGAATTGGCTAAGCACGCCGTTTCTGAGGGTACCAAGGCTGTGACCAAGTACACCAGCTCTAAGTAAACTCCAGAAAGTTCACCTGAACTTACATAACGGTCCTTTTCAGGACCACCAAATATCTCAAAAGAGAACTTTATCAATGCTATACAAACCACTTAAATCACCTGCGCAATACCATACATCATTACACACGACTATGATCAAGAAATGATTGATCTAAACTTGTACTTATCCCCATGGTGAATGTTAACAGTAGCACAGTTTATTTATATCTGTCATAGAAATGGGATTATTTGTAACTTCATACCGTGAAAACACCACACACAGATTTAATTTATCAATTTACCGTACACTATTGTTTTAATAATTTAAAACCAAAAGTTGATAAGTTAGTCACACTTCATTCACTATCACAGACTTCAATAGCCTGTTGCATGCGTGACCCTTCTCCCCTTTGTTCTAAGCTTATATCTAATCAAACTGTCTGATTGATTCATTGATTGATTGATTAATAGATAATCAAACTAATTGGACATCTGATTGTTGCCATTAGGGTAGGGTATTACTCGATTGTATACAAAGCATACACATTATTATTACTATACTTTACTTTCTAAAATGTATTCATATGACTTATCGGCGGACATGGGTAATGATCGTAAAGGTATATAAGTATGAGAACGCAATTGCATTGATGCGAGTTTTCTTTTTTGATATTTGGTGGTCCTGAAAAGGACCGTTTGATTTTGGGTGAAAATCAAGTTTTCAACCTCCGAATCCGTAGAGGGTACGTCCTTGACGCTTCAGAGCATAGACGACGTCCATGGCGGTGACGGTCTTCCTCTTAGCGTGCTCGGTGTAGGTAACGGCATCACGGATGACGTTCTCAAGGAAAACCTTGAGTACTCCACGTGTCTCCTCGTAGATCAGACCGGAGATACGTTTGACACCACCTCTTCTTGCGAGACGACGGATTGCAGGCTTGGTGATACCCTGGATGTTATCACGCAACACCTTCCTGTGACGCTTAGCGCCCCCCTTTCCAAGACCCTTTCCTCCTTTACCACGTCCAGACATTGTTACTCAGAGAGAGATATCAACTGAATGATTTTTCCCGGCCTAAATGTCGCGCTTTTATACCACAGCGGAGCACCCTCGCTAAGAACTCGTTTAAGCGACGCTATGCTGAAGCCACGGCGGCGGGACAACGAGGCTTAACGCATGTAAATCATCTATTTCGACTAATGTGGGAATATCGTATAGTTTTGTTCAATAGGATGCATTTCAGTTCGAGCAGAATCGTTTTTAACGCGAACTGGTAATACTTAAATCTTATAAAAAATTATGACTTTAGAGAAACAAGATAATTAAAGATTTCCATTAAGACCACGATGGAGCAGACATAGCCTTTACAGTTGTCCGGTTAATCCGGTTTCAGCGAGCGAAGCGTGTGAAAGCAGCAGAAATCGGATTTACATCGCTTACAAAAACAACGACATTACCGGTTATGTTTATGCGCTCAGTTCGAGCGGAATAGTTTTTGGCGCGTAATAGGAACGTTTTTTTTTATTGAAAGGTATTGAATTAATGAAATTAGTGAAATTAAGTTTTAAAAGAAAGACTCGTTTTAACGCTCACTCTAGTTACGGGTATTCGAGTTTTCCGCGGGCTTTACTGTGGCCAATCGCGGTCTGCGCGGGGCGAATAAAACTGGTCACACAGAGTTTTTAGTCACAGTCTCACTTTGTGAATCGACATGGCACGTACTAAGCAAACCGCTCGTAAGTCTACTGGAGGCAAGGCCCCACGAAAGCAGCTGGCCACCAAGGCTGCTCGTAAGAGCGCCCCAGCTACCGGTGGAGTGAAGAAACCCCACAGATACAGGCCCGGAACCGTCGCTCTCCGAGAGATCCGTCGTTACCAGAAGAGCACCGAGCTTTTGATCAGGAAGCTGCCCTTCCAGCGTCTGGTCCGTGAAATCGCTCAGGACTTCAAGACCGATCTTCGCTTCCAGTCTTCTGCCGTCATGGCCCTTCAGGAGGCTTCCGAGGCCTACCTCGTCGGTCTCTTTGAGGACACCAACTTGTGCGCTATCCACGCCAAACGTGTCACCATCATGCCCAAGGACATCCAGCTGGCTCGTCGTATCCGTGGCGAGAGGGCTTAAGCGCTCGGTGTTCAAGACCCACCCTCATAACGGTCCTTTTCAGGACCACCAAATTTCAAAAAAGGAAACTTAAACCCAATGCTATAACTCTTAGATGTTTTTATAAAAAAAAACTAGTTGAATAGATGCATAATGAAATAAAGCGCACACACACATGCATTATCGCCGCACATCGATACATGAATAATTTTGTTAAAGGTAGGAAGTACACACACATATCCGACATGATGTGGGATTAGGGTTAGCTAGATTGAGAGTTAATACAAGGATGTATATGCGTTACGGCGAGGGTGAGGGTTACGGCGAGGGTGAGGGTTAGGGTTAGAATGAGGGTTAGGGTTAGAGTGAGGGTTACGGCGAGGGTTAGGGTTACGGCGAGGGTTAGGGTTAGAATGAGGGTTAGGGTTAGAGTGAGGGTTACGGCGAGGGTTAGGGTTGGTGTGAGGGTTACAGCGAGGGTTAGGGTTAGGGTTAAGGCGAGGGTTAGGGTTAGGTTTTCAGAAAATTAATAATATTTTATTTCACCTGACGTCTTTTAGAAATATTGAGAAACGCAATCCGATTTTGTGCTGAGAGTGATTCTTGGGTTAGGTTTTCTACGAAAACCTAAGCGCAATTCCCCATTGTTAAGCGAATGACGCGATAAGTGGTCGGTGCTTTTAAAACACATTTCGGCGACATTTGAAAACTATATCATCTTAAAACGTCCAAATTGAAACTTTGTTAAGGGATTATGATTTCTAATGACGATGTAAGCGAATGAAGTGTTGTAGGAGAAGGGTTGAAGCTTGTCGCCTGATTGATGCGACAGCTCGGCCTTTGTTTAATCGAATACTAAGTAATGACGTAAATGAGTTGTCTTTTGTGTTTGTTAATTTTGACAGATTTTTTTCAGTTTCTAGGTATTTGTAATGGCAGGGTATTGGACGTGTAGCGTGGTAAACAATAATTTGGGTGTGTGTATATTTTGGGGTTATATTATGAAAAATCTAATTTTTTTAAAAACATATAATGGTAGCATTGGTTGAGTTTTCTTTTGAGAAATTTGGTGGTCCTGAAAAGGACCGTTTGTGGAAGATACTGGCAAAGTGCAGTTTACTTTCCAGCAGCCTTCTGGGACTTCTTGGGGAGAAGAACAGCCTGGATGTTGGGCAGAACACCTCCCTGTGCGATGGTGACACCGGAGAGCAGTTTGTTCAACTCCTCGTCGTTCCTGATGGCCAGCTGCAAATGTCTGGGGATGATTCTGGTCTTCTTGTTGTCTCTGGCGGCGTTACCTGCCAACTCAAGAACCTCAGCTGCGAGGTACTCAAGGACGGCAGCCAGGTAGACTGGTGCACCGGCGCCGACACGCTCAGCATAGTTGCCTTTGCGGAGAAGACGGTGGATACGTCCGACGGGGAACTGAAGTCCAGCACGGGATGATCGGGACTTGGACTTGCCCTTCACTTTTCCTCCTTTACCACGGCCTGACATGATTGTTGTTCGTCTGTAGAGAGAGAGAGAACGAATAATCTAAAATCTTCTATTCCGCTTATATATAGGACAAAAGCGGCTCGAGATCGGCCAATGCGCTGTGTGCGCGCGCTCTGCCGCTTAAGGCGCGAGCTTCGTTTTCGAGCCGGTTTTCGAGCCGCTTTTCTTGTTTATAAGGGTTGCGAACCAATTCGCTCTCCACACTCACGCACTGCACGAGTAACTATCAACATGCCACCCAAGGTTAGTTCGAAGGGAGCCAAGAAGGCCGGTAAGGCAAAGGCCGCCCGTGTTGGCGGTGACAAAAAGAGGAGGAAGAAGAGGAAGGAAAGCTACAGCATCTACATCTACAAGGTGTTGAAACAGGTGCATCCCGACACCGGTATCAGCAGCAAGGCTATGTCCATCATGAACAGCTTTGTCAACGACATCTTCGAGAGAATCGCCGCTGAGGCCTCCCGTCTCGCCCACTACAACAAGCGATCCACCATCACCTCTCGGGAGATCCAGACCGCTGTCCGTCTCCTCCTCCCCGGTGAATTGGCTAAGCACGCCGTTTCTGAGGGTACCAAGGCTGTGACCAAGTACACCAGCTCTAAGTAAACTCCAGAAAGTTCACCTGAACTTACATAACGGTCCTTTTCAGGACCACCAAATATCTCAAAAGAGAACTTTATCAATGCTATACAAACCACTTAAATCACCTGCGCAATACCATACATCATTACACACGACTATGATCAAGAAATGATTGATCTAAACTTGTACTTATCCCCATGGTGAATGTTAACAGTAGCACAGTTTATTTATATCTGTCATAGAAATGGGATTATTTGTAACTTCATACCGTGAAAACACCACACACAGATTTAATTTATCAATTTACCGTACACTATTGTTTTAATAATTTAAAACCAAAAGTTGATAAGTTAGTCACACTTCATTCACTATCACAGACTTCAATAGCCTGTTGCATGCGTGACCCTTCTCCCCTTTGTTCTAAGCTTATATCTAATCAAACTGTCTGATTGATTCATTGATTGATTGATTAATAGATAATCAAACTAATTGGACATCTGATTGTTGCCATTAGGGTAGGGTATTACTCGATTGTATACAAAGCATACACATTATTATTACTATACTTTACTTTCTAAAATGTATTCATATGACTTATCGGCGGACATGGGTAATGATCGTAAAGGTATATAAGTATGAGAACGCAATTGCATTGATGCGAGTTTTCTTTTTTGATATTTGGTGGTCCTGAAAAGGACCGTTTGATTTTGGGTGAAAATCAAGTTTTCAACCTCCGAATCCGTAGAGGGTACGTCCTTGACGCTTCAGAGCATAGACGACGTCCATGGCGGTGACGGTCTTCCTCTTAGCGTGCTCGGTGTAGGTAACGGCATCACGGATGACGTTCTCAAGGAAAACCTTGAGTACTCCACGTGTCTCCTCGTAGATCAGACCGGAGATACGTTTGACACCACCTCTTCTTGCGAGACGACGGATTGCAGGCTTGGTGATACCCTGGATGTTATCACGCAACACCTTCCTGTGACGCTTAGCGCCCCCCTTTCCAAGACCCTTTCCTCCTTTACCACGTCCAGACATTGTTACTCAGAGAGAGATATCAACTGAATGATTTTTCCCGGCCTAAATGTCGCGCTTTTATACCACAGCGGAGCACCCTCGCTAAGAACTCGTTTAAGCGACGCTATGCTGAAGCCACGGCGGCGGGACAACGAGGCTTAACGCATGTAAATCATCTATTTCGACTAATGTGGGAATATCGTATAGTTTTGTTCAATAGGATGCATTTCAGTTCGAGCAGAATCGTTTTTAACGCGAACTGGTAATACTTAAATCTTATAAAAAATTATGACTTTAGAGAAACAAGATAATTAAAGATTTCCATTAAGACCACGATGGAGCAGACATAGCCTTTACAGTTGTCCGGTTAATCCGGTTTCAGCGAGCGAAGCGTGTGAAAGCAGCAGAAATCGGATTTACATCGCTTACAAAAACAACGACATTACCGGTTATGTTTATGCGCTCAGTTCGAGCGGAATAGTTTTTGGCGCGTAATAGGAACGTTTTTTTTTATTGAAAGGTATTGAATTAATGAAATTAGTGAAATTAAGTTTTAAAAGAAAGACTCGTTTTAACGCTCACTCTCGTTACGGGTATTCGAGTTTTCCGCGGGCTTTACTGTGGCCAATCGCGGTCTGCGCGGGGCGAATAAAACTGGTCACACAGAGTTTTTAGTCACAGTCTCACTTTGTGAATCGACATGGCACGTACTAAGCAAACCGCTCGTAAGTCTACTGGAGGCAAGGCCCCACGAAAGCAGCTGGCCACCAAGGCTGCTCGTAAGAGCGCCCCAGCTACCGGTGGAGTGAAGAAACCCCACAGATACAGGCCCGGAACCGTCGCTCTCCGAGAGATCCGTCGTTACCAGAAGAGCACCGAGCTTTTGATCAGGAAGCTGCCCTTCCAGCGTCTGGTCCGTGAAATCGCTCAGGACTTCAAGACCGATCTTCGCTTCCAGTCTTCTGCCGTCATGGCCCTTCAGGAGGCTTCCGAGGCCTACCTCGTCGGTCTCTTTGAGGACACCAACTTGTGCGCTATCCACGCCAAACGTGTCACCATCATGCCCAAGGACATCCAGCTGGCTCGTCGTATCCGTGGCGAGAGGGCTTAAGCGCTCGGTGTTCAAGACCCACCCTCATAACGGTCCTTTTCAGGACCACCAAATTTCAAAAAAGGAAACTTAAACCCAATGCTATAACTCTTAGATGTTTTTATAAAAAAAAACTAGTTGAATAGATGCATAATGAAATAAAGCGCACACACACATGCATTATCGCCGCACATCGATACATGAATAATTTTGTTAAAGGTAGGAAGTACACACACATATCCGACATGATGTGGGATTAGGGTTAGCTAGATTGAGAGTTAATACAAGGATGTATATGCGTTACGGCGAGGGTGAGGGTTACGGCGAGGGTGAGGGTTAGGGTTAGAATGAGGGTTAGGGTTAGAGTGAGGGTTACGGCGAGGGTTAGGGTTACGGCGAGGGTTAGGGTTAGAATGAGGGTTAGGGTTAGAGTGAGGGTTACGGCGAGGGTTAGGGTTGGTGTGAGGGTTACAGCGAGGGTTAGGGTTAGGGTTAAGGCGAGGGTTAGGGTTAGGTTTTCAGAAAATTAATAATATTTTATTTCACCTGACGTCTTTTAGAAATATTGAGAAACGCAATCCGATTTTGTGCTGAGAGTGATTCTTGGGTTAGGTTTTCTACGAAAACCTAAGCGCAATTCCCCATTGTTAAGCGAATGACGCGATAAGTGGTCGGTGCTTTTAAAACACATTTCGGCGACATTTGAAAACTATATCATCTTAAAACGTCCAAATTGAAACTTTGTTAAGGGATTATGATTTCTAATGACGATGTAAGCGAATGAAGTGTTGTAGGAGAAGGGTTGAAGCTTGTCGCCTGATTGATGCGACAGCTCGGCCTTTGTTTAATCGAATACTAAGTAATGACGTAAATGAGTTGTCTTTTGTGTTTGTTAATTTTGACAGATTTTTTTCAGTTTCTAGGTATTTGTAATGGCAGGGTATTTGGACGTGTAGCGTGGTAAACAATAATTTGGGTGTGTGTATATTTTGGGGGTTATATTATGAAAAATCTAATTTTTTTAAAAACATATAATGGTAGCATTGGTTGAGTTTTCTTTTGAGAAATTTGGTGGTCCTGAAAAGGACCGTTTGTGGAAGATACTGGCAAAGTTGCAGTTTTACTTTCCAGCAGCCTTCTGGGACTTCTTGGGGAGAAGAACAGCCTGGATGTTGGGCAGAACACCTCCCTGTGCGATGGTGACACCGGAGAGCAGTTTGTTCAACTCCTCGTCGTTCCTGATGGCCAGCTGCAAATGTCTGGGGATGATTCTGGTCTTCTTGTTGTCTCTGGCGGCGTTACCTGCCAACTCAAGAACCCTCAGCTGCGAGGTACTCAAGGACGGCAGCCAGGTAGACTGGTGCACCGGCCGCCGACACGCTCAGCATAGTTGCCTTTGCGGAGAAGACGGTGGATTACGTCCGACGGGGGAACTGAAGTCCAGCACGGGATGATCGGGACTTGGACTTGCCCTTTACTTTTCCTCCTTTACCACGGCCTGACATGATTGTTGTTCGTCTGTAGAGAGAGAGAGAACGAATAATCTAAAATCTTCTATTCCGCTTATATATAGGACAAAAAGCGGCTCGAGATCGGCCAATGCGCTGTGTGCGCGCGCTCTGCCGCTTAAGGCGCGAGCTTCGTTTTCGAGCCGGTTTTCGAGCCGCTTTTCTTGTTTATAAGGGTTGCGAACCAATTCGCTCTCCACACTCACGCACTGCACGAGTAACTATCAACATGCCACCCAAGGTTAGTTCGAAGGGGAGCCAAGAGGCCGGTAAGGCAAAGGCCGCCCGTGTTGGCGGTGACAAAAAGAGGAGGAAGAAGAGGAAGGAAAGCTACAGCATCTACATCTACAAGGTGTTGAAACAGGTGCATCCCGACACCGGTATCAGCAGCAAGGCTATGTCCATCATGAACAGCTTTGTCAACGACATCTTCGAGAGAATCGCCGCTGAGGCCTCCCGTCTCGCCCACTACAACAAGCGATCCACCATCACCTCTCGGGAGATCCAGACCGCTGTCCGTCTCCTCCTCCCCGGTGAATTGGCTAAGCACGCCGTTTCTGAGGGTACCAAGGCTGTGACCAAGTACACCAGCTCTAAGTAAACTCCAGAAAGTTCACCTGAACTTACATAACGGTCCTTTTCAGGACCACCAAATATCTCAAAAGAGAACTTTATCAATGCTATACAAACCACTTAAATCACCTGCGCAATACCATACATCATTACACACGACTATGATCAAGAAATGATTGATCTAAACTTGTACTTATCCCCATGGTGAATGTTAACAGTAGCACATTTTATTTATATCTGTCATAGAAATGGGATTATTTGTAACTTCATACCGTGAAAACACCACACACAGATTTAATTTATCAATTTACCGTACACTATTGTTTTAATAATTTAAAACCAAAAGTTGATAAGTTAGTCACACTTCATTCACTATCACAGACTTCAATAGCCTGTTGCATGCGTGACCCTTCTCCCCTTTGTTCTAAGCTTATATCTAATCAAACTGTCTGATTGATTCATTGATTGATTGATTAATAGATAATCAAACTAATTGGACATCTGATTGTTGCCATTAGGGTAGGGTATTACTCGATTGTATACAAAGCATACACATTATTATTACTATACTTTACTTTCTAAAATGTATTCATATGACTTATCGGCGGACATGGGTAATGATCGTAAAGGTATATAAGTATGAGAACGCAATTGCATTGATGCGAGTTTTCTTTTTTGATATTTGGTGGTCCTGAAAAGGACCGTTTGATTTTGGGTGAAAATCAAGTTTTCAACCTCCGAATCCGTAGAGGGTACGTCCTTGACGCTTCAGAGCATAGACGACGTCCATGGCGGTGACGGTCTTCCTCTTAGCGTGCTCGGTGTAGGTAACGGGCATCACGGATGACGTTCTCAAGGAAAACCTTGAGTACTCCACGTGTCTCCTCGTAGATCAGACCGGAGATACGTTTGACACCACCTCTTCTTGCGAGACGACGGATTGCAGGCTTGGTGATACCCTGGATGTTATCACGCCAACACCTTCCTGTGACGCTTAGCGCCCCCCCTTTCCAAGACCCTTTCCTCCTTTACCACGTCCAGACATTGTTACTCAGAGAGAGATATCAACTGAATGATTTTTCCCGGCCTAAATGTCGCGCTTTTATACCACAGCGGAGCACCCTCGCTAAGAACTCGTTTAAGCGACGCTATGCTGAAGCCACGGCGGCGGGACAACGAGGCTTAACGCATGTAAATCATCTATTTCGACTAATGTGGGAATATCGTATAGTTTTGTTCAATAGGATGCATTTCAGTTCGAGCAGAATCGTTTTTAACGCGAACTGGTAATACTTAAATCTTATAAAAAAATTATGACTTTAGAGAAACAAGATAATTAAAGATTTCCATTAAGACCACGATGGAGCAGACATAGCCTTTACAGTTGTCCGGTTAATCCGGTTTCAGCGAGCGAAGCGTGTGAAAGCAGCAGAAATCGGATTTACATCGCTTACAAAAACAACGACATTACCGGTTATGTTTATGCGCTCAGTTCGAGCGGAATAGTTTTTGGCGCGTAATAGGAACGTTTTTTTTTATTGAAAGGTATTGAATTAATGAAATTAGTGAAATTAAGTTTTAAAAGAAAGACTCGTTTTAACGCTCACTCTAGTTACGGGTATTCGAGTTTTCCGCGGGCTTTACTGTGGCCAATCGCGGTCTGCGCGGGGCGAATAAAACTGGTCACACAGAGTTTTTTAGTCACAGTCTCACTTTGTGAATCGACATGGCACGTACTAAGCAAACCGCTCGTAAGTCTACTGGAGGCAAGGCCCCACGAAAGCAGCTGGCCACCAAGGCTGCTCGTAAGAGCGCCCCAGCTACCGGTGGAGTGAAGAAACCCCACAGATACAGGCCCGGAACCGTCGCTCTCCGAGAGATCCGTTCGTTACCAGAAGAGCACCGAGCTTTTGATCAGGAAGCTGCCCTTCCAGCGTCCTGGTCCGTGAAATCGCTCAGGACTTTCAAGACCGATCTTCGCTTCCAGTCTTCTGCCGTCATGGCCCTTCAGGAGGCTTCCGAGGCCTACCTCGTCGGTCTCTTTGAGGACACCAACTTGTGCGCTATCCACGCCAAACGTGGTCACCATCATGCCCAAGGACATCCAGCTGGCTCGTCGTATCCGTGGGCGAGAGGGCTTAAGCGCTCGGTGTTCAAGACCCACCCTCATAACGGT
>OW388290.1:104164654-104228577 GCA_936450465.1 Gibbula magus
GGGTGAAAATCAAGTTTTCAACCTCCGAATCCGTAGAGGGTACGTCCTTGACGCTTCAGAGCATAGACGACGTCCATGGCGGTGACGGTCTTCCTCTTAGCGTGCTCGGTGTAGGTAACGGCATCACGGATGACGTTCTCAAGGAAAACCTTGAGTACTCCACGTGTCTCCTCGTAGATCAGACCGGAGATACGTTTGACACCACCTCTTCTTGCGAGACGACGGATTGCAGGCTTGGTGATACCCTGGATGTTATCACGCAACACCTTCCTGTGACGCTTAGCGCCCCCCTTTCCAAGACCCTTTCCTCCTTTACCACGTCCAGACATTGTTACTCAGAGAGAGATATCAACTGAATGATTTTTCCCGGCCTAAATGTCGCGCTTTTATACCACAGCGGAGCACCCTCGCTAAGAACTCGTTTAAGCGACGCTATGCTGAAGCCACGGCGGCGGGACAACGAGGCTTAACGCATGTAAATCATCTATTTCGACTAATGTGGGAATATCGTATAGTTTTGTTCAATAGGATGCATTTCAGTTCGAGCAGAATCGTTTTTAACGCGAACTGGTAATACTTAAATCTTATAAAAAATTATGACTTTAGAGAAACAAGATAATTAAAGATTTCCATTAAGACCACGATGGAGCAGACATAGCCTTTACAGTTGTCCGGTTAATCCGGTTTCAGCGAGCGAAGCGTGTGAAAGCAGCAGAAATCGGATTTACATCGCTTACAAAAACAACGACATTACCGGTTATGTTTATGCGCTCAGTTCGAGCGGAATAGTTTTTGGCGCGTAATAGGAACGTTTTTTTTTATTGAAAGGTATTGAATTAATGAAATTAGTGAAATTAAGTTTTAAAAGAAAGACTCGTTTTAACGCTCACTCTCGTTACGGGTATTCGAGTTTTCCGCGGGCTTTACTGTGGCCAATCGCGGTCTGCGCGGGGCGAATAAAACTGGTCACACAGAGTTTTTAGTCACAGTCTCACTTTGTGAATCGACATGGCACGTACTAAGCAAACCGCTCGTAAGTCTACTGGAGGCAAGGCCCCACGAAAGCAGCTGGCCACCAAGGCTGCTCGTAAGAGCGCCCCAGCTACCGGTGGAGTGAAGAAACCCCACAGATACAGGCCCGGAACCGTCGCTCTCCGAGAGATCCGTCGTTACCAGAAGAGCACCGAGCTTTTGATCAGGAAGCTGCCCTTCCAGCGTCTGGTCCGTGAAATCGCTCAGGACTTCAAGACCGATCTTCGCTTCCAGTCTTCTGCCGTCATGGCCCTTCAGGAGGCTTCCGAGGCCTACCTCGTCGGTCTCTTTGAGGACACCAACTTGTGCGCTATCCACGCCAAACGTGTCACCATCATGCCCAAGGACATCCAGCTGGCTCGTCGTATCCGTGGCGAGAGGGCTTAAGCGCTCGGTGTTCAAGACCCACCCTCATAACGGTCCTTTTCAGGACCACCAAATCTCAAAAAAGGAAACTTAAACCCAATGCTATAACTCTTATAGATGTTTTTATAAAAAAACTAGTTGAATAGATGCATAATGAAATAAAGCACACACACATGCATTATCGCCGCACATCGATACATGAATAATTTTGTTATAGGTAGGAAGTACACACACATATCCGACATGATGTGGGGTTAGGGTTAGCTAGATTGAGAGTTAATACAAGGATGTATATGCGTTACGGCGAGGGTGAGGGTTACGGGGAGGGTTAGGGTTAGAGTGAGGGTTAGGGTTAGGGTTAGAATGAGGGTTAGGGTTAGAGTGAGGGTTACGGCGAGGGTTAGGGTTGGTGTGAGGGTTACGGCGAGGGTTAGGGTTGGTGTGAGGGTTACAGCGAGGGTTAGGGTTAGGGTTAAGGCGAGGGATAGGGTTAGGTTTTCAGAAAATTAATAATATTTTATTTCACCTGACGTCTTTTAGAAATATTGAGAAACGCAATCCGATTTTGTGCTGAGAGTGATTCTTGGGTTAGGTTTTCTACGAAAACCTAAGCGCAATTCCCCATTGTTAAGCGAATGACGCGATAAGTGGTCGGTGCTTTTAAAACACATTTCGGCGACATTTGAAAACTATATCATCTTAAAACGTCCAAATTGAAACTTTGTTAAGGGATTATGATTTCTAATGACGATGTAAGCGAATGAAGTGTTGTAGGAGAAGGGTTGAAGCTTGTCGCCTGATTGATGCGACAGCTCGGCCTTTGTTTAATCGAATACTAAGTAATGACGTAAATGAGTTGTCTTTTGTGTTTGTTAATTTTGACAGATTTTTTTCAGTTTCTAGGTATTTGTAATGGCAGGGTATTGGACGTGTAGCGTGGTAAACAATAATTTGGGTGTGTGTATATTTTGGGGTTATATTATGAAAAATCTAATTTTTTTAAAAATAATAATGGTAGCATTGGTTGAGTTTTCTTTTGAGAAATTTGGTGGTCCTGAAAAGGACCGTTTGTGGAAGATACTGGCAAAGTGCAGTTTACTTTCCAGCAGCCTTCTGGGACTTCTTGGGGAGAAGAACAGCCTGGATGTTGGGCAGAACACCTCCCTGTGCGATGGTGACACCGGAGAGCAGTTTGTTCAACTCCTCGTCGTTCCTGATGGCCAGCTGCAAATGTCTGGGGATGATTCTGGTCTTCTTGTTGTCTCTGGCGGCGTTACCTGCCAACTCAAGAACCTCAGCTGCGAGGTACTCAAGGACGGCAGCCAGGTAGACTGGTGCACCGGCGCCGACACGCTCAGCATAGTTGCCTTTGCGGAGAAGACGGTGGATACGTCCGACGGGGAACTGAAGTCCAGCACGGGATGATCGGGACTTGGACTTGCCCTTCACTTTTCCTCCTTTACCACGGCCTGACATGATTGTTGTTCGTCTGTAGAGAGAGAGAGAACGAATAATCTAAAATCTTCTATTCCGCTTATATATAGGACAAAAGCGGCTCGAGATCGGCCAATGCGCTGTGTGCGCGCGCTCTGCCGCTTAAGGCGCGAGCTTCGTTTTCGAGCCGGTTTTCGAGCCGCTTTTCTTGTTTATAAGGGTTGCGAACCAATTCGCTCTCCACACTCACGCACTGCACGAGTAACTATCAACATGCCACCCAAGGTTAGTTCGAAGGGAGCCAAGAAGGCCGGTAAGGCAAAGGCCGCCCGTGTTGGCGGTGACAAAAAGAGGAGGAAGAAGAGGAAGGAAAGCTACAGCATCTACATCTACAAGGTGTTGAAACAGGTGCATCCCGACACCGGTATCAGCAGCAAGGCTATGTCCATCATGAACAGCTTTGTCAACGACATCTTCGAGAGAATCGCCGCTGAGGCCTCCCGTCTCGCCCACTACAACAAGCGATCCACCATCACCTCTCGGGAGATCCAGACCGCTGTCCGTCTCCTCCTCCCCGGTGAATTGGCTAAGCACGCCGTTTCTGAGGGTACCAAGGCTGTGACCAAGTACACCAGCTCTAAGTAAACTCCAGAAAGTTCACCTGAACTTACATAACGGTCCTTTTCAGGACCACCAAATATCTCAAAAGAGAACTTTATCAATGCTATACAAACCACTTAAATCACCTGCGCAATACCATACATCATTACACACGACTATGATCAAGAAATGATTGATCTAAACTTGTACTTATCCCCATGGTGAATGTTAACAGTAGCACAGTTTATTTATATCTGTCATAGAAATGGGATTATTTGTAACTTCATACCGTGAAAACACCACACACAGATTTAATTTATCAATTTACCGTACACTATTGTTTTAATAATTTAAAACCAAAAGTTGATAAGTTAGTCACACTTCATTCACTATCACAGACTTCAATAGCCTGTTGCATGCGTGACCCTTCTCCCCTTTGTTCTAAGCTTATATCTAATCAAACTGTCTGATTGATTCATTGATTGATTGATTAATAGATAATCAAACTAATTGGACATCTGATTGTTGCCATTAGGGTAGGGTATTACTCGATTGTATACAAAGCATACACATTATTATTACTATACTTTACTTTCTAAAATGTATTCATATGACTTATCGGCGGACATGGGTAATGATCGTAAAGGTATATAAGTATGAGAACGCAATTGCATTGATGCGAGTTTTCTTTTTTGATATTTGGTGGTCCTGAAAAGGACCGTTTGATTTTGGGTGAAAATCAAGTTTTCAACCTCCGAATCCGTAGAGGGTACGTCCTTGACGCTTCAGAGCATAGACGACGTCCATGGCGGTGACGGTCTTCCTCTTAGCGTGCTCGGTGTAGGTAACGGCATCACGGATGACGTTCTCAAGGAAAACCTTGAGTACTCCACGTGTCTCCTCGTAGATCAGACCGGAGATACGTTTGACACCACCTCTTCTTGCGAGACGACGGATTGCAGGCTTGGTGATACCCTGGATGTTATCACGCAACACCTTCCTGTGACGCTTAGCGCCCCCCTTTCCAAGACCCTTTCCTCCTTTACCACGTCCAGACATTGTTACTCAGAGAGAGATATCAACTGAATGATTTTTCCCGGCCTAAATGTCGCGCTTTTATACCACAGCGGAGCACCCTCGCTAAGAACTCGTTTAAGCGACGCTATGCTGAAGCCACGGCGGCGGGACAACGAGGCTTAACGCATGTAAATCATCTATTTCGACTAATGTGGGAATATCGTATAGTTTTGTTCAATAGGATGCATTTCAGTTCGAGCAGAATCGTTTTTAACGCGAACTGGTAATACTTAAATCTTATAAAAAATTATGACTTTAGAGAAACAAGATAATTAAAGATTTCCATTAAGACCACGATGGAGCAGACATAGCCTTTACAGTTGTCCGGTTAATCCGGTTTCAGCGAGCGAAGCGTGTGAAAGCAGCAGAAATCGGATTTACATCGCTTACAAAAACAACGACATTACCGGTTATGTTTATGCGCTCAGTTCGAGCGGAATAGTTTTTGGCGCGTAATAGGAACGTTTTTTTTTTATTGAAAGGTATTGAATTAATGAAATTAGTGAAATTAAGTTTTAAAAGAAAGACTCGTTTTAACGCTCACTCTCGTTACGGGTATTCGAGTTTTCCGCGGGCTTTACTGTGGCCAATCGCGGTCTGCGCGGGGCGAATAAAACTGGTCACACAGAGTTTTTAGTCACAGTCTCACTTTGTGAATCGACATGGCACGTACTAAGCAAACCGCTCGTAAGTCTACTGGAGGCAAGGCCCCACGAAAGCAGCTGGCCACCAAGGCTGCTCGTAAGAGCGCCCCAGCTACCGGTGGAGTGAAGAAACCCCACAGATACAGGCCCGGAACCGTCGCTCTCCGAGAGATCCGTCGTTACCAGAAGAGCACCGAGCTTTTGATCAGGAAGCTGCCCTTCCAGCGTCTGGTCCGTGAAATCGCTCAGGACTTCAAGACCGATCTTCGCTTCCAGTCTTCTGCCGTCATGGCCCTTCAGGAGGCTTCCGAGGCCTACCTCGTCGGTCTCTTTGAGGACACCAACTTGTGCGCTATCCACGCCAAACGTGTCACCATCATGCCCAAGGACATCCAGCTGGCTCGTCGTATCCGTGGCGAGAGGGCTTAAGCGCTCGGTGTTCAAGACCCACCCTCATAACGGTCCTTTTCAGGACCACCAAATCTCAAAAAAGGAAACTTAAACCCAATGCTATAACTCTTATAGATGTTTTTATAAAAAAACTAGTTGAATAGATGCATAATGAAATAAAGCACACACACATGCATTATCGCCGCACATCGATACATGAATAATTTTGTTATAGGTAGGAAGTACACACACATATCCGACATGATGTGGGGTTAGGGTTAGCTAGATTGAGAGTTAATACAAGGATGTATATGCGTTACGGCGAGGGTGAGGGTTACGGGGAGGGTTAGGGTTAGAGTGAGGGTTAGGGTTAGGGTTAGAATGAGGGTTAGGGTTAGAGTGAGGGTTACGGCGAGGGTTAGGGTTGGTGTGAGGGTTACGGCGAGGGTTAGGGTTGGTGTGAGGGTTACAGCGAGGGTTAGGGTTAGGGTTAAGGCGAGGGATAGGGTTAGGTTTTCAGAAAATTAATAATATTTTATTTCACCTGACGTCTTTTAGAAATATTGAGAAACGCAATCCGATTTTGTGCTGAGAGTGATTCTTGGGTTAGGTTTTCTACGAAAACCTAAGCGCAATTCCCCATTGTTAAGCGAATGACGCGATAAGTGGTCGGTGCTTTTAAAACACATTTCGGCGACATTTGAAAACTATATCATCTTAAAACGTCCAAATTGAAACTTTGTTAAGGGATTATGATTTCTAATGACGATGTAAGCGAATGAAGTGTTGTAGGAGAAGGGTTGAAGCTTGTCGCCTGATTGATGCGACAGCTCGGCCTTTGTTTAATCGAATACTAAGTAATGACGTAAATGAGTTGTCTTTTGTGTTTGTTAATTTTGACAGATTTTTTTCAGTTTCTAGGTATTTGTAATGGCAGGGTATTGGACGTGTAGCGTGGTAAACAATAATTTGGGTGTGTGTATATTTTGGGGTTATATTATGAAAAAATCTAATTTTTTTAAAAATAATAATGGTAGCATTGGTTGAGTTTTCTTTTGAGAAATTTGGTGGTCCTGAAAAGGACCGTTTGTGGAAGATACTGGCAAAGTGCAGTTTACTTTCCAGCAGCCTTCTGGGACTTCTTGGGGAGAAGAACAGCCTGGATGTTGGGCAGAACACCTCCCTGTGCGATGGTGACACCGGAGAGCAGTTTGTTCAACTCCTCGTCGTTCCTGATGGCCAGCTGCAAATGTCTGGGGATGATTCTGGTCTTCTTGTTGTCTCTGGCGGCGTTACCTGCCAACTCAAGAACCTCAGCTGCGAGGTACTCAAGGACGGCAGCCAGGTAGACTGGTGCACCGGCGCCGACACGCTCAGCATAGTTGCCTTTGCGGAGAAGACGGTGGATACGTCCGACGGGGAACTGAAGTCCAGCACGGGATGATCGGGACTTGGACTTGCCCTTCACTTTTCCTCCTTTACCACGGCCTGACATGATTGTTGTTCGTCTGTAGAGAGAGAGAGAACGAATAATCTAAAATCTTCTATTCCGCTTATATATAGGACAAAAGCGGCTCGAGATCGGCCAATGCGCTGTGTGCGCGCGCTCTGCCGCTTAAGGCGCGAGCTTCGTTTTCGAGCCGGTTTTCGAGCCGCTTTTCTTGTTTATAAGGGTTGCGAACCAATTCGCTCTCCACACTCACGCACTGCACGAGTAACTATCAACATGCCACCCAAGGTTAGTTCGAAGGGAGCCAAGAAGGCCGGTAAGGCAAAGGCCGCCCGTGTTGGCGGTGACAAAAAGAGGAGGAAGAAGAGGAAGGAAAGCTACAGCATCTACATCTACAAGGTGTTGAAACAGGTGCATCCCGACACCGGTATCAGCAGCAAGGCTATGTCCATCATGAACAGCTTTGTCAACGACATCTTCGAGAGAATCGCCGCTGAGGCCTCCCGTCTCGCCCACTACAACAAGCGATCCACCATCACCTCTCGGGAGATCCAGACCGCTGTCCGTCTCCTCCTCCCCGGTGAATTGGCTAAGCACGCCGTTTCTGAGGGTACCAAGGCTGTGACCAAGTACACCAGCTCTAAGTAAACTCCAGAAAGTTCACCTGAACTTACATAACGGTCCTTTTCAGGACCACCAAATATCTCAAAAGAGAACTTTATCAATGCTATACAAACCACTTAAATCACCTGCGCAATACCATACATCATTACACACGACTATGATCAAGAAATGATTGATCTAAACTTGTACTTATCCCCATGGTGAATGTTAACAGTAGCACAGTTTATTTATATCTGTCAT
Organism: Gibbula magus; assembly: GCA_936450465.1. Taxonomy (NCBI): domain Eukaryota; kingdom Metazoa; phylum Mollusca; class Gastropoda; order Trochida; family Trochidae; genus Gibbula; species Gibbula magus. The sequence goes on from OW388290.1 coordinate 104,172,512, forward strand.
AGAAATGGGATTATTTGTAACTTCATACCGTGAAAACACCACACACAGATTTAATTTATCAATTTACCGTACACTATTGTTTTAATAATTTAAAACCAAAAGTTGATAAGTTAGTCACACTTCATTCACTATCACAGACTTCAATAGCCTGTTGCATGCGTGACCCTTCTCCCCTTTGTTCTAAGCTTATATCTAATCAAACTGTCTGATTGATTCATTGATTGATTGATTAATAGATAATCAAACTAATTGGACATCTGATTGTTGCCATTAGGGTAGGGTATTACTCGATTGTATACAAAGCATACACATTATTATTACTATACTTTACTTTCTAAAATGTATTCATATGACTTATCGGCGGACATGGGTAATGATCGTAAAGGTATATAAGTATGAGAACGCAATTGCATTGATGCGAGTTTTCTTTTTTGATATTTGGTGGTCCTGAAAAGGACCGTTTGATTTTGGGTGAAAATCAAGTTTTCAACCTCCGAATCCGTAGAGGGTACGTCCTTGACGCTTCAGAGCATAGACGACGTCCATGGCGGTGACGGTCTTCCTCTTAGCGTGCTCGGTGTAGGTAACGGCATCACGGATGACGTTCTCAAGGAAAACCTTGAGTACTCCACGTGTCTCCTCGTAGATCAGACCGGAGATACGTTTGACACCACCTCTTCTTGCGAGACGACGGATTGCAGGCTTGGTGATACCCTGGATGTTATCACGCAACACCTTCCTGTGACGCTTAGCGCCCCCCTTTCCAAGACCCTTTCCTCCTTTACCACGTCCAGACATTGTTACTCAGAGAGAGATATCAACTGAATGATTTTTCCCGGCCTAAATGTCGCGCTTTTATACCACAGCGGAGCACCCTCGCTAAGAACTCGTTTAAGCGACGCTATGCTGAAGCCACGGCGGCGGGACAACGAGGCTTAACGCATGTAAATCATCTATTTCGACTAATGTGGGAATATCGTATAGTTTTGTTCAATAGGATGCATTTCAGTTCGAGCAGAATCGTTTTTAACGCGAACTGGTAATACTTAAATCTTATAAAAAATTATGACTTTAGAGAAACAAGATAATTAAAGATTTCCATTAAGACCACGATGGAGCAGACATAGCCTTTACAGTTGTCCGGTTAATCCGGTTTCAGCGAGCGAAGCGTGTGAAAGCAGCAGAAATCGGATTTACATCGCTTACAAAAACAACGACATTACCGGTTATGTTTATGCGCTCAGTTCGAGCGGAATAGTTTTTGGCGCGTAATAGGAACGTTTTTTTTTATTGAAAGGTATTGAATTAATGAAATTAGTGAAATTAAGTTTTAAAAGAAAGACTCGTTTTAACGCTCACTCTCGTTACGGGTATTCGAGTTTTCCGCGGGCTTTACTGTGGCCAATCGCGGTCTGCGCGGGGCGAATAAAACTGGTCACACAGAGTTTTTAGTCACAGTCTCACTTTGTGAATCGACATGGCACGTACTAAGCAAACCGCTCGTAAGTCTACTGGAGGCAAGGCCCCACGAAAGCAGCTGGCCACCAAGGCTGCTCGTAAGAGCGCCCCAGCTACCGGTGGAGTGAAGAAACCCCACAGATACAGGCCCGGAACCGTCGCTCTCCGAGAGATCCGTCGTTACCAGAAGAGCACCGAGCTTTTGATCAGGAAGCTGCCCTTCCAGCGTCTGGTCCGTGAAATCGCTCAGGACTTCAAGACCGATCTTCGCTTCCAGTCTTCTGCCGTCATGGCCCTTCAGGAGGCTTCCGAGGCCTACCTCGTCGGTCTCTTTGAGGACACCAACTTGTGCGCTATCCACGCCAAACGTGTCACCATCATGCCCAAGGACATCCAGCTGGCTCGTCGTATCCGTGGCGAGAGGGCTTAAGCGCTCGGTGTTCAAGACCCACCCTCATAACGGTCCTTTTCAGGACCACCAAATCTCAAAAAAGGAAACTTAAACCCAATGCTATAACTCTTATAGATGTTTTTATAAAAAAACTAGTTGAATAGATGCATAATGAAATAAAGCACACACACATGCATTATCGCCGCACATCGATACATGAATAATTTTGTTATAGGTAGGAAGTACACACACATATCCGACATGATGTGGGGTTAGGGTTAGCTAGATTGAGAGTTAATACAAGGATGTATATGCGTTACGGCGAGGGTGAGGGTTACGGGGAGGGTTAGGGTTAGAGTGAGGGTTAGGGTTAGGGTTAGAATGAGGGTTAGGGTTAGAGTGAGGGTTACGGCGAGGGTTAGGGTTGGTGTGAGGGTTACGGCGAGGGTTAGGGTTGGTGTGAGGGTTACAGCGAGGGTTAGGGTTAGGGTTAAGGCGAGGGATAGGGTTAGGTTTTCAGAAAATTAATAATATTTTATTTCACCTGACGTCTTTTAGAAATATTGAGAAACGCAATCCGATTTTGTGCTGAGAGTGATTCTTGGGTTAGGTTTTCTACGAAAACCTAAGCGCAATTCCCCATTGTTAAGCGAATGACGCGATAAGTGGTCGGTGCTTTTAAAACACATTTCGGCGACATTTGAAAACTATATCATCTTAAAACGTCCAAATTGAAACTTTGTTAAGGGATTATGATTTCTAATGACGATGTAAGCGAATGAAGTGTTGTAGGAGAAGGGTTGAAGCTTGTCGCCTGATTGATGCGACAGCTCGGCCTTTGTTTAATCGAATACTAAGTAATGACGTAAATGAGTTGTCTTTTGTGTTTGTTAATTTTGACAGATTTTTTTCAGTTTCTAGGTATTTGTAATGGCAGGGTATTGGACGTGTAGCGTGGTAAACAATAATTTGGGTGTGTGTATATTTTGGGGTTATATTATGAAAAATCTAATTTTTTTAAAAATAATAATGGTAGCATTGGTTGAGTTTTCTTTTGAGAAATTTGGTGGTCCTGAAAAGGACCGTTTGTGGAAGATACTGGCAAAGTGCAGTTTACTTTCCAGCAGCCTTCTGGGACTTCTTGGGGAGAAGAACAGCCTGGATGTTGGGCAGAACACCTCCCTGTGCGATGGTGACACCGGAGAGCAGTTTGTTCAACTCCTCGTCGTTCCTGATGGCCAGCTGCAAATGTCTGGGGATGATTCTGGTCTTCTTGTTGTCTCTGGCGGCGTTACCTGCCAACTCAAGAACCTCAGCTGCGAGGTACTCAAGGACGGCAGCCAGGTAGACTGGTGCACCGGCGCCGACACGCTCAGCATAGTTGCCTTTGCGGAGAAGACGGTGGATACGTCCGACGGGGAACTGAAGTCCAGCACGGGATGATCGGGACTTGGACTTGCCCTTCACTTTTCCTCCTTTACCACGGCCTGACATGATTGTTGTTCGTCTGTAGAGAGAGAGAGAACGAATAATCTAAAATCTTCTATTCCGCTTATATATAGGACAAAAGCGGCTCGAGATCGGCCAATGCGCTGTGTGCGCGCGCTCTGCCGCTTAAGGCGCGAGCTTCGTTTTCGAGCCGGTTTTCGAGCCGCTTTTCTTGTTTATAAGGGTTGCGAACCAATTCGCTCTCCACACTCACGCACTGCACGAGTAACTATCAACATGCCACCCAAGGTTAGTTCGAAGGGAGCCAAGAAGGCCGGTAAGGCAAAGGCCGCCCGTGTTGGCGGTGACAAAAAGAGGAGGAAGAAGAGGAAGGAAAGCTACAGCATCTACATCTACAAGGTGTTGAAACAGGTGCATCCCGACACCGGTATCAGCAGCAAGGCTATGTCCATCATGAACAGCTTTGTCAACGACATCTTCGAGAGAATCGCCGCTGAGGCCTCCCGTCTCGCCCACTACAACAAGCGATCCACCATCACCTCTCGGGAGATCCAGACCGCTGTCCGTCTCCTCCTCCCCGGTGAATTGGCTAAGCACGCCGTTTCTGAGGGTACCAAGGCTGTGACCAAGTACACCAGCTCTAAGTAAACTCCAGAAAGTTCACCTGAACTTACATAACGGTCCTTTTCAGGACCACCAAATATCTCAAAAGAGAACTTTATCAATGCTATACAAACCACTTAAATCACCTGCGCAATACCATACATCATTACACACGACTATGATCAAGAAATGATTGATCTAAACTTGTACTTATCCCCATGGTGAATGTTAACAGTAGCACAGTTTATTTATATCTGTCATAGAAATGGGATTATTTGTAACTTCATACCGTGAAAACACCACACACAGATTTAATTTATCAATTTACCGTACACTATTGTTTTAATAATTTAAAACCAAAAGTTGATAAGTTAGTCACACTTCATTCACTATCACAGACTTCAATAGCCTGTTGCATGCGTGACCCTTCTCCCCTTTGTTCTAAGCTTATATCTAATCAAACTGTCTGATTGATTCATTGATTGATTGATTAATAGATAATCAAACTAATTGGACATCTGATTGTTGCCATTAGGGTAGGGTATTACTCGATTGTATACAAAGCATACACATTATTATTACTATACTTTACTTTCTAAAATGTATTCATATGACTTATCGGCGGACATGGGTAATGATCGTAAAGGTATATAAGTATGAGAACGCAATTGCATTGATGCGAGTTTTCTTTTTTGATATTTGGTGGTCCTGAAAAGGACCGTTTGATTTTGGGTGAAAATCAAGTTTTCAACCTCCGAATCCGTAGAGGGTACGTCCTTGACGCTTCAGAGCATAGACGACGTCCATGGCGGTGACGGTCTTCCTCTTAGCGTGCTCGGTGTAGGTAACGGCATCACGGATGACGTTCTCAAGGAAAACCTTGAGTACTCCACGTGTCTCCTCGTAGATCAGACCGGAGATACGTTTGACACCACCTCTTCTTGCGAGACGACGGATTGCAGGCTTGGTGATACCCTGGATGTTATCACGCAACACCTTCCTGTGACGCTTAGCGCCCCCCTTTCCAAGACCCTTTCCTCCTTTACCACGTCCAGACATTGTTACTCAGAGAGAGATATCAACTGAATGATTTTTCCCGGCCTAAATGTCGCGCTTTTATACCACAGCGGAGCACCCTCGCTAAGAACTCGTTTAAGCGACGCTATGCTGAAGCCACGGCGGCGGGACAACGAGGCTTAACGCATGTAAATCATCTATTTCGACTAATGTGGGAATATCGTATAGTTTTGTTCAATAGGATGCATTTCAGTTCGAGCAGAATCGTTTTTAACGCGAACTGGTAATACTTAAATCTTATAAAAAATTATGACTTTAGAGAAACAAGATAATTAAAGATTTCCATTAAGACCACGATGGAGCAGACATAGCCTTTACAGTTGTCCGGTTAATCCGGTTTCAGCGAGCGAAGCGTGTGAAAGCAGCAGAAATCGGATTTACATCGCTTACAAAAACAACGACATTACCGGTTATGTTTATGCGCTCAGTTCGAGCGGAATAGTTTTTGGCGCGTAATAGGAACGTTTTTTTTTATTGAAAGGTATTGAATTAATGAAATTAGTGAAATTAAGTTTTAAAAGAAAGACTCGTTTTAACGCTCACTCTCGTTACGGGTATTCGAGTTTTCCGCGGGCTTTACTGTGGCCAATCGCGGTCTGCGCGGGGCGAATAAAACTGGTCACACAGAGTTTTTAGTCACAGTCTCACTTTGTGAATCGACATGGCACGTACTAAGCAAACCGCTCGTAAGTCTACTGGAGGCAAGGCCCCACGAAAGCAGCTGGCCACCAAGGCTGCTCGTAAGAGCGCCCCAGCTACCGGTGGAGTGAAGAAACCCCACAGATACAGGCCCGGAACCGTCGCTCTCCGAGAGATCCGTCGTTACCAGAAGAGCACCGAGCTTTTGATCAGGAAGCTGCCCTTCCAGCGTCTGGTCCGTGAAATCGCTCAGGACTTCAAGACCGATCTTCGCTTCCAGTCTTCTGCCGTCATGGCCCTTCAGGAGGCTTCCGAGGCCTACCTCGTCGGTCTCTTTGAGGACACCAACTTGTGCGCTATCCACGCCAAACGTGTCACCATCATGCCCAAGGACATCCAGCTGGCTCGTCGTATCCGTGGCGAGAGGGCTTAAGCGCTCGGTGTTCAAGACCCACCCTCATAACGGTCCTTTTCAGGACCACCAAATCTCAAAAAAGGAAACTTAAACCCAATGCTATAACTCTTATAGATGTTTTTATAAAAAAACTAGTTGAATAGATGCATAATGAAATAAAGCACACACACATGCATTATCGCCGCACATCGATACATGAATAATTTTGTTATAGGTAGGAAGTACACACACATATCCGACATGATGTGGGGTTAGGGTTAGCTAGATTGAGAGTTAATACAAGGATGTATATGCGTTACGGCGAGGGTGAGGGTTACGGGGAGGGTTAGGGTTAGAGTGAGGGTTAGGGTTAGGGTTAGAGTGAGGGTTAGGGTTAGAGTTAGGGTTACGGCGAGGGTTAGGGTTGGTGTGAGGGTTACGGCGAGGGTTAGGGTTGGTGTGAGGGTTACAGCGAGGGTTAGGGTTAGGGTTAAGGCGAGGGATAGGGTTAGGTTTTCAGAAAATTAATAATATTTTATTTCACCTGACGTCTTTTAGAAATATTGAGAAACGCAATCCGATTTTGTGCTGAGAGTGATTCTTGGGTTAGGTTTTCTACGAAAACCTAAGCGCAATTCCCCATTGTTAAGCGAATGACGCGATAAGTGGTCGGTGCTTTTAAAACACATTTCGGCGACATTTGAAAACTATATCATCTTAAAACGTCCAAATTGAAACTTTGTTAAGGGATTATGATTTCTAATGACGATGTAAGCGAATGAAGTGTTGTAGGAGAAGGGTTGAAGCTTGTCGCCTGATTGATGCGACAGCTCGGCCTTTGTTTAATCGAATACTAAGTAATGACGTAAATGAGTTGTCTTTTGTGTTTGTTAATTTTGACAGATTTTTTTCAGTTTCTAGGTATTTGTAATGGCAGGGTATTGGACGTGTAGCGTGGTAAACAATAATTTGGGTGTGTGTATATTTTGGGGTTATATTATGAAAAATCTAATTTTTTTAAAAATAATAATGGTAGCATTGGTTGAGTTTTCTTTTGAGAAATTTGGTGGTCCTGAAAAGGACCGTTTGTGGAAGATACTGGCAAAGTGCAGTTTACTTTCCAGCAGCCTTCTGGGACTTCTTGGGGAGAAGAACAGCCTGGATGTTGGGCAGAACACCTCCCTGTGCGATGGTGACACCGGAGAGCAGTTTGTTCAACTCCTCGTCGTTCCTGATGGCCAGCTGCAAATGTCTGGGGATGATTCTGGTCTTCTTGTTGTCTCTGGCGGCGTTACCTGCCAACTCAAGAACCTCAGCTGCGAGGTACTCAAGGACGGCAGCCAGGTAGACTGGTGCACCGGCGCCGACACGCTCAGCATAGTTGCCTTTGCGGAGAAGACGGTGGATACGTCCGACGGGGAACTGAAGTCCAGCACGGGATGATCGGGACTTGGACTTGCCCTTCACTTTTCCTCCTTTACCACGGCCTGACATGATTGTTGTTCGTCTGTAGAGAGAGAGAGAACGAATAATCTAAAATCTTCTATTCCGCTTATATATAGGACAAAAGCGGCTCGAGATCGGCCAATGCGCTGTGTGCGCGCGCTCTGCCGCTTAAGGCGCGAGCTTCGTTTTCGAGCCGGTTTTCGAGCCGCTTTTCTTGTTTATAAGGGTTGCGAACCAATTCGCTCTCCACACTCACGCACTGCACGAGTAACTATCAACATGCCACCCAAGGTTAGTTCGAAGGGAGCCAAGAAGGCCGGTAAGGCAAAGGCCGCCCGTGTTGGCGGTGACAAAAAGAGGAGGAAGAAGAGGAAGGAAAGCTACAGCATCTACATCTACAAGGTGTTGAAACAGGTGCATCCCGACACCGGTATCAGCAGCAAGGCTATGTCCATCATGAACAGCTTTGTCAACGACATCTTCGAGAGAATCGCCGCTGAGGCCTCCCGTCTCGCCCACTACAACAAGCGATCCACCATCACCTCTCGGGAGATCCAGACCGCTGTCCGTCTCCTCCTCCCCGGTGAATTGGCTAAGCACGCCGTTTCTGAGGGTACCAAGGCTGTGACCAAGTACACCAGCTCTAAGTAAACTCCAGAAAGTTCACCTGAACTTACATAACGGTCCTTTTCAGGACCACCAAATATCTCAAAAGAGAACTTTATCAATGCTATACAAACCACTTAAATCACCTGCGCAATACCATACATCATTACACACGACTATGATCAAGAAATGATTGATCTAAACTTGTACTTATCCCCATGGTGAATGTTAACAGTAGCACAGTTTATTTATATCTGTCATAGAAATGGGATTATTTGTAACTTCATACCGTGAAAACACCACACACAGATTTAATTTATCAATTTACCGTACACTATTGTTTTAATAATTTAAAACCAAAAGTTGATAAGTTAGTCACACTTCATTCACTATCACAGACTTCAATAGCCTGTTGCATGCGTGACCCTTCTCCCCTTTGTTCTAAGCTTATATCTAATCAAACTGTCTGATTGATTCATTGATTGATTGATTAATAGATAATCAAACTAATTGGACATCTGATTGTTGCCATTAGGGTAGGGTATTACTCGATTGTATACAAAGCATACACATTATTATTACTATACTTTACTTTCTAAAATGTATTCATATGACTTATCGGCGGACATGGGTAATGATCGTAAAGGTATATAAGTATGAGAACGCAATTGCATTGATGCGAGTTTTCTTTTTTGATATTTGGTGGTCCTGAAAAGGACCGTTTGATTTTGGGTGAAAATCAAGTTTTCAACCTCCGAATCCGTAGAGGGTACGTCCTTGACGCTTCAGAGCATAGACGACGTCCATGGCGGTGACGGTCTTCCTCTTAGCGTGCTCGGTGTAGGTAACGGCATCACGGATGACGTTCTCAAGGAAAACCTTGAGTACTCCACGTGTCTCCTCGTAGATCAGACCGGAGATACGTTTGACACCACCTCTTCTTGCGAGACGACGGATTGCAGGCTTGGTGATACCCTGGATGTTATCACGCAACACCTTCCTGTGACGCTTAGCGCCCCCCTTTCCAAGACCCTTTCCTCCTTTACCACGTCCAGACATTGTTACTCAGAGAGAGATATCAACTGAATGATTTTTCCCGGCCTAAATGTCGCGCTTTTATACCACAGCGGAGCACCCTCGCTAAGAACTCGTTTAAGCGACGCTATGCTGAAGCCACGGCGGCGGGACAACGAGGCTTAACGCATGTAAATCATCTATTTCGACTAATGTGGGAATATCGTATAGTTTTGTTCAATAGGATGCATTTCAGTTCGAGCAGAATCGTTTTTAACGCGAACTGGTAATACTTAAATCTTATAAAAAATTATGACTTTAGAGAAACAAGATAATTAAAGATTTCCATTAAGACCACGATGGAGCAGACATAGCCTTTACAGTTGTCCGGTTAATCCGGTTTCAGCGAGCGAAGCGTGTGAAAGCAGCAGAAATCGGATTTACATCGCTTACAAAAACAACGACATTACCGGTTATGTTTATGCGCTCAGTTCGAGCGGAATAGTTTTTGGCGCGTAATAGGAACGTTTTTTTTTATTGAAAGGTATTGAATTAATGAAATTAGTGAAATTAAGTTTTAAAAGAAAGACTCGTTTTAACGCTCACTCTCGTTACGGGTATTCGAGTTTTCCGCGGGCTTTACTGTGGCCAATCGCGGTCTGCGCGGGGCGAATAAAACTGGTCACACAGAGTTTTTAGTCACAGTCTCACTTTGTGAATCGACATGGCACGTACTAAGCAAACCGCTCGTAAGTCTACTGGAGGCAAGGCCCCACGAAAGCAGCTGGCCACCAAGGCTGCTCGTAAGAGCGCCCCAGCTACCGGTGGAGTGAAGAAACCCCACAGATACAGGCCCGGAACCGTCGCTCTCCGAGAGATCCGTCGTTACCAGAAGAGCACCGAGCTTTTGATCAGGAAGCTGCCCTTCCAGCGTCTGGTCCGTGAAATCGCTCAGGACTTCAAGACCGATCTTCGCTTCCAGTCTTCTGCCGTCATGGCCCTTCAGGAGGCTTCCGAGGCCTACCTCGTCGGTCTCTTTGAGGACACCAACTTGTGCGCTATCCACGCCAAACGTGTCACCATCATGCCCAAGGACATCCAGCTGGCTCGTCGTATCCGTGGCGAGAGGGCTTAAGCGCTCGGTGTTCAAGACCCACCCTCATAACGGTCCTTTTCAGGACCACCAAATCTCAAAAAAGGAAACTTAAACCCAATGCTATAACTCTTATAGATGTTTTTATAAAAAAACTAGTTGAATAGATGCATAATGAAATAAAGCACACACACATGCATTATCGCCGCACATCGATACATGAATAATTTTGTTATAGGTAGGAAGTACACACACATATCCGACATGATGTGGGGTTAGGGTTAGCTAGATTGAGAGTTAATACAAGGATGTATATGCGTTACGGCGAGGGTGAGGGTTACGGGGAGGGTTAGGGTTAGGGTTAGGGTTAGGGTTAGGGTTAGGGTTAGGGTTAGGGTTAGAGTGAGGGTTACGGCGAGGGTTAGGGTTGGTGTGAGGGTTACGGCGAGGGTTAGGGTTGGTGTGAGGGTTACAGCGAGGGTTAGGGTTAGGGTTAAGGCGAGGGATAGGGTTAGGTTTTCAGAAAATTAATAATATTTTATTTCACCTGACGTCTTTTAGAAATATTGAGAAACGCAATCCGATTTTGTGCTGAGAGTGATTCTTGGGTTAGGTTTTCTACGAAAACCTAAGCGCAATTCCCCATTGTTAAGCGAATGACGCGATAAGTGGTCGGTGCTTTTAAAACACATTTCGGCGACATTTGAAAACTATATCATCTTAAAACGTCCAAATTGAAACTTTGTTAAGGGATTATGATTTCTAATGACGATGTAAGCGAATGAAGTGTTGTAGGAGAAGGGTTGAAGCTTGTCGCCTGATTGATGCGACAGCTCGGCCTTTGTTTAATCGAATACTAAGTAATGACGTAAATGAGTTGTCTTTTGTGTTTGTTAATTTTGACAGATTTTTTTCAGTTTCTAGGTATTTGTAATGGCAGGGTATTGGACGTGTAGCGTGGTAAACAATAATTTGGGTGTGTGTATATTTTGGGGTTATATTATGAAAAATCTAATTTTTTTAAAAATAATAATGGTAGCATTGGTTGAGTTTTCTTTTGAGAAATTTGGTGGTCCTGAAAAGGACCGTTTGTGGAAGATACTGGCAAAGTGCAGTTTACTTTCCAGCAGCCTTCTGGGACTTCTTGGGGAGAAGAACAGCCTGGATGTTGGGCAGAACACCTCCCTGTGCGATGGTGACACCGGAGAGCAGTTTGTTCAACTCCTCGTCGTTCCTGATGGCCAGCTGCAAATGTCTGGGGATGATTCTGGTCTTCTTGTTGTCTCTGGCGGCGTTACCTGCCAACTCAAGAACCTCAGCTGCGAGGTACTCAAGGACGGCAGCCAGGTAGACTGGTGCACCGGCGCCGACACGCTCAGCATAGTTGCCTTTGCGGAGAAGACGGTGGATACGTCCGACGGGGAACTGAAGTCCAGCACGGGATGATCGGGACTTGGACTTGCCCTTCACTTTTCCTCCTTTACCACGGCCTGACATGATTGTTGTTCGTCTGTAGAGAGAGAGAACGAATAATCTAAAATCTTCTATTCCGCTTATATATAGGACAAAAGCGGCTCGAGATCGGCCAATGCGCTGTGTGCGCGCGCTCTGCCGCTTAAGGCGCGAGCTTCGTTTTCGAGCCGGTTTTCGAGCCGCTTTTCTTGTTTATAAGGGTTGCGAACCAATTCGCTCTCCACACTCACGCACTGCACGAGTAACTATCAACATGCCACCCAAGGTTAGTTCGAAGGGAGCCAAGAAGGCCGGTAAGGCAAAGGCCGCCCGTGTTGGCGGTGACAAAAAGAGGAGGAAGAAGAGGAAGGAAAGCTACAGCATCTACATCTACAAGGTGTTGAAACAGGTGCATCCCGACACCGGTATCAGCAGCAAGGCTATGTCCATCATGAACAGCTTTGTCAACGACATCTTCGAGAGAATCGCCGCTGAGGCCTCCCGTCTCGCCCACTACAACAAGCGATCCACCATCACCTCTCGGGAGATCCAGACCGCTGTCCGTCTCCTCCTCCCCGGTGAATTGGCTAAGCACGCCGTTTCTGAGGGTACCAAGGCTGTGACCAAGTACACCAGCTCTAAGTAAACTCCAGAAAGTTCACCTGAACTTACATAACGGTCCTTTTCAGGACCACCAAATATCTCAAAAGAGAACTTTATCAATGCTATACAAACCACTTAAATCACCTGCGCAATACCATACATCATTACACACGACTATGATCAAGAAATGATTGATCTAAACTTGTACTTATCCCCATGGTGAATGTTAACAGTAGCACAGTTTATTTATATCTGTCATAGAAATGGGATTATTTGTAACTTCATACCGTGAAAACACCACACACAGATTTAATTTATCAATTTACCGTACACTATTGTTTTAATAATTTAAAACCAAAAGTTGATAAGTTAGTCACACTTCATTCACTATCACAGACTTCAATAGCCTGTTGCATGCGTGACCCTTCTCCCCTTTGTTCTAAGCTTATATCTAATCAAACTGTCTGATTGATTCATTGATTGATTGATTAATAGATAATCAAACTAATTGGACATCTGATTGTTGCCATTAGGGTAGGGTATTACTCGATTGTATACAAAGCATACACATTATTATTACTATACTTTACTTTCTAAAATGTATTCATATGACTTATCGGCGGACATGGGTAATGATCGTAAAGGTATATAAGTATGAGAACGCAATTGCATTGATGCGAGTTTTCTTTTTTGATATTTGGTGGTCCTGAAAAGGACCGTTTGATTTTGGGTGAAAATCAAGTTTTCAACCTCCGAATCCGTAGAGGGTACGTCCTTGACGCTTCAGAGCATAGACGACGTCCATGGCGGTGACGGTCTTCCTCTTAGCGTGCTCGGTGTAGGTAACGGCATCACGGATGACGTTCTCAAGGAAAACCTTGAGTACTCCACGTGTCTCCTCGTAGATCAGACCGGAGATACGTTTGACACCACCTCTTCTTGCGAGACGACGGATTGCAGGCTTGGTGATACCCTGGATGTTATCACGCAACACCTTCCTGTGACGCTTAGCGCCCCCCTTTCCAAGACCCTTTCCTCCTTTACCACGTCCAGACATTGTTACTCAGAGAGAGATATCAACTGAATGATTTTTCCCGGCCTAAATGTCGCGCTTTTATACCACAGCGGAGCACCCTCGCTAAGAACTCGTTTAAGCGACGCTATGCTGAAGCCACGGCGGCGGGACAACGAGGCTTAACGCATGTAAATCATCTATTTCGACTAATGTGGGAATATCGTATAGTTTTGTTCAATAGGATGCATTTCAGTTCGAGCAGAATCGTTTTTAACGCGAACTGGTAATACTTAAATCTTATAAAAAATTATGACTTTAGAGAAACAAGATAATTAAAGATTTCCATTAAGACCACGATGGAGCAGACATAGCCTTTACAGTTGTCCGGTTAATCCGGTTTCAGCGAGCGAAGCGTGTGAAAGCAGCAGAAATCGGATTTACATCGCTTACAAAAACAACGACATTACCGGTTATGTTTATGCGCTCAGTTCGAGCGGAATAGTTTTTGGCGCGTAATAGGAACGTTTTTTTTTATTGAAAGGTATTGAATTAATGAAATTAGTGAAATTAAGTTTTAAAAGAAAGACTCGTTTTAACGCTCACTCTCGTTACGGGTATTCGAGTTTTCCGCGGGCTTTACTGTGGCCAATCGCGGTCTGCGCGGGGCGAATAAAACTGGTCACACAGAGTTTTTAGTCACAGTCTCACTTTGTGAATCGACATGGCACGTACTAAGCAAACCGCTCGTAAGTCTACTGGAGGCAAGGCCCCACGAAAGCAGCTGGCCACCAAGGCTGCTCGTAAGAGCGCCCCAGCTACCGGTGGAGTGAAGAAACCCCACAGATACAGGCCCGGAACCGTCGCTCTCCGAGAGATCCGTCGTTACCAGAAGAGCACCGAGCTTTTGATCAGGAAGCTGCCCTTCCAGCGTCTGGTCCGTGAAATCGCTCAGGACTTCAAGACCGATCTTCGCTTCCAGTCTTCTGCCGTCATGGCCCTTCAGGAGGCTTCCGAGGCCTACCTCGTCGGTCTCTTTGAGGACACCAACTTGTGCGCTATCCACGCCAAACGTGTCACCATCATGCCCAAGGACATCCAGCTGGCTCGTCGTATCCGTGGCGAGAGGGCTTAAGCGCTCGGTGTTCAAGACCCACCCTCATAACGGTCCTTTTCAGGACCACCAAATCTCAAAAAAGGAAACTTAAACCCAATGCTATAACTCTTATAGATGTTTTTATAAAAAAACTAGTTGAATAGATGCATAATGAAATAAAGCACACACACATGCATTATCGCCGCACATCGATACATGAATAATTTTGTTATAGGTAGGAAGTACACACACATATCCGACATGATGTGGGGTTAGGGTTAGCTAGATTGAGAGTTAATACAAGGATGTATATGCGTTACGGCGAGGGTGAGGGTTACGGGGAGGGTTAGGGTTAGAGTGAGGGTTAGGGTTAGGGTTAGAATGAGGGTTAGGGTTAGAGTGAGGGTTACGGCGAGGGTTAGGGTTGGTGTGAGGGTTACGGCGAGGGTTAGGGTTAGTGTGAGGGTTACAGCGAGGGTTAGGGTTAGGGTTAAGGCGAGGGATAGGGTTAGGTTTTCAGAAAATTAATAATATTTTATTTCACCTGACGTCTTTTAGAAATATTGAGAAACGCAATCCGATTTTGTGCTGAGAGTGATTCTTGGGTTAGGTTTTCTACGAAAACCTAAGCGCAATTCCCCATTGTTAAGCGAATGACGCGATAAGTGGTCGGTGCTTTTAAAACACATTTCGGCGACATTTGAAAACTATATCATCTTAAAACGTCCAAATTGAAACTTTGTTAAGGGATTATGATTTCTAATGACGATGTAAGCGAATGAAGTGTTGTAGGAGAAGGGTTGAAGCTTGTCGCCTGATTGATGCGACAGCTCGGCCTTTGTTTAATCGAATACTAAGTAATGACGTAAATGAGTTGTCTTTTGTGTTTGTTAATTTTGACAGATTTTTTTCAGTTTCTAGGTATTTGTAATGGCAGGGTATTGGACGTGTAGCGTGGTAAACAATAATTTGGGTGTGTGTATATTTTGGGGTTATATTATGAAAAATCTAATTTTTTTAAAAATAATAATGGTAGCATTGGTTGAGTTTTCTTTTGAGAAATTTGGTGGTCCTGAAAAGGACCGTTTGTGGAAGATACTGGCAAAGTGCAGTTTACTTTCCAGCAGCCTTCTGGGACTTCTTGGGGAGAAGAACAGCCTGGATGTTGGGCAGAACACCTCCCTGTGCGATGGTGACACCGGAGAGCAGTTTGTTCAACTCCTCGTCGTTCCTGATGGCCAGCTGCAAATGTCTGGGGATGATTCTGGTCTTCTTGTTGTCTCTGGCGGCGTTACCTGCCAACTCAAGAACCTCAGCTGCGAGGTACTCAAGGACGGCAGCCAGGTAGACTGGTGCACCGGCGCCGACACGCTCAGCATAGTTGCCTTTGCGGAGAAGACGGTGGATACGTCCGACGGGGAACTGAAGTCCAGCACGGGATGATCGGGACTTGGACTTGCCCTTCACTTTTCCTCCTTTACCACGGCCTGACATGATTGTTGTTCGTCTGTAGAGAGAGAGAGAACGAATAATCTAAAATCTTCTATTCCGCTTATATATAGGACAAAAGCGGCTCGAGATCGGCCAATGCGCTGTGTGCGCGCGCTCTGCCGCTTAAGGCGCGAGCTTCGTTTTCGAGCCGGTTTTCGAGCCGCTTTTCTTGTTTATAAGGGTTGCGAACCAATTCGCTCTCCACACTCACGCACTGCACGAGTAACTATCAACATGCCACCCAAGGTTAGTTCGAAGGGAGCCAAGAAGGCCGGTAAGGCAAAGGCCGCCCGTGTTGGCGGTGACAAAAAGAGGAGGAAGAAGAGGAAGGAAAGCTACAGCATCTACATCTACAAGGTGTTGAAACAGGTGCATCCCGACACCGGTATCAGCAGCAAGGCTATGTCCATCATGAACAGCTTTGTCAACGACATCTTCGAGAGAATCGCCGCTGAGGCCTCCCGTCTCGCCCACTACAACAAGCGATCCACCATCACCTCTCGGGAGATCCAGACCGCTGTCCGTCTCCTCCTCCCCGGTGAATTGGCTAAGCACGCCGTTTCTGAGGGTACCAAGGCTGTGACCAAGTACACCAGCTCTAAGTAAACTCCAGAAAGTTCACCTGAACTTACATAACGGTCCTTTTCAGGACCACCAAATATCTCAAAAGAGAACTTTATCAATGCTATACAAACCACTTAAATCACCTGCGCAATACCATACATCATTACACACGACTATGATCAAGAAATGATTGATCTAAACTTGTACTTATCCCCATGGTGAATGTTAACAGTAGCACAGTTTATTTATATCTGTCATAGAAATGGGATTATTTGTAACTTCATACCGTGAAAACACCACACACAGATTTAATTTATCAATTTACCGTACACTATTGTTTTAATAATTTAAAACCAAAAGTTGATAAGTTAGTCACACTTCATTCACTATCACAGACTTCAATAGCCTGTTGCATGCGTGACCCTTCTCCCCTTTGTTCTAAGCTTATATCTAATCAAACTGTCTGATTGATTCATTGATTGATTGATTAATAGATAATCAAACTAATTGGACATCTGATTGTTGCCATTAGGGTAGGGTATTACTCGATTGTA
Organism: Gibbula magus; assembly: GCA_936450465.1. Classification (NCBI taxonomy): domain Eukaryota; kingdom Metazoa; phylum Mollusca; class Gastropoda; order Trochida; family Trochidae; genus Gibbula; species Gibbula magus. The sequence goes on from OW388290.1 coordinate 104,189,454, forward strand.
TACAAAGCATACACATTATTATTACTATACTTTACTTTCTAAAATGTATTCATATGACTTATCGGCGGACATGGGTAATGATCGTAAAGGTATATAAGTATGAGAACGCAATTGCATTGATGCGAGTTTTCTTTTTTGATATTTGGTGGTCCTGAAAAGGACCGTTTGATTTTGGGTGAAAATCAAGTTTTCAACCTCCGAATCCGTAGAGGGTACGTCCTTGACGCTTCAGAGCATAGACGACGTCCATGGCGGTGACGGTCTTCCTCTTAGCGTGCTCGGTGTAGGTAACGGCATCACGGATGACGTTCTCAAGGAAAACCTTGAGTACTCCACGTGTCTCCTCGTAGATCAGACCGGAGATACGTTTGACACCACCTCTTCTTGCGAGACGACGGATTGCAGGCTTGGTGATACCCTGGATGTTATCACGCAACACCTTCCTGTGACGCTTAGCGCCCCCCTTTCCAAGACCCTTTCCTCCTTTACCACGTCCAGACATTGTTACTCAGAGAGAGATATCAACTGAATGATTTTTCCCGGCCTAAATGTCGCGCTTTTATACCACAGCGGAGCACCCTCGCTAAGAACTCGTTTAAGCGACGCTATGCTGAAGCCACGGCGGCGGGACAACGAGGCTTAACGCATGTAAATCATCTATTTCGACTAATGTGGGAATATCGTATAGTTTTGTTCAATAGGATGCATTTCAGTTCGAGCAGAATCGTTTTTAACGCGAACTGGTAATACTTAAATCTTATAAAAAATTATGACTTTAGAGAAACAAGATAATTAAAGATTTCCATTAAGACCACGATGGAGCAGACATAGCCTTTACAGTTGTCCGGTTAATCCGGTTTCAGCGAGCGAAGCGTGTGAAAGCAGCAGAAATCGGATTTACATCGCTTACAAAAACAACGACATTACCGGTTATGTTTATGCGCTCAGTTCGAGCGGAATAGTTTTTGGCGCGTAATAGGAACGTTTTTTTTTATTGAAAGGTATTGAATTAATGAAATTAGTGAAATTAAGTTTTAAAAGAAAGACTCGTTTTAACGCTCACTCTCGTTACGGGTATTCGAGTTTTCCGCGGGCTTTACTGTGGCCAATCGCGGTCTGCGCGGGGCGAATAAAACTGGTCACACAGAGTTTTTAGTCACAGTCTCACTTTGTGAATCGACATGGCACGTACTAAGCAAACCGCTCGTAAGTCTACTGGAGGCAAGGCCCCACGAAAGCAGCTGGCCACCAAGGCTGCTCGTAAGAGCGCCCCAGCTACCGGTGGAGTGAAGAAACCCCACAGATACAGGCCCGGAACCGTCGCTCTCCGAGAGATCCGTCGTTACCAGAAGAGCACCGAGCTTTTGATCAGGAAGCTGCCCTTCCAGCGTCTGGTCCGTGAAATCGCTCAGGACTTCAAGACCGATCTTCGCTTCCAGTCTTCTGCCGTCATGGCCCTTCAGGAGGCTTCCGAGGCCTACCTCGTCGGTCTCTTTGAGGACACCAACTTGTGCGCTATCCACGCCAAACGTGTCACCATCATGCCCAAGGACATCCAGCTGGCTCGTCGTATCCGTGGCGAGAGGGCTTAAGCGCTCGGTGTTCAAGACCCACCCTCATAACGGTCCTTTTCAGGACCACCAAATCTCAAAAAAGGAAACTTAAACCCAATGCTATAACTCTTATAGATGTTTTTATAAAAAAACTAGTTGAATAGATGCATAATGAAATAAAGCACACACACATGCATTATCGCCGCACATCGATACATGAATAATTTTGTTATAGGTAGGAAGTACACACACATATCCGACATGATGTGGGGTTAGGGTTAGCTAGATTGAGAGTTAATACAAGGATGTATATGCGTTACGGCGAGGGTGAGGGTTACGGGGAGGGTTAGGGTTAGAGTGAGGGTTAGGGTTAGGGTTAGAATGAGGGTTAGGGTTAGAGTGAGGGTTACGGCGAGGGTTAGGGTTAGTGTGAGGGTTACGGCGAGGGTTAGGGTTGGTGTGAGGGTTACAGCGAGGGTTAGGGTTAGGGTTAAGGCGAGGGATAGGGTTAGGTTTTCAGAAAATTAATAATATTTTATTTCACCTGACGTCTTTTAGAAATATTGAGAAACGCAATCCGATTTTGTGCTGAGAGTGATTCTTGGGTTAGGTTTTCTACGAAAACCTAAGCGCAATTCCCCATTGTTAAGCGAATGACGCGATAAGTGGTCGGTGCTTTTAAAACACATTTCGGCGACATTTGAAAACTATATCATCTTAAAACGTCCAAATTGAAACTTTGTTAAGGGATTATGATTTCTAATGACGATGTAAGCGAATGAAGTGTTGTAGGAGAAGGGTTGAAGCTTGTCGCCTGATTGATGCGACAGCTCGGCCTTTGTTTAATCGAATACTAAGTAATGACGTAAATGAGTTGTCTTTTGTGTTTGTTAATTTTGACAGATTTTTTTCAGTTTCTAGGTATTTGTAATGGCAGGGTATTGGACGTGTAGCGTGGTAAACAATAATTTGGGTGTGTGTATATTTTGGGGTTATATTATGAAAAATCTAATTTTTTTAAAAATAATAATGGTAGCATTGGTTGAGTTTTCTTTTGAGAAATTTGGTGGTCCTGAAAAGGACCGTTTGTGGAAGATACTGGCAAAGTGCAGTTTACTTTCCAGCAGCCTTCTGGGACTTCTTGGGGAGAAGAACAGCCTGGATGTTGGGCAGAACACCTCCCTGTGCGATGGTGACACCGGAGAGCAGTTTGTTCAACTCCTCGTCGTTCCTGATGGCCAGCTGCAAATGTCTGGGGATGATTCTGGTCTTCTTGTTGTCTCTGGCGGCGTTACCTGCCAACTCAAGAACCTCAGCTGCGAGGTACTCAAGGACGGCAGCCAGGTAGACTGGTGCACCGGCGCCGACACGCTCAGCATAGTTGCCTTTGCGGAGAAGACGGTGGATACGTCCGACGGGGAACTGAAGTCCAGCACGGGATGATCGGGACTTGGACTTGCCCTTCACTTTTCCTCCTTTACCACGGCCTGACATGATTGTTGTTCGTCTGTAGAGAGAGAGAGAACGAATAATCTAAAATCTTCTATTCCGCTTATATATAGGACAAAAGCGGCTCGAGATCGGCCAATGCGCTGTGTGCGCGCGCTCTGCCGCTTAAGGCGCGAGCTTCGTTTTCGAGCCGGTTTTCGAGCCGCTTTTCTTGTTTATAAGGGTTGCGAACCAATTCGCTCTCCACACTCACGCACTGCACGAGTAACTATCAACATGCCACCCAAGGTTAGTTCGAAGGGAGCCAAGAAGGCCGGTAAGGCAAAGGCCGCCCGTGTTGGCGGTGACAAAAAGAGGAGGAAGAAGAGGAAGGAAAGCTACAGCATCTACATCTACAAGGTGTTGAAACAGGTGCATCCCGACACCGGTATCAGCAGCAAGGCTATGTCCATCATGAACAGCTTTGTCAACGACATCTTCGAGAGAATCGCCGCTGAGGCCTCCCGTCTCGCCCACTACAACAAGCGATCCACCATCACCTCTCGGGAGATCCAGACCGCTGTCCGTCTCCTCCTCCCCGGTGAATTGGCTAAGCACGCCGTTTCTGAGGGTACCAAGGCTGTGACCAAGTACACCAGCTCTAAGTAAACTCCAGAAAGTTCACCTGAACTTACATAACGGTCCTTTTCAGGACCACCAAATATCTCAAAAGAGAACTTTATCAATGCTATACAAACCACTTAAATCACCTGCGCAATACCATACATCATTACACACGACTATGATCAAGAAATGATTGATCTAAACTTGTACTTATCCCCATGGTGAATGTTAACAGTAGCACAGTTTATTTATATCTGTCATAGAAATGGGATTATTTGTAACTTCATACCGTGAAAACACCACACACAGATTTAATTTATCAATTTACCGTACACTATTGTTTTAATAATTTAAAACCAAAAGTTGATAAGTTAGTCACACTTCATTCACTATCACAGACTTCAATAGCCTGTTGCATGCGTGACCCTTCTCCCCTTTGTTCTAAGCTTATATCTAATCAAACTGTCTGATTGATTCATTGATTGATTGATTAATAGATAATCAAACTAATTGGACATCTGATTGTTGCCATTAGGGTAGGGTATTACTCGATTGTATACAAAGCATACACATTATTATTACTATACTTTACTTTCTAAAATGTATTCATATGACTTATCGGCGGACATGGGTAATGATCGTAAAGGTATATAAGTATGAGAACGCAATTGCATTGATGCGAGTTTTCTTTTTTGATATTTGGTGGTCCTGAAAAGGACCGTTTGATTTTGGGTGAAAATCAAGTTTTCAACCTCCGAATCCGTAGAGGGTACGTCCTTGACGCTTCAGAGCATAGACGACGTCCATGGCGGTGACGGTCTTCCTCTTAGCGTGCTCGGTGTAGGTAACGGCATCACGGATGACGTTCTCAAGGAAAACCTTGAGTACTCCACGTGTCTCCTCGTAGATCAGACCGGAGATACGTTTGACACCACCTCTTCTTGCGAGACGACGGATTGCAGGCTTGGTGATACCCTGGATGTTATCACGCAACACCTTCCTGTGACGCTTAGCGCCCCCCTTTCCAAGACCCTTTCCTCCTTTACCACGTCCAGACATTGTTACTCAGAGAGAGATATCAACTGAATGATTTTTCCCGGCCTAAATGTCGCGCTTTTATACCACAGCGGAGCACCCTCGCTAAGAACTCGTTTAAGCGACGCTATGCTGAAGCCACGGCGGCGGGACAACGAGGCTTAACGCATGTAAATCATCTATTTCGACTAATGTGGGAATATCGTATAGTTTTGTTCAATAGGATGCATTTCAGTTCGAGCAGAATCGTTTTTAACGCGAACTGGTAATACTTAAATCTTATAAAAAATTATGACTTTAGAGAAACAAGATAATTAAAGATTTCCATTAAGACCACGATGGAGCAGACATAGCCTTTACAGTTGTCCGGTTAATCCGGTTTCAGCGAGCGAAGCGTGTGAAAGCAGCAGAAATCGGATTTACATCGCTTACAAAAACAACGACATTACCGGTTATGTTTATGCGCTCAGTTCGAGCGGAATAGTTTTTGGCGCGTAATAGGAACGTTTTTTTTTATTGAAAGGTATTGAATTAATGAAATTAGTGAAATTAAGTTTTAAAAGAAAGACTCGTTTTAACGCTCACTCTCGTTACGGGTATTCGAGTTTTCCGCGGGCTTTACTGTGGCCAATCGCGGTCTGCGCGGGGCGAATAAAACTGGTCACACAGAGTTTTTAGTCACAGTCTCACTTTGTGAATCGACATGGCACGTACTAAGCAAACCGCTCGTAAGTCTACTGGAGGCAAGGCCCCACGAAAGCAGCTGGCCACCAAGGCTGCTCGTAAGAGCGCCCCAGCTACCGGTGGAGTGAAGAAACCCCACAGATACAGGCCCGGAACCGTCGCTCTCCGAGAGATCCGTCGTTACCAGAAGAGCACCGAGCTTTTGATCAGGAAGCTGCCCTTCCAGCGTCTGGTCCGTGAAATCGCTCAGGACTTCAAGACCGATCTTCGCTTCCAGTCTTCTGCCGTCATGGCCCTTCAGGAGGCTTCCGAGGCCTACCTCGTCGGTCTCTTTGAGGACACCAACTTGTGCGCTATCCACGCCAAACGTGTCACCATCATGCCCAAGGACATCCAGCTGGCTCGTCGTATCCGTGGCGAGAGGGCTTAAGCGCTCGGTGTTCAAGACCCACCCTCATAACGGTCCTTTTCAGGACCACCAAATCTCAAAAAAGGAAACTTAAACCCAATGCTATAACTCTTATAGATGTTTTTATAAAAAAACTAGTTGAATAGATGCATAATGAAATAAAGCACACACACATGCATTATCGCCGCACATCGATACATGAATAATTTTGTTATAGGTAGGAAGTACACACACATATCCGACATGATGTGGGGTTAGGGTTAGCTAGATTGAGAGTTAATACAAGGATGTATATGCGTTACGGCGAGGGTGAGGGTTACGGGGAGGGTTAGGGTTAGAGTGAGGGTTAGGGTTAGGGTTAGAATGAGGGTTAGGGTTAGAGTGAGGGTTACGGCGAGGGTTAGGGTTGGTGTGAGGGTTACGGCGAGGGTTAGGGTTGGTGTATATGCGTTACAGCGAGGGTTAGGGTTAGGGTTAAGGCGAGGGATAGGGTTAGGTTTTCAGAAAATTAATAATATTTTATTTCACCTGACGTCTTTTAGAAATATTGAGAAACGCAATCCGATTTTGTGCTGAGAGTGATTCTTGGGTTAGGTTTTCTACGAAAACCTAAGCGCAATTCCCCATTGTTAAGCGAATGACGCGATAAGTGGTCGGTGCTTTTAAAACACATTTCGGCGACATTTGAAAACTATATCATCTTAAAACGTCCAAATTGAAACTTTGTTAAGGGATTATGATTTCTAATGACGATGTAAGCGAATGAAGTGTTGTAGGAGAAGGGTTGAAGCTTGTCGCCTGATTGATGCGACAGCTCGGCCTTTGTTTAATCGAATACTAAGTAATGACGTAAATGAGTTGTCTTTTGTGTTTGTTAATTTTGACAGATTTTTTTCAGTTTCTAGGTATTTGTAATGGCAGGGTATTGGACGTGTAGCGTGGTAAACAATAATTTGGGTGTGTGTATATTTTGGGGTTATATTATGAAAAATCTAATTTTTTTAAAAATAATAATGGTAGCATTGGTTGAGTTTTCTTTTGAGAAATTTGGTGGTCCTGAAAAGGACCGTTTGTGGAAGATACTGGCAAAGTGCAGTTTACTTTCCAGCAGCCTTCTGGGACTTCTTGGGGAGAAGAACAGCCTGGATGTTGGGCAGAACACCTCCCTGTGCGATGGTGACACCGGAGAGCAGTTTGTTCAACTCCTCGTCGTTCCTGATGGCCAGCTGCAAATGTCTGGGGATGATTCTGGTCTTCTTGTTGTCTCTGGCGGCGTTACCTGCCAACTCAAGAACCTCAGCTGCGAGGTACTCAAGGACGGCAGCCAGGTAGACTGGTGCACCGGCGCCGACACGCTCAGCATAGTTGCCTTTGCGGAGAAGACGGTGGATACGTCCGACGGGGAACTGAAGTCCAGCACGGGATGATCGGGACTTGGACTTGCCCTTCACTTTTCCTCCTTTACCACGGCCTGACATGATTGTTGTTCGTCTGTAGAGAGAGAGAGAACGAATAATCTAAAATCTTCTATTCCGCTTATATATAGGACAAAAGCGGCTCGAGATCGGCCAATGCGCTGTGTGCGCGCGCTCTGCCGCTTAAGGCGCGAGCTTCGTTTTCGAGCCGGTTTTCGAGCCGCTTTTCTTGTTTATAAGGGTTGCGAACCAATTCGCTCTCCACACTCACGCACTGCACGAGTAACTATCAACATGCCACCCAAGGTTAGTTCGAAGGGAGCCAAGAAGGCCGGTAAGGCAAAGGCCGCCCGTGTTGGCGGTGACAAAAAGAGGAGGAAGAAGAGGAAGGAAAGCTACAGCATCTACATCTACAAGGTGTTGAAACAGGTGCATCCCGACACCGGTATCAGCAGCAAGGCTATGTCCATCATGAACAGCTTTGTCAACGACATCTTCGAGAGAATCGCCGCTGAGGCCTCCCGTCTCGCCCACTACAACAAGCGATCCACCATCACCTCTCGGGAGATCCAGACCGCTGTCCGTCTCCTCCTCCCCGGTGAATTGGCTAAGCACGCCGTTTCTGAGGGTACCAAGGCTGTGACCAAGTACACCAGCTCTAAGTAAACTCCAGAAAGTTCACCTGAACTTACATAACGGTCCTTTTCAGGACCACCAAATATCTCAAAAGAGAACTTTATCAATGCTATACAAACCACTTAAATCACCTGCGCAATACCATACATCATTACACACGACTATGATCAAGAAATGATTGATCTAAACTTGTACTTATCCCCATGGTGAATGTTAACAGTAGCACAGTTTATTTATATCTGTCATAGAAATGGGATTATTTGTAACTTCATACCGTGAAAACACCACACACAGATTTAATTTATCAATTTACCGTACACTATTGTTTTAATAATTTAAAACCAAAAGTTGATAAGTTAGTCACACTTCATTCACTATCACAGACTTCAATAGCCTGTTGCATGCGTGACCCTTCTCCCCTTTGTTCTAAGCTTATATCTAATCAAACTGTCTGATTGATTCATTGATTGATTGATTAATAGATAATCAAACTAATTGGACATCTGATTGTTGCCATTAGGGTAGGGTATTACTCGATTGTATACAAAGCATACACATTATTATTACTATACTTTACTTTCTAAAATGTATTCATATGACTTATCGGCGGACATGGGTAATGATCGTAAAGGTATATAAGTATGAGAACGCAATTGCATTGATGCGAGTTTTCTTTTTTGATATTTGGTGGTCCTGAAAAGGACCGTTTGATTTTGGGTGAAAATCAAGTTTTCAACCTCCGAATCCGTAGAGGGTACGTCCTTGACGCTTCAGAGCATAGACGACGTCCATGGCGGTGACGGTCTTCCTCTTAGCGTGCTCGGTGTAGGTAACGGCATCACGGATGACGTTCTCAAGGAAAACCTTGAGTACTCCACGTGTCTCCTCGTAGATCAGACCGGAGATACGTTTGACACCACCTCTTCTTGCGAGACGACGGATTGCAGGCTTGGTGATACCCTGGATGTTATCACGCAACACCTTCCTGTGACGCTTAGCGCCCCCCTTTCCAAGACCCTTTCCTCCTTTACCACGTCCAGACATTGTTACTCAGAGAGAGATATCAACTGAATGATTTTTCCCGGCCTAAATGTCGCGCTTTTATACCACAGCGGAGCACCCTCGCTAAGAACTCGTTTAAGCGACGCTATGCTGAAGCCACGGCGGCGGGACAACGAGGCTTAACGCATGTAAATCATCTATTTCGACTAATGTGGGAATATCGTATAGTTTTGTTCAATAGGATGCATTTCAGTTCGAGCAGAATCGTTTTTAACGCGAACTGGTAATACTTAAATCTTATAAAAAATTATGACTTTAGAGAAACAAGATAATTAAAGATTTCCATTAAGACCACGATGGAGCAGACATAGCCTTTACAGTTGTCCGGTTAATCCGGTTTCAGCGAGCGAAGCGTGTGAAAGCAGCAGAAATCGGATTTACATCGCTTACAAAAACAACGACATTACCGGTTATGTTTATGCGCTCAGTTCGAGCGGAATAGTTTTTGGCGCGTAATAGGAACGTTTTTTTTTATTGAAAGGTATTGAATTAATGAAATTAGTGAAATTAAGTTTTAAAAGAAAGACTCGTTTTAACGCTCACTCTCGTTACGGGTATTCGAGTTTTCCGCGGGCTTTACTGTGGCCAATCGCGGTCTGCGCGGGGCGAATAAAACTGGTCACACAGAGTTTTTAGTCACAGTCTCACTTTGTGAATCGACATGGCACGTACTAAGCAAACCGCTCGTAAGTCTACTGGAGGCAAGGCCCCACGAAAGCAGCTGGCCACCAAGGCTGCTCGTAAGAGCGCCCCAGCTACCGGTGGAGTGAAGAAACCCCACAGATACAGGCCCGGAACCGTCGCTCTCCGAGAGATCCGTCGTTACCAGAAGAGCACCGAGCTTTTGATCAGGAAGCTGCCCTTCCAGCGTCTGGTCCGTGAAATCGCTCAGGACTTCAAGACCGATCTTCGCTTCCAGTCTTCTGCCGTCATGGCCCTTCAGGAGGCTTCCGAGGCCTACCTCGTCGGTCTCTTTGAGGACACCAACTTGTGCGCTATCCACGCCAAACGTGTCACCATCATGCCCAAGGACATCCAGCTGGCTCGTCGTATCCGTGGCGAGAGGGCTTAAGCGCTCGGTGTTCAAGACCCACCCTCATAACGGTCCTTTTCAGGACCACCAAATCTCAAAAAAGGAAACTTAAACCCAATGCTATAACTCTTATAGATGTTTTTATAAAAAAACTAGTTGAATAGATGCATAATGAAATAAAGCACACACACATGCATTATCGCCGCACATCGATACATGAATAATTTTGTTATAGGTAGGAAGTACACACACATATCCGACATGATGTGGGGTTAGGGTTAGCTAGATTGAGAGTTAATACAAGGATGTATATGCGTTACGGCGAGGGTGAGGGTTACGGGGAGGGTTAGGGTTAGAGTGAGGGTTAGGGTTAGGGTTAGAATGAGGGTTAGGGTTAGAGTGAGGGTTACGGCGAGGGTTAGGGTTGGTGTGAGGGTTACGGCGAGGGTTAGGGTTGGTGTGAGGGTTACAGCGAGGGTTAGGGTTAGGGTTAAGGCGAGGGATAGGGTTAGGTTTTCAGAAAATTAATAATATTTTATTTCACCTGACGTCTTTTAGAAATATTGAGAAACGCAATCCGATTTTGTGCTGAGAGTGATTCTTGGGTTAGGTTTTCTACGAAAACCTAAGCGCAATTCCCCATTGTTAAGCGAATGACGCGATAAGTGGTCGGTGCTTTTAAAACACATTTCGGCGACATTTGAAAACTATATCATCTTAAAACGTCCAAATTGAAACTTTGTTAAGGGATTATGATTTCTAATGACGATGTAAGCGAATGAAGTGTTGTAGGAGAAGGGTTGAAGCTTGTCGCCTGATTGATGCGACAGCTCGGCCTTTGTTTAATCGAATACTAAGTAATGACGTAAATGAGTTGTCTTTTGTGTTTGTTAATTTTGACAGATTTTTTTCAGTTTCTAGGTATTTGTAATGGCAGGGTATTGGACGTGTAGCGTGGTAAACAATAATTTGGGTGTGTGTATATTTTGGGGTTATATTATGAAAAATCTAATTTTTTTAAAAATAATAATGGTAGCATTGGTTGAGTTTTCTTTTGAGAAATTTGGTGGTCCTGAAAAGGACCGTTTGTGGAAGATACTGGCAAAGTGCAGTTTACTTTCCAGCAGCCTTCTGGGACTTCTTGGGGAGAAGAACAGCCTGGATGTTGGGCAGAACACCTCCCTGTGCGATGGTGACACCGGAGAGCAGTTTGTTCAACTCCTCGTCGTTCCTGATGGCCAGCTGCAAATGTCTGGGGATGATTCTGGTCTTCTTGTTGTCTCTGGCGGCGTTACCTGCCAACTCAAGAACCTCAGCTGCGAGGTACTCAAGGACGGCAGCCAGGTAGACTGGTGCACCGGCGCCGACACGCTCAGCATAGTTGCCTTTGCGGAGAAGACGGTGGATACGTCCGACGGGGAACTGAAGTCCAGCACGGGATGATCGGGACTTGGACTTGCCCTTCACTTTTCCTCCTTTACCACGGCCTGACATGATTGTTGTTCGTCTGTAGAGAGAGAGAGAACGAATAATCTAAAATCTTCTATTCCGCTTATATATAGGACAAAAGCGGCTCGAGATCGGCCAATGCGCTGTGTGCGCGCGCTCTGCCGCTTAAGGCGCGAGCTTCGTTTTCGAGCCGGTTTTCGAGCCGCTTTTCTTGTTTATAAGGGTTGCGAACCAATTCGCTCTCCACACTCACGCACTGCACGAGTAACTATCAACATGCCACCCAAGGTTAGTTCGAAGGGAGCCAAGAAGGCCGGTAAGGCAAAGGCCGCCCGTGTTGGCGGTGACAAAAAGAGGAGGAAGAAGAGGAAGGAAAGCTACAGCATCTACATCTACAAGGTGTTGAAACAGGTGCATCCCGACACCGGTATCAGCAGCAAGGCTATGTCCATCATGAACAGCTTTGTCAACGACATCTTCGAGAGAATCGCCGCTGAGGCCTCCCGTCTCGCCCACTACAACAAGCGATCCACCATCACCTCTCGGGAGATCCAGACCGCTGTCCGTCTCCTCCTCCCCGGTGAATTGGCTAAGCACGCCGTTTCTGAGGGTACCAAGGCTGTGACCAAGTACACCAGCTCTAAGTAAACTCCAGAAAGTTCACCTGAACTTACATAACGGTCCTTTTCAGGACCACCAAATATCTCAAAAGAGAACTTTATCAATGCTATACAAACCACTTAAATCACCTGCGCAATACCATACATCATTACACACGACTATGATCAAGAAATGATTGATCTAAACTTGTACTTATCCCCATGGTGAATGTTAACAGTAGCACAGTTTATTTATATCTGTCATAGAAATGGGATTATTTGTAACTTCATACCGTGAAAACACCACACACAGATTTAATTTATCAATTTACCGTACACTATTGTTTTAATAATTTAAAACCAAAAGTTGATAAGTTAGTCACACTTCATTCACTATCACAGACTTCAATAGCCTGTTGCATGCGTGACCCTTCTCCCCTTTGTTCTAAGCTTATATCTAATCAAACTGTCTGATTGATTCATTGATTGATTGATTAATAGATAATCAAACTAATTGGACATCTGATTGTTGCCATTAGGGTAGGGTATTACTCGATTGTATACAAAGCATACACATTATTATTACTATACTTTACTTTCTAAAATGTATTCATATGACTTATCGGCGGACATGGGTAATGATCGTAAAGGTATATAAGTATGAGAACGCAATTGCATTGATGCGAGTTTTCTTTTTTGATATTTGGTGGTCCTGAAAAGGACCGTTTGATTTTGGGTGAAAATCAAGTTTTCAACCTCCGAATCCGTAGAGGGTACGTCCTTGACGCTTCAGAGCATAGACGACGTCCATGGCGGTGACGGTCTTCCTCTTAGCGTGCTCGGTGTAGGTAACGGCATCACGGATGACGTTCTCAAGGAAAACCTTGAGTACTCCACGTGTCTCCTCGTAGATCAGACCGGAGATACGTTTGACACCACCTCTTCTTGCGAGACGACGGATTGCAGGCTTGGTGATACCCTGGATGTTATCACGCAACACCTTCCTGTGACGCTTAGCGCCCCCCTTTCCAAGACCCTTTCCTCCTTTACCACGTCCAGACATTGTTACTCAGAGAGAGATATCAACTGAATGATTTTTCCCGGCCTAAATGTCGCGCTTTTATACCACAGCGGAGCACCCTCGCTAAGAACTCGTTTAAGCGACGCTATGCTGAAGCCACGGCGGCGGGACAACGAGGCTTAACGCATGTAAATCATCTATTTCGACTAATGTGGGAATATCGTATAGTTTTGTTCAATAGGATGCATTTCAGTTCGAGCAGAATCGTTTTTAACGCGAACTGGTAATACTTAAATCTTATAAAAAATTATGACTTTAGAGAAACAAGATAATTAAAGATTTCCATTAAGACCACGATGGAGCAGACATAGCCTTTACAGTTGTCCGGTTAATCCGGTTTCAGCGAGCGAAGCGTGTGAAAGCAGCAGAAATCGGATTTACATCGCTTACAAAAACAACGACATTACCGGTTATGTTTATGCGCTCAGTTCGAGCGGAATAGTTTTTGGCGCGTAATAGGAACGTTTTTTTTTATTGAAAGGTATTGAATTAATGAAATTAGTGAAATTAAGTTTTAAAAGAAAGACTCGTTTTAACGCTCACTCTCGTTACGGGTATTCGAGTTTTCCGCGGGCTTTACTGTGGCCAATCGCGGTCTGCGCGGGGCGAATAAAACTGGTCACACAGAGTTTTTAGTCACAGTCTCACTTTGTGAATCGACATGGCACGTACTAAGCAAACCGCTCGTAAGTCTACTGGAGGCAAGGCCCCACGAAAGCAGCTGGCCACCAAGGCTGCTCGTAAGAGCGCCCCAGCTACCGGTGGAGTGAAGAAACCCCACAGATACAGGCCCGGAACCGTCGCTCTCCGAGAGATCCGTCGTTACCAGAAGAGCACCGAGCTTTTGATCAGGAAGCTGCCCTTCCAGCGTCTGGTCCGTGAAATCGCTCAGGACTTCAAGACCGATCTTCGCTTCCAGTCTTCTGCCGTCATGGCCCTTCAGGAGGCTTCCGAGGCCTACCTCGTCGGTCTCTTTGAGGACACCAACTTGTGCGCTATCCACGCCAAACGTGTCACCATCATGCCCAAGGACATCCAGCTGGCTCGTCGTATCCGTGGCGAGAGGGCTTAAGCGCTCGGTGTTCAAGACCCACCCTCATAACGGTCCTTTTCAGGACCACCAAATCTCAAAAAAGGAAACTTAAACCCAATGCTATAACTCTTATAGATGTTTTTATAAAAAAACTAGTTGAATAGATGCATAATGAAATAAAGCACACACACATGCATTATCGCCGCACATCGATACATGAATAATTTTGTTATAGGTAGGAAGTACACACACATATCCGACATGATGTGGGGTTAGGGTTAGCTAGATTGAGAGTTAATACAAGGATGTATATGCGTTACGGCGAGGGTGAGGGTTACGGGGAGGGTTAGGGTTAGAGTGAGGGTTAGGGTTAGGGTTAGAATGAGGGTTAGGGTTAGAGTGAGGGTTACGGCGAGGGTTAGGGTTGGTGTGAGGGTTACGGCGAGGGTTAGGGTTGGTGTGAGGGTTACAGCGAGGGTTAGGGTTAGGGTTAAGGCGAGGGTTAGGGTTAGGTTTTCAGAAAATTAATAATATTTTATTTCACCTGACGTCTTTTAGAAATATTGAGAAACGCAATCCGATTTTGTGCTGAGAGTGATTCTTGGGTTAGGTTTTCTACGAAAACCTAAGCGCAATTCCCCATTGTTAAGCGAATGACGCGATAAGTGGTCGGTGCTTTTAAAACACATTTCGGCGACATTTGAAAACTATATCATCTTAAAACGTCCAAATTGAAACTTTGTTAAGGGATTATGATTTCTAATGACGATGTAAGCGAATGAAGTGTTGTAGGAGAAGGGTTGAAGCTTGTCGCCTGATTGATGCGACAGCTCGGCCTTTGTTTAATCGAATACTAAGTAATGACGTAAATGAGTTGTCTTTTGTGTTTGTTAATTTTGACAGATTTTTTTCAGTTTCTAGGTATTTGTAATGGCAGGGTATTGGACGTGTAGCGTGGTAAACAATAATTTGGGTGTGTGTATATTTTGGGGTTATATTATGAAAAATCTAATTTTTTTAAAAATAATAATGGTAGCATTGGTTGAGTTTTCTTTTGAGAAATTTGGTGGTCCTGAAAAGGACCGTTTGTGGAAGATACTGGCAAAGTGCAGTTTACTTTCCAGCAGCCTTCTGGGACTTCTTGGGGAGAAGAACAGCCTGGATGTTGGGCAGAACACCTCCCTGTGCGATGGTGACACCGGAGAGCAGTTTGTTCAACTCCTCGTCGTTCCTGATGGCCAGCTGCAAATGTCTGGGGATGATTCTGGTCTTCTTGTTGTCTCTGGCGGCGTTACCTGCCAACTCAAGAACCTCAGCTGCGAGGTACTCAAGGACGGCAGCCAGGTAGACTGGTGCACCGGCGCCGACACGCTCAGCATAGTTGCCTTTGCGGAGAAGACGGTGGATACGTCCGACGGGGAACTGAAGTCCAGCACGGGATGATCGGGACTTGGACTTGCCCTTCACTTTTCCTCCTTTACCACGGCCTGACATGATTGTTGTTCGTCTGTAGAGAGAGAGAGAACGAATAATCTAAAATCTTCTATTCCGCTTATATATAGGACAAAAGCGGCTCGAGATCGGCCAATGCGCTGTGTGCGCGCGCTCTGCCGCTTAAGGCGCGAGCTTCGTTTTCGAGCCGGTTTTCGAGCCGCTTTTCTTGTTTATAAGGGTTGCGAACCAATTCGCTCTCCACACTCACGCACTGCACGAGTAACTATCAACATGCCACCCAAGGTTAGTTCGAAGGGAGCCAAGAAGGCCGGTAAGGCAAAGGCCGCCCGTGTTGGCGGTGACAAAAAGAGGAGGAAGAAGAGGAAGGAAAGCTACAGCATCTACATCTACAAGGTGTTGAAACAGGTGCATCCCGACACCGGTATCAGCAGCAAGGCTATGTCCATCATGAACAGCTTTGTCAACGACATCTTCGAGAGAATCGCCGCTGAGGCCTCCCGTCTCGCCCACTACAACAAGCGATCCACCATCACCTCTCGGGAGATCCAGACCGCTGTCCGTCTCCTCCTCCCCGGTGAATTGGCTAAGCACGCCGTTTCTGAGGGTACCAAGGCTGTGACCAAGTACACCAGCTCTAAGTAAACTCCAGAAAGTTCACCTGAACTTACATAACGGTCCTTTTCAGGACCACCAAATATCTCAAAAGAGAACTTTATCAATGCTATACAAACCACTTAAATCACCTGCGCAATACCATACATCATTACACACGACTATGATCAAGAAATGATTGATCTAAACTTGTACTTATCCCCATGGTGAATGTTAACAGTAGCACAGTTTATTTATATCTGTCATAGAAATGGGATTATTTGTAACTTCATACCGTGAAAACACCACACACAGATTTAATTTATCAATTTACCGTACACTATTGTTTTAATAATTTAAAACCAAAAGTTGATAAGTTAGTCACACTTCATTCACTATCACAGACTTCAATAGCCTGTTGCATGCGTGACCCTTCTCCCCTTTGTTCTAAGCTTATATCTAATCAAACTGTCTGATTGATTCATTGATTGATTGATTAATAGATAATCAAACTAATTGGACATCTGATTGTTGCCATTAGGGTAGGGTATTACTCGATTGTATACAAAGCATACACATTATTATTACTATACTTTACTTTCTAAAATGTATTCATATGACTTATCGGCGGACATGGGTAATGATCGTAAAGGTATATAAGTATGAGAACGCAATTGCATTGATGCGAGTTTTCTTTTTTGATATTTGGTGGTCCTGAAAAGGACCGTTTGATTTTGGGTGAAAATCAAGTTTTCAACCTCCGAATCCGTAGAGGGTACGTCCTTGACGCTTCAGAGCATAGACGACGTCCATGGCGGTGACGGTCTTCCTCTTAGCGTGCTCGGTGTAGGTAACGGCATCACGGATGACGTTCTCAAGGAAAACCTTGAGTACTCCACGTGTCTCCTCGTAGATCAGACCGGAGATACGTTTGACACCACCTCTTCTTGCGAGACGACGGATTGCAGGCTTGGTGATACCCTGGATGTTATCACGCAACACCTTCCTGTGACGCTTAGCGCCCCCCTTTCCAAGACCCTTTCCTCCTTTACCACGTCCAGACATTGTTACTCAGAGAGAGATATCAACTGAATGATTTTTCCCGGCCTAAATGTCGCGCTTTTATACCACAGCGGAGCACCCTCGCTAAGAACTCGTTTAAGCGACGCTATGCTGAAGCCACGGCGGCGGGACAACGAGGCTTAACGCATGTAAATCATCTATTTCGACTAATGTGGGAATATCGTATAGTTTTGTTCAATAGGATGCATTTCAGTTCGAGCAGAATCGTTTTTAACGCGAACTGGTAATACTTAAATCTTATAAAAAATTATGACTTTAGAGAAACAAGATAATTAAAGATTTCCATTAAGACCACGATGGAGCAGACATAGCCTTTACAGTTGTCCGGTTAATCCGGTTTCAGCGAGCGAAGCGTGTGAAAGCAGCAGAAATCGGATTTACATCGCTTACAAAAACAACGACATTACCGGTTATGTTTATGCGCTCAGTTCGAGCGGAATAGTTTTTGGCGCGTAATAGGAACGTTTTTTTTTATTGAAAGGTATTGAATTAATGAAATTAGTGAAATTAAGTTTTAAAAGAAAGACTCGTTTTAACGCTCACTCTCGTTACGGGTATTCGAGTTTTCCGCGGGCTTTACTGTGGCCAATCGCGGTCTGCGCGGGGCGAATAAAACTGGTCACACAGAGTTTTTAGTCACAGTCTCACTTTGTGAATCGACATGGCACGTACTAAGCAAACCGCTCGTAAGTCTACTGGAGGCAAGGCCCCACGAAAGCAGCTGGCCACCAAGGCTGCTCGTAAGAGCGCCCCAGCTACCGGTGGAGTGAAGAAACCCCACAGATACAGGCCCGGAACCGTCGCTCTCCGAGAGATCCGTCGTTACCAGAAGAGCACCGAGCTTTTGATCAGGAAGCTGCCCTTCCAGCGTCTGGTCCGTGAAATCGCTCAGGACTTCAAGACCGATCTTCGCTTCCAGTCTTCTGCCGTCATGGCCCTTCAGGAGGCTTCCGAGGCCTACCTCGTCGGTCTCTTTGAGGACACCAACTTGTGCGCTATCCACGCCAAACGTGTCACCATCATGCCCAAGGACATCCAGCTGGCTCGTCGTATCCGTGGCGAGAGGGCTTAAGCGCTCGGTGTTCAAGACCCACCCTCATAACGGTCCTTTTCAGGACCACCAAATCTCAAAAAAGGAAACTTAAACCCAATGCTATAACTCTTATAGATGTTTTTATAAAAAAACTAGTTGAATAGATGCATAATGAAATAAAGCACACACACATGCATTATCGCCGCACATCGATACATGAATAATTTTGTTATAGGTAGGAAGTACACACACATATCCGACATGATGTGGGGTTAGGGTTAGCTAGATTGAGAGTTAATACAAGGATGTATATGCGTTACGGCGAGGGTGAGGGTTACGGGGAGGGTTAGGGTTAGAGTGAGGGTTAGGGTTAGGGTTAGAATGAGGGTTAGGGTTAGAGTGAGGGTTACGGCGAGGGTTAGGGTTGGTGTGAGGGTTACGGCGAGGGTTAGGGTTGGTGTGAGGGTTACAGCGAGGGTTAGGGTTAGGGTTAAGGCGAGGGATAGGGTTAGGTTTTCAGAAAATTAATAATATTTTATTTCACCTGACGTCTTTTAGAAATATTGAGAAACGCAATCCGATTTTGTGCTGAGAGTGATTCTTGGGTTAGGTTTTCTACGAAAACCTAAGCGCAATTCCCCATTGTTAAGCGAATGACGCGATAAGTGGTCGGTGCTTTTAAAACACATTTCGGCGACATTTGAAAACTATATCATCTTAAAACGTCCAAATTGAAACTTTGTTAAGGGATTATGATTTCTAATGACGATGTAAGCGAATGAAGTGTTGTAGGAGAAGGGTTGAAGCTTGTCGCCTGATTGATGCGACAGCTCGGCCTTTGTTTAATCGAATACTAAGTAATGACGTAAATGAGTTGTCTTTTGTGTTTGTTAATTTTGACAGATTTTTTTCAGTTTCTAGGTATTTGTAATGGCAGGGTATTGGACGTGTAGCGTGGTAAACAATAATTTGGGTGTGTGTATATTTTGGGGTTATATTATGAAAAATCTAATTTTTTTAAAAATAATAATGGTAGCATTGGTTGAGTTTTCTTTTGAGAAATTTGGTGGTCCTGAAAAGGACCGTTTGTGGAAGATACTGGCAAAGTGCAGTTTACTTTCCAGCAGCCTTCTGGGACTTCTTGGGGAGAAGAACAGCCTGGATGTTGGGCAGAACACCTCCCTGTGCGATGGTGACACCGGAGAGCAGTTTGTTCAACTCCTCGTCGTTCCTGATGGCCAGCTGCAAATGTCTGGGGATGATTCTGGTCTTCTTGTTGTCTCTGGCGGCGTTACCTGCCAACTCAAGAACCTCAGCTGCGAGGTACTCAAGGACGGCAGCCAGGTAGACTGGTGCACCGGCGCCGACACGCTCAGCATAGTTGCCTTTGCGGAGAAGACGGTGGATACGTCCGACGGGGAACTGAAGTCCAGCACGGGATGATCGGGACTTGGACTTGCCCTTCACTTTTCCTCCTTTACCACGGCCTGACATGATTGTTGTTCGTCTGTAGAGAGAGAGAGAACGAATAATCTAAAATCTTCTATTCCGCTTATATATAGGACAAAAGCGGCTCGAGATCGGCCAATGCGCTGTGTGCGCGCGCTCTGCCGCTTAAGGCGCGAGCTTCGTTTTCGAGCCGGTTTTCGAGCCGCTTTTCTTGTTTATAAGGGTTGCGAACCAATTCGCTCTCCACACTCACGCACTGCACGAGTAACTATCAACATGCCACCCAAGGTTAGTTCGAAGGGAGCCAAGAAGGCCGGTAAGGCAAAGGCCGCCCGTGTTGGCGGTGACAAAAAGAGGAGGAAGAAGAGGAAGGAAAGCTACAGCATCTACATCTACAAGGTGTTGAAACAGGTGCATCCCGACACCGGTATCAGCAGCAAGGCTATGTCCATCATGAACAGCTTTGTCAACGACATCTTCGAGAGAATCGCCGCTGAGGCCTCCCGTCTCGCCCACTACAACAAGCGATCCACCATCACCTCTCGGGAGATCCAGACCGCTGTCCGTCTCCTCCTCCCCGGTGAATTGGCTAAGCACGCCGTTTCTGAGGGTACCAAGGCTGTGACCAAGTACACCAGCTCTAAGTAAACTCCAGAAAGTTCACCTGAACTTACATAACGGTCCTTTTCAGGACCACCAAATATCTCAAAAGAGAACTTTATCAATGCTATACAAACCACTTAAATCACCTGCGCAATACCATACATCATTACACACGACTATGATCAAGAAATGATTGATCTAAACTTGTACTTATCCCCATGGTGAATGTTAACAGTAGCACAGTTTATTTATATCTGTCATAGAAATGGGATTATTTGTAACTTCATACCGTGAAAACACCACACACAGATTTAATTTATCAATTTACCGTACACTATTGTTTTAATAATTTAAAACCAAAAGTTGATAAGTTAGTCACACTTCATTCACTATCACAGACTTCAATAGCCTGTTGCATGCGTGACCCTTCTCCCCTTTGTTCTAAGCTTATATCTAATCAAACTGTCTGATTGATTCATTGATTGATTGATTAATAGATAATCAAACTAATTGGACATCTGATTGTTGCCATTAGGGTAGGGTATTACTCGATTGTATACAAAGCATACACATTATTATTACTATACTTTACTTTCTAAAATGTATTCATATGACTTATCGGCGGACATGGGTAATGATCGTAAAGGTATATAAGTATGAGAACGCAATTGCATTGATGCGAGTTTTCTTTTTTGATATTTGGTGGTCCTGAAAAGGACCGTTTGATTTTGGGTGAAAATCAAGTTTTCAACCTCCGAATCCGTAGAGGGTACGTCCTTGACGCTTCAGAGCATAGACGACGTCCATGGCGGTGACGGTCTTCCTCTTAGCGTGCTCGGTGTAGGTAACGGCATCACGGATGACGTTCTCAAGGAAAACCTTGAGTACTCCACGTGTCTCCTCGTAGATCAGACCGGAGATACGTTTGACACCACCTCTTCTTGCGAGACGACGGATTGCAGGCTTGGTGATACCCTGGATGTTATCACGCAACACCTTCCTGTGACGCTTAGCGCCCCCCTTTCCAAGACCCTTTCCTCCTTTACCACGTCCAGACATTGTTACTCAGAGAGAGATATCAACTGAATGATTTTTCCCGGCCTAAATGTCGCGCTTTTATACCACAGCGGAGCACCCTCGCTAAGAACTCGTTTAAGCGACGCTATGCTGAAGCCACGGCGGCGGGACAACGAGGCTTAACGCATGTAAATCATCTATTTCGACTAATGTGGGAATATCGTATAGTTTTGTTCAATAGGATGCATTTCAGTTCGAGCAGAATCGTTTTTAACGCGAACTGGTAATACTTAAATCTTATAAAAAATTATGACTTTAGAGAAACAAGATAATTAAAGATTTCCATTAAGACCACGATGGAGCAGACATAGCCTTTACAGTTGTCCGGTTAATCCGGTTTCAGCGAGCGAAGCGTGTGAAAGCAGCAGAAATCGGATTTACATCGCTTACAAAAACAACGACATTACCGGTTATGTTTATGCGCTCAGTTCGAGCGGAATAGTTTTTGGCGCGTAATAGGAACGTTTTTTTTTATTGAAAGGTATTGAATTAATGAAATTAGTGAAATTAAGTTTTAAAAGAAAGACTCGTTTTAACGCTCACTCTCGTTACGGGTATTCGAGTTTTCCGCGGGCTTTACTGTGGCCAATCGCGGTCTGCGCGGGGCGAATAAAACTGGTCACACAGAGTTTTTAGTCACAGTCTCACTTTGTGAATCGACATGGCACGTACTAAGCAAACCGCTCGTAAGTCTACTGGAGGCAAGGCCCCACGAAAGCAGCTGGCCACCAAGGCTGCTCGTAAGAGCGCCCCAGCTACCGGTGGAGTGAAGAAACCCCACAGATACAGGCCCGGAACCGTCGCTCTCCGAGAGATCCGTCGTTACCAGAAGAGCACCGAGCTTTTGATCAGGAAGCTGCCCTTCCAGCGTCTGGTCCGTGAAATCGCTCAGGACTTCAAGACCGATCTTCGCTTCCAGTCTTCTGCCGTCATGGCCCTTCAGGAGGCTTCCGAGGCCTACCTCGTCGGTCTCTTTGAGGACACCAACTTGTGCGCTATCCACGCCAAACGTGTCACCATCATGCCCAAGGACATCCAGCTGGCTCGTCGTATCCGTGGCGAGAGGGCTTAAGCGCTCGGTGTTCAAGACCCACCCTCATAACGGTCCTTTTCAGGACCACCAAATCTCAAAAAAGGAAACTTAAACCCAATGCTATAACTCTTATAGATGTTTTTATAAAAAAACTAGTTGAATAGATGCATAATGAAATAAAGCACACACACATGCATTATCGCCGCACATCGATACATGAATAATTTTGTTATAGGTAGGAAGTACACACACATATCCGACATGATGTGGGGTTAGGGTTAGCTAGATTGAGAGTTAATACAAGGATGTATATGCGTTACGGCGAGGGTGAGGGTTACGGGGAGGGTTAGGGTTAGGGTTAGGGTTAGGGTTAGGGTTAGAATGAGGGTTAGGGTTAGAGTGAGGGTTACGGCGAGGGTTAGGGTTGGTGTGAGGGTTACGGCGAGGGTTAGGGTTGGTGTGAGGGTTACAGCGAGGGTTAGGGTTAGGGTTAAGGCGAGGGATAGGGTTAGGTTTTCAGAAAATTAATAATATTTTATTTCACCTGACGTCTTTTAGAAATATTGAGAAACGCAATCCGATTTTGTGCTGAGAGTGATTCTTGGGTTAGGTTTTCTACGAAAACCTAAGCGCAATTCCCCATTGTTAAGCGAATGACGCGATAAGTGGTCGGTGCTTTTAAAACACATTTCGGCGACATTTGAAAACTATATCATCTTAAAACGTCCAAATTGAAACTTTGTTAAGGGATTATGATTTCTAATGACGATGTAAGCGAATGAAGTGTTGTAGGAGAAGGGTTGAAGCTTGTCGCCTGATTGATGCGACAGCTCGGCCTTTGTTTAATCGAATACTAAGTAATGACGTAAATGAGTTGTCTTTTGTGTTTGTTAATTTTGACAGATTTTTTTCAGTTTCTAGGTATTTGTAATGGCAGGGTATTGGACGTGTAGCGTGGTAAACAATAATTTGGGTGTGTGTATATTTTGGGGTTATATTATGAAAAATCTAATTTTTTTAAAAATAATAATGGTAGCATTGGTTGAGTTTTCTTTTGAGAAATTTGGTGGTCCTGAAAAGGACCGTTTGTGGAAGATACTGGCAAAGTGCAGTTTACTTTCCAGCAGCCTTCTGGGACTTCTTGGGAGAAGAACAGCCTGGATGTTGGGCAGAACACCTCCCTGTGCGATGGTGACACCGGAGAGCAGTTTGTTCAACTCCTCGTCGTTCCTGATGGCCAGCTGCAAATGTCTGGGGATGATTCTGGTCTTCTTGTTGTCTCTGGCGGCGTTACCTGCCAACTCAAGAACCTCAGCTGCGAGGTACTCAAGGACGGCAGCCAGGTAGACTGGTGCACCGGCGCCGACACGCTCAGCATAGTTGCCTTTGCGGAGAAGACGGTGGATACGTCCGACGGGAACTGAAGTCAGCACGGGATGATCGGGACTTGGACTTGCCCTTCACTTTTCCTCCTTTACCACGGCCTGACATGATTGTTGTTCGTCTGTAGAGAGAGAGAGAACGAATAATCTAAAATCTTCTATTCCGCTTATATATAGGACAAAAGCGGCTCGAGATCGGCCAATGCGCTGTGTGCGCGCGCTCTGCCGCTTAAGGCGCGAGCTTCGTTTTCGAGCCGGTTTTCGAGCCGCTTTTCTTGTTTATAAGGGTTGCGAACCAATTCGCTCTCCACACTCACGCACTGCACGAGTAACTATCAACATGCCACCCAAGGTTAGTTCGAAGGGAGCCAAGAAGGCCGGTAAGGCAAAGGCCGCCCGTGTTGGCGGTGACAAAAAGAGGAGGAAGAAGAGGAAGGAAAGCTACAGCATCTACATCTACAAGGTGTTGAAACAGGTGCATCCCGACACCGGTATCAGCAGCAAGGCTATGTCCATCATCATGAACAGCTTTGTCAACGACATCTTCGAGAGAATCGCCGCTGAGGCCTCCCGTCTCGCCCACTACAACAAGCGATCCACCATCACCTCTCGGGAGATCCAGACCGCTGTCCGTCTCCTCCTCCCCGGTGAATTGGCTAAGCACGCCGTTTCTGAGGGTACCAAGGCTGTGACCAAGTACACCAGCTCTAAGTAAACTCCAGAAAGTTCACCTGAACTTACATAACGGTCCTTTTCAGGACCACCAAATATCTCAAAAGAGAACTTTATCAATGCTATACAAACCACTTAAATCACCTGCGCAATACCATACATCATTACACACGACTATGATCAAGAAATGATTGATCTAAACTTGTACTTATCCCCATGGTGAATGTTAACAGTAGCACAGTTTATTTATATCTGTCATAGAAATGGGATTATTTGTAACTTCATACCGTGAAAACACCACACACAGATTTAATTTATCAATTTACCGTACACTATTGTTTTAATAATTTAAAACCAAAAGTTGATAAGTTAGTCACACTTCATTCACTATCACAGACTTCAATAGCCTGTTGCATGCGTGACCCTTCTCACCCTTTGTTCTAAGCTTATATCTAATCAAACTGTCTGATTGATTCATTGATTGATTGATTAATAGATAATCAAACTAATTGGACATCTGATTGTTGCCATTAGGGTAGGGTATTACTCGATTGTATACAAAGCATACACATTATTATTACTATACTTTACTTTCTAAAATGTATTCATATGACTTATCGGCGGACATGGGTAATGATCGTAAAGGTATATAAGTATGAGAACGCAATTGCATTGATGCGAGTTTTCTTTTTTGATATTTGGTGGTCCTGAAAAGGACCGTTTGATTTTGGGTGAAAATCAAGTTTTCAACCTCCGAATCCGTAGAGGGTACGTCCTTGACGCTTCAGAGCATAGACGACGTCCATGGCGGTGACGGTCTTCCTCTTAGCGTGCTCGGTGTAGGTAACGGCATCACGGATGACGTTCTCAAGGAAAACCTTGAGTACTCCACGTGTCTCCTCGTAGATCAGACCGGAGATACGTTTGACACCACCTCTTCTTGCGAGACGACGGATTGCAGGCTTGGTGATACCCTGGATGTTATCACGCAACACCTTCCTGTGACGCTTAGCGCCCCCCTTTCCAAGACCCTTTCCTCCTTTACCACGTCCAGACATTGTTACTCAGAGAGAGATATCAACTGAATGATTTTTCCCGGCCTAAATGTCGCGCTTTTATACCACAGCGGAGCACCCTCGCTAAGAACTCGTTTAAGCGACGCTATGCTGAAGCCACGGCGGCGGGACAACGAGGCTTAACGCATGTAAATCATCTATTTCGACTAATGTGGGAATATCGTATAGTTTTGTTCAATAGGATGCATTTCAGTTCGAGCAGAATCGTTTTTAACGCGAACTGGTAATACTTAAATCTTATAAAAAATTATGACTTTAGAGAAACAAGATAATTAAAGATTTCCATTAAGACCACGATGGAGCAGACATAGCCTTTACAGTTGTCCGGTTAATCCGGTTTCAGCGAGCGAAGCGTGTGAAAGCAGCAGAAATCGGATTTACATCGCTTACAAAAACAACGACATTACCGGTTATGTTTATGCGCTCAGTTCGAGCGGAATAGTTTTTGGCGCGTAATAGGAACGTTTTTTTTTATTGAAAGGTATTGAATTAATGAAATTAGTGAAATTAAGTTTTAAAAGAAAGACTCGTTTTAACGCTCACTCTCGTTACGGGTATTCGAGTTTTCCGCGGGCTTTACTGTGGCCAATCGCGGTCTGCGCGGGGCGAATAAAACTGGTCACACAGAGTTTTTAGTCACAGTCTCACTTTGTGAATCGACATGGCACGTACTAAGCAAACCGCTCGTAAGTCTACTGGAGGCAAGGCCCCACGAAAGCAGCTGGCCACCAAGGCTGCTCGTAAGAGCGCCCCAGCTACCGGTGGAGTGAAGAAACCCCACAGATACAGGCCCGGAACCGTCGCTCTCCGAGAGATCCGTCGTTACCAGAAGAGCACCGAGCTTTTGATCAGGAAGCTGCCCTTCCAGCGTCTGGTCCGTGAAATCGCTCAGGACTTCAAGACCGATCTTCGCTTCCAGTCTTCTGCCGTCATGGCCCTTCAGGAGGCTTCCGAGGCCTACCTCGTCGGTCTCTTTGAGGACACCAACTTGTGCGCTATCCACGCCAAACGTGTCACCATCATGCCCAAGGACATCCAGCTGGCTCGTCGTATCCGTGGCGAGAGGGCTTAAGCGCTCGGTGTTCAAGACCCACCCTCATAACGGTCCTTTTCAGGACCACCAAATCTCAAAAAAGGAAACTTAAACCCAATGCTATAACTCTTATAGATGTTTTTATAAAAAAACTAGTTGAATAGATGCATAATGAAATAAAGCACACACACATGCATTATCGCCGCACATCGATACATGAATAATTTTGTTATAGGTAGGAAGTACACACACATATCCGACATGATGTGGGGTTAGGGTTAGCTAGATTGAGAGTTAATACAAGGATGTATATGCGTTACGGCGAGGGTGAGGGTTACGGGGAGGGTTAGGGTTAGAGTGAGGGTTAGGGTTAGGGTTAGAATGAGGGTTAGGGTTAGAGTGAGGGTTACGGAGAGGGTTAGGGTTGGTGTGAGGGTTACGGCGAGGGTTAGGGTTGGTGTGAGGGTTACAGCGAGGGTTAGGGTTAGGGTTAAGGCGAGGGATAGGGTTAGGTTTTCAGAAAATTAATAATATTTTATTTCACCTGACGTCTTTTAGAAATATTGAGAAACGCAATCCGATTTTGTGCTGAGAGTGATTCTTGGGTTAGGTTTTCTACGAAAACCTAAGCGCAATTCCCCATTGTTAAGCGAATGACGCGATAAGTGGTCGGTGCTTTTAAAACACATTTCGGCGACATTTGAAAACTATATCATCTTAAAACGTCCAAATTGAAACTTTGTTAAGGGATTATGATTTCTAATGACGATGTAAGCGAATGAAGTGTTGTAGGAGAAGGGTTGAAGCTTGTCGCCTGATTGATGCGACAGCTCGGCCTTTGTTTAATCGAATACTAAGTAATGACGTAAATGAGTTGTCTTTTGTGTTTGTTAATTTTGACAGATTTTTTTCAGTTTCTAGGTATTTGTAATGGCAGGGTATTGGACGTGTAGCGTGGTAAACAATAATTTGGGTGTGTGTATATTTTGGGGTTATATTATGAAAAATCTAATTTTTTTAAAAATAATAATGGTAGCATTGGTTGAGTTTTCTTTTGAGAAATTTGGTGGTCCTGAAAAGGACCGTTTGTGGAAGATACTGGCAAAGTGCAGTTTACTTTCCAGCAGCCTTCTGGGACTTCTTGGGGAGAAGAACAGCCTGGATGTTGGGCAGAACACCTCCCTGTGCGATGGTGACACCGGAGAGCAGTTTGTTCAACTCCTCGTCGTTCCTGATGGCCAGCTGCAAATGTCTGGGGATGATTCTGGTCTTCTTGTTG
The DNA here is from genome assembly GCA_936450465.1 of Gibbula magus. Lineage (NCBI taxonomy): Eukaryota > Metazoa > Mollusca > Gastropoda > Trochida > Trochidae > Gibbula > Gibbula magus. Next base: position 104,217,261 of record OW388290.1, read on the forward strand.
TCTCTGGCGGCGTTACCTGCCAACTCAAGAACCTCAGCTGCGAGGTACTCAAGGACGGCAGCCAGGTAGACTGGTGCACCGGCGCCGACACGCTCAGCATAGTTGCCTTTGCGGAGAAGACGGTGGATACGTCCGACGGGGAACTGAAGTCCAGCACGGGATGATCGGGACTTGGACTTGCCCTTCACTTTTCCTCCTTTACCACGGCCTGACATGATTGTTGTTCGTCTGTAGAGAGAGAGAGAACGAATAATCTAAAATCTTCTATTCCGCTTATATATAGGACAAAAGCGGCTCGAGATCGGCCAATGCGCTGTGTGCGCGCGCTCTGCCGCTTAAGGCGCGAGCTTCGTTTTCGAGCCGGTTTTCGAGCCGCTTTTCTTGTTTATAAGGGTTGCGAACCAATTCGCTCTCCACACTCACGCACTGCACGAGTAACTATCAACATGCCACCCAAGGTTAGTTCGAAGGGAGCCAAGAAGGCCGGTAAGGCAAAGGCCGCCCGTGTTGGCGGTGACAAAAAGAGGAGGAAGAAGAGGAAGGAAAGCTACAGCATCTACATCTACAAGGTGTTGAAACAGGTGCATCCCGACACCGGTATCAGCAGCAAGGCTATGTCCATCATGAACAGCTTTGTCAACGACATCTTCGAGAGAATCGCCGCTGAGGCCTCCCGTCTCGCCCACTACAACAAGCGATCCACCATCACCTCTCGGGAGATCCAGACCGCTGTCCGTCTCCTCCTCCCCGGTGAATTGGCTAAGCACGCCGTTTCTGAGGGTACCAAGGCTGTGACCAAGTACACCAGCTCTAAGTAAACTCCAGAAAGTTCACCTGAACTTACATAACGGTCCTTTTCAGGACCACCAAATATCTCAAAAGAGAACTTTATCAATGCTATACAAACCACTTAAATCACCTGCGCAATACCATACATCATTACACACGACTATGATCAAGAAATGATTGATCTAAACTTGTACTTATCCCCATGGTGAATGTTAACAGTAGCACAGTTTATTTATATCTGTCATAGAAATGGGATTATTTGTAACTTCATACCGTGAAAACACCACACACAGATTTAATTTATCAATTTACCGTACACTATTGTTTTAATAATTTAAAACCAAAAGTTGATAAGTTAGTCACACTTCATTCACTATCACAGACTTCAATAGCCTGTTGCATGCGTGACCCTTCTCCCCTTTGTTCTAAGCTTATATCTAATCAAACTGTCTGATTGATTCATTGATTGATTGATTAATAGATAATCAAACTAATTGGACATCTGATTGTTGCCATTAGGGTAGGGTATTACTCGATTGTATACAAAGCATACACATTATTATTACTATACTTTACTTTCTAAAATGTATTCATATGACTTATCGGCGGACATGGGTAATGATCGTAAAGGTATATAAGTATGAGAACGCAATTGCATTGATGCGAGTTTTCTTTTTTGATATTTGGTGGTCCTGAAAAGGACCGTTTGATTTTGGGTGAAAATCAAGTTTTCAACCTCCGAATCCGTAGAGGGTACGTCCTTGACGCTTCAGAGCATAGACGACGTCCATGGCGGTGACGGTCTTCCTCTTAGCGTGCTCGGTGTAGGTAACGGCATCACGGATGACGTTCTCAAGGAAAACCTTGAGTACTCCACGTGTCTCCTCGTAGATCAGACCGGAGATACGTTTGACACCACCTCTTCTTGCGAGACGACGGATTGCAGGCTTGGTGATACCCTGGATGTTATCACGCAACACCTTCCTGTGACGCTTAGCGCCCCCCCTTTCCAAGACCCTTTCCTCCTTTACCACGTCCAGACATTGTTACTCAGAGAGAGATATCAACTGAATGATTTTTCCCGGCCTAAATGTCGCGCTTTTATACCACAGCGGAGCACCCTCGCTAAGAACTCGTTTAAGCGACGCTATGCTGAAGCCACGGCGGCGGGACAACGAGGCTTAACGCATGTAAATCATCTATTTCGACTAATGTGGGAATATCGTATAGTTTTGTTCAATAGGATGCATTTCAGTTCGAGCAGAATCGTTTTTAACGCGAACTGGTAATACTTAAATCTTATAAAAAATTATGACTTTAGAGAAACAAGATAATTAAAGATTTCCATTAAGACCACGATGGAGCAGACATAGCCTTTACAGTTGTCCGGTTAATCCGGTTTCAGCGAGCGAAGCGTGTGAAAGCAGCAGAAATCGGATTTACATCGCTTACAAAAACAACGACATTACCGGTTATGTTTATGCGCTCAGTTCGAGCGGAATAGTTTTTGGCGCGTAATAGGAACGTTTTTTTTTATTGAAAGGTATTGAATTAATGAAATTAGTGAAATTAAGTTTTAAAAGAAAGACTCGTTTTAACGCTCACTCTCGTTACGGGTATTCGAGTTTTCCGCGGGCTTTACTGTGGCCAATCGCGGTCTGCGCGGGGCGAATAAAACTGGTCACACAGAGTTTTTAGTCACAGTCTCACTTTGTGAATCGACATGGCACGTACTAAGCAAACCGCTCGTAAGTCTACTGGAGGCAAGGCCCCACGAAAGCAGCTGGCCACCAAGGCTGCTCGTAAGAGCGCCCCAGCTACCGGTGGAGTGAAGAAACCCCCACAGATACAGGCCCGGAACCGTCGCTCTCCGAGAGATCCGTCGTTACCAGAAGAGCACCGAGCTTTTGATCAGGAAGCTGCCCTTCCAGCGTCTGGTCCGTGAAATCGCTCAGGACTTCAAGACCGATCTTCGCTTCCAGTCTTCTGCCGTCATGGCCCTTCAGGAGGCTTCCGAGGCCTACCTCGTCGGTCTCTTTGAGGACACCAACTTGTGCGCTATCCACGCCAAACGTGTCACCATCATGCCCAAGGACATCCAGCTGGCTCGTCGTATCCGTGGCGAGAGGGCTTAAGCGCTCGGTGTTCAAGACCCACCCTCATAACGGTCCTTTTCAGGACCACCAAATCTCAAAAAAGGAAACTTAAACCCAATGCTATAACTCTTATAGATGTTTTTATAAAAAAACTAGTTGAATAGATGCATAATGAAATAAAGCACACACACATGCATTATCGCCGCACATCGATACATGAATAATTTTGTTATAGGTAGGAAGTACACACACATATCCGACATGATGTGGGGTTAGGGTTAGCTAGATTGAGAGTTAATACAAGGATGTATATGCGTTACGGCGAGGGTGAGGGTTACGGGGAGGGTTAGGGTTAGAGTGAGGGTTAGGGTTAGGGTTAGAATGAGGGTTAGGGTTAGAGTGAGGGTTACGGCGAGGGTTAGGGTTGGTGTGAGGGTTACGGCGAGGGTTAGGGTTGGTGTGAGGGTTACAGCGAGGGTTAGGGTTAGGGTTAAGGCGAGGGATAGGGTTAGGTTTTCAGAAAATTAATAATATTTTATTTCACCTGACGTCTTTTAGAAATATTGAGAAACGCAATCCGATTTTGTGCTGAGAGTGATTCTTGGGTTAGGTTTTCTACGAAAACCTAAGCGCAATTCCCCATTGTTAAGCGAATGACGCGATAAGTGGTCGGTGCTTTTAAAACACATTTCGGCGACATTTGAAAACTATATCATCTTAAAACGTCCAAATTGAAACTTTGTTAAGGGATTATGATTTCTAATGACGATGTAAGCGAATGAAGTGTTGTAGGAGAAGGGTTGAAGCTGTCGCCTGATTGATGCGACAGCTCGGCCTTTGTTTAATCGAATACTAAGTAATGACGTAAATGAGTTGTCTTTTGTGTTTGTTAATTTTGACAGATTTTTTTCAGTTTCTAGGTATTTGTAATGGCAGGGTATTGGACGTGTAGCGTGGTAAACAATAATTTGGGTGTGTGTATATTTTGGGGTTATATTATGAAAAATCTAATTTTTTTAAAAATAATAATGGTAGCATTGGTTGAGTTTTCTTTTGAGAAATTTGGTGGTCCTGAAAAGGACCGTTTGTGGAAGATACTGGCAAAGTGCAGTTTACTTTCCAGCAGCCTTCTGGGACTTCTTGGGGAGAAGAACAGCCTGGATGTTGGGCAGAACACCTCCCTGTGCGATGGTGACACCGGAGAGCAGTTTGTTCAACTCCTCGTCGTTCCTGATGGCCAGCTGCAAATGTCTGGGGATGATTCTGGTCTTCTTGTTGTCTCTGGCGGCGTTACCTGCCAACTCAAGAACCTCAGCTGCGAGGTACTCAAGGACGGCAGCCAGGTAGACTGGTGCACCGGCGCCGACACGCTCAGCATAGTTGCCTTTGCGGAGAAGACGGTGGATACGTCCGACGGGGAACTGAAGTCCAGCACGGGATGATCGGGACTTGGACTTGCCCTTCACTTTTCCTCCTTTACCACGGCCTGACATGATTGTTGTTCGTCTGTAGAGAGAGAGAGAACGAATAATCTAAAATCTTCTATTCCGCTTATATATAGGACAAAAGCGGCTCGAGATCGGCCAATGCGCTGTGTGCGCGCGCTCTGCCGCTTAAGGCGCGAGCTTCGTTTTCGAGCCGGTTTTCGAGCCGCTTTTCTTGTTTATAAGGGTTGCGAACCAATTCGCTCTCCACACTCACGCACTGCACGAGTAACTATCAACATGCCACCCAAGGTTAGTTCGAAGGGAGCCAAGAAGGCCGGTAAGGCAAAGGCCGCCCGTGTTGGCGGTGACAAAAAGAGGAGGAAGAAGAGGAAGGAAAGCTACAGCATCTACATCTACAAGGTGTTGAAACAGGGTGCATCCCGACACCGGTATCAGCAGCAAGGCTATGTCCATCATGAACAGCTTTGTCAACGACATCTTCGAGAGAATCGCCGCTGAGGCCTCCCGTCTCGCCCACTACAACAAGCGATCCACCATCACCTCTCGGGAGATCCAGACCGCTGTCCTTCCTCCTCCTCCCCGGTGAATTGGCTAAGCACGCCGTTTCTGAGGGTACCAAGGCTGTGACCAAGTACACCAGCTCTAAGTAAACTCCAGAAAGTTCACCTGAACTTACATAACGGTCCTTTTCAGGACCACCAAATATCTCAAAAGAGAACTTTATCAATGCTATACAAACCACTTAAATCACCTGCGCAATACCATACATCATTACACACGACTATGATCAAGAAATGATTGATCTAAACTTGTACTTATCCCCATGGTGAATGTTAACAGTAGCACAGTTTATTTATATCTGTCATAGAAATGGGATTATTTGTAACTTCATACCGTGAAAACACCACACACAGATTTAATTTATCAATTTACCGTACACTATTGTTTTAATAATTTAAAACCAAAAGTTGATAAGTTAGTCACACTTCATTCACTATCACAGACTTCAATAGCCTGTTGCATGCGTGACCCTTCTCCCCCTTTGTTCTAAGCTTATATCTAATCAAACTGTCTGATTGATTCATTGATTGATTGATTAATAGATAATCAAACTAATTGGACATCTGATTGTTGCCATTAGGGTAGGGTATTACTCGATTGTATACAAAGCATACACATTATTATTACTATACTTTACTTTCTAAAATGTATTCATATGACTTATCGGCGGACATGGGTAATGATCGTAAAGGTATATAAGTATGAGAACGCAATTGCATTGATGCGAGTTTTCTTTTTTGATATTTGGTGGTCCTGAAAAGGACCGTTTGATTTTGGGTGAAAATCAAGTTTTCAACCTCCGAATCCGTAGAGGGTACGTCCTTGACGCTTCAGAGCATAGACGACGTCCATGGCGGTGACGGTCTTCCTCTTAGCGTGCTCGGTGTAGGTAACGGCATCACGGATGACGTTCTCAAGGAAAACCTTGAGTACTCCACGTGTCTCCTCGTAGATCAGACCGGAGATACGTTTGACACCACCTCTTCTTGCGAGACGACGGATTGCAGGCTTGGTGATACCCTGGATGTTATCACGCAACACCTTCCTGTGACGCTTAGCGCCCCCCCTTTCCAAGACCCTTTCCTCCTTTACCACGTCCAGACATTGTTACTCCAGAGAGAGATATCAACTGAATGATTTTTCCCGGCCTAAATGTCGCGCTTTTATACCACAGCGGAGCACCCTCGCTAAGAACTCGTTTAAGCGACGCTATGCTGAAGCCACGGCGGCGGGACAACGAGGCTTAACGCATGTAAATCATCTATTTCGACTAATGTGGGAATATCGTATAGTTTTGTTCAATAGGATGCATTTCAGTTCGAGCAGAATCGTTTTTAACGCGAACTGGTAATACTTAAATCTTATAAAAAAATTATGACTTTAGAGAAACAAGATAATTAAAGATTTCCATTAAGACCACGATGGAGCAGACATAGCCTTTACAGTTGTCCGGTTAATCCGGTTTCAGCGAGCGAAGCGTGTGAAAGCAGCAGAAATCGGATTTACATCGCTTACAAAAACAACGACATTACCGGTTATGTTTATGCGCTCAGTTCGAGCGGAATAGTTTTTGGCGCGTAATAGGAACGTTTTTTTTTATTGAAAGGTATTGAATTAATGAAATTAGTGAAATTAAGTTTTAAAAGAAAGACTCGTTTTAACGCTCACTCTCGTTACGGGTATTCGAGTTTTCCGCGGGCTTTACTGTGGCCAATCGCGGTCTGCGCGGGGCGAATAAAACTGGTCACACAGAGTTTTTAGTCACAGTCTCACTTTGTGAATCGACATGGCACGTACTAAGCAAACCGCTCGTAAGTCTACTGGAGGCAAGGCCCCACGAAAGCAGCTGGCCCACCAAGGCTGCTCGTAAGAGCGCCCCAGCTACCGGTGGAGTGAAGAAACCCCACAGATACAGGCCCGGAACCGTCGCTCTCCGAGAGATCCGTCGTTACCAGAAGAGCACCGAGCTTTTGATCAGGAAGCTGCCCTTCCAGCGTCTGGTCCGTGAAATCGCTCAGGACTTCAAGACCGATCTTCGCTTCCAGTCTTCTGCCGTCATGGCCCTTCAGGAGGCTTCCGAGGCCTACCTCGTCGGTCTCTTTGAGGACACCAACTTGTGCGCTATCCACGCCAAACGTGTCACCATCATGCCCAAGGACATCCAGCTGGCTCGTCGTATCCGTGGCGAGAGGGCTTAAGCGCTCGGTGTTCAAGACCCACCCTCATAACGGTCCTTTTCAGGACCACCAAATCTCAAAAAAGGAAACTTAAACCCAATGCTATACTCTTATAGATGTTTTTATAAAAAAACTAGTTGAATAGATGCATAATGAAATAAAGCACACACACATGCATTATCGCCGCACATCGATACATGAATAATTTTGTTATAGGTAGGAAGTACACACACATATCCGACATGATGTGGGGTTAGGGTTAGCTAGATTGAGAGTTAATACAAGGATGTATATGCGTTACGGCGAGGGTGAGGGTTACGGGGAGGGTTAGGGTTAGAGTGAGGGTTAGGGTTAGGGTTAGAATGAGGGTTAGGGTTAGAGTGAGGGTTACGGCGAGGGTTAGGGTTGGTGTGAGGGTTACGGCGAGGGTTAGGGTTGGTGTGAGGGTTACAGCGAGGGTTAGGGTTAGGGTTAAGGCGAGGGATAGGGTTAGGTTTTCAGAAAATTAATAATATTTTATTTCACCTGACGTCTTTTAGAAATATTGAGAAACGCAATCCGATTTTGTGCTGAGAGTGATTCTTGGGTTAGGTTTTCTACGAAAACCTAAGCGCAATTCCCCATTGTTAAGCGAATGACGCGATAAGTGGTCGGTGCTTTTAAAACACATTTCGGCGACATTTGAAAACTATATCATCTTAAAACGTCCAAATTGAAACTTTGTTAAAGGGATTATGATTTCTAATGACGATGTAAGCGGAATGAAGTGTTGTAGGAGAAGGGTTGAAGCTTGTCGCCTGATTGATGCGACAGCTCGGCCTTTGTTTAATCGAATACTAAGTAATGACGTAAATGAGTTGTCTTTTGTGTTTGTTAATTTTGACAGATTTTTTTCAGTTTCTAGGTATTTGTAATGGCAGGGTATTGGACGTGTAGCGTGGTAAACAATAATTTGGGTGTGTGTATATTTTGGGGTTATATTATGAAAAATCTAATTTTTTTAAAAATAATAATGGTAGCATTGGTTGAGTTTTCTTTTGAGAAATTTGGTGGTCCTGAAAAGGACCGTTTGTGGAAGATACTGGCAAAGTGCAGTTTACTTTCCAGCAGCCTTCTGGGACTTCTTGGGGAGAAGAACAGCCTGGATGTTGGGCAGAACACCTCCCTGTGCGATGGTGACACCGGAGAGCAGTTTGTTCAACTCCTCGTCGTTCCTGATGGCCAGCTGCAAATGTCTGGGGATGATTCTGGTCTTCTTGTTGTCTCTGGCGGCGTTACCTGCCAACTCAAGAACCCTCAGCTGCGAGGTACTCAAGGACGGCAGCCAGGTAGACTGGTGCACCGGCGCCGACACGCTCAGCATAGTTGCCTTTGCGGAGAAGACGGTGGATACGTCCGACGGGGAACTGAAGTCCAGCACGGGATGATCGGGACTTGGACTTGCCCTTTACTTTTCCTCCTTTACCACGGCCTGACATGATTGTTGTTCGTCTGTAGAGAGAGAGAGAACGAATAATCTAAAATCTTCTATTCCGCTTATATATAGGACAAAAGCGGCTCGAGATCGGCCAATGCGCTGTGTGCGCGCGCTCTGCCGCTTAAGGCGCGAGCTTCGTTTTCGAGCCGGTTTTCGAGCCGCTTTTCTTGTTTATAAGGGTTGCGAACCAATTCGCTCTCCACACTCACGCACTGCACGAGTAACTATCAACATGCCACCCAAGGTTAGTTCGAAGGGAGCCAAGAAGGCCGGTAAGGCAAAGGCCGCCCCGTGTTGGCGGTGACAAAAAGAGGAGGAAGAAGAGGAAGGAAAGCTACAGCATCTACATCTACAAGGTGTTGAAACAGGTGCATCCCGACACCGGTATCAGCAGCAAGGCTATGTCCATCATGAACAGCTTTGTCAACGACATCTTCGAGAGAATCGCCGCTGAGGCCTCCCGTCTCGCCCACTACAACAAGCGATCCACCATCACCTCTCGGGAGATCCAGGACCGCTGTCCGTCTCCTCCTCCCCGGTGAATTGGCTAAGCACGCCCGTTTCTGAGGGTACCAAGGCTGTGACCAAGTACACCAGCTCTAAGTAAACTCCAGAAAGTTCACCTGAACTTACATAACGGTCCTTTTCAGGACCACCAAATATCTCAAAAGAGAACTTTATCAATGCTATACAAACCACTTAAATCACCTGCGCAATACCATACATCATTACACACGACTATGATCAAGAAATGATTGATCTAAACTTGTACTTATCCCCATGGTGAATGTTAACAGTAGCACAGTTTATTTATATCTGTCATAGAAATGGGATTATTTGTAACTTCATACCGTGAAAACACCACACACAGATTTAATTTATCAATTTACCGTACACTATTGTTTTAATAATTTAAAACCAAAAGTTGATAAGTTAGTCACACTTCATTCACTATCACAGACTTCAATAGCCTGTTGCATGCGTGACCCTTCTCCCCTTTGTTCTAAGCTTATATCTAATCAAACTGTCTGATTGATTCATTGATTGATTGATTAATAGATAATCAAACTAATTGGACATCTGATTGTTGCCATTAGGGTAGGGTATTACTCGATTGTATACAAAGCATACACATTATTATTACTATACTTTACTTTCTAAAATGTATTCATATGACTTATCGGCGGACATGGGTAATGATCGTAAAGGTATATAAGTATGAGAACGCAATTGCATTGATGCGAGTTTTCTTTTTTGATATTTGGTGGTCCTGAAAAGGACCGTTTGATTTTGGGTGAAAATCAAGTTTTCAACCTCCGAATCCGTAGAGGGTACGTCCTTGACGCTTCAGAGCATAGACGACGTCCATGGCGGTGACGGTCTTCCTCTTAGCGTGCTCGGTGTAGGTAACGGCATCACGGATGACGTTCTCAAGGAAAACCTTGAGTACTCCACGTGTCTCCTCGTAGATCAGACCGGAGATACGTTTGACACCACCTCTTCTTGCGAGACGACGGATTGCAGGCTTGGTGATACCCTGGATGTTATCACGCAACACCTTCCTGTGACGCTTAGCGCCCCCCTTTCCAAGACCCTTTTCCTCCTTTACCACGTCCAGACATTGTTACTCAGAGAGAGATATCAACTGAATGATTTTTCCCGGCCTAAATGTCGCGCTTTTATACCACAGCGGAGCACCCTCGCTAAGAACTCGTTTAAGCGACGCTATGCTGAAGCCACGGCGGCGGGACAACGAGGCTTAACGCATGTAAATCATCTATTTCGACTAATGTGGGAATATCGTATAGTTTTGTTCAATAGGATGCATTTCAGTTCGAGCAGAATCGTTTTTAACGCGAACTGGTAATACTTAAATCTTATAAAAAATTATGACTTTAGAGAAACAAGATAATTAAAGATTTCCATTAAGACCACGATGGAGCAGACATAGCCTTTACAGTTGTCCGGTTAATCCGGTTTCAGCGAGCGAAGCGTGTGAAAGCAGCAGAAATCGGATTTACATCGCTTACAAAAACAACGACATTACCGGTTATGTTTATGCGCTCAGTTCGAGCGGAATAGTTTTTGGCGCGTAATAGGAACGTTTTTTTTTATTGAAAGGTATTGAATTAATGAAATTAGTGAAATTAAGTTTTAAAAGAAAGACTCGTTTTAACGCTCACTCTCGTTACGGGTATTCGAGTTTTCCGCGGGCTTTACTGTGGCCAATCGCGGTCTGCGCGGGGCGAATAAAACTGGTCACACAGAGTTTTTAGTCACAGTCTCACTTTGTGAATCGACATGGCACGTACTAAGCAAACCGCTCGTAAGTCTACTGGAGGCAAGGCCCCACGAAAGCAGCTGGCCACCAAGGCTGCTCGTAAGAGCGCCCCAGCTACCGGTGGAGTGAAGAAACCCCACAGATACAGGCCCGGAACCGTCGCTCTCCGAGAGATCCGTCGTTACCAGAAGAGCACCGAGCTTTTGATCAGGAAGCTGCCCTTCCAGCGTCTGGTCCGTGAAATCGCTCAGGACTTCAAGACCGATCTTCGCTTCCAGTCTTCTGCCGTCATGGCCCTTCAGGAGGCTTCCGAGGCCTACCTCGTCGGTCTCTTTGAGGACACCAACTTGTGCGCTATCCACGCCAAACGTGTCACCATCATGCCCAAGGACATCCAGCTGGCTCGTCCGTATCCGTGGCGAGAGGGCTTAAGCGCTCGGTGTTCAAGACCCACCCTCATAACGGTCCCTTTTCAGGACCACCAAATC
>OW388290.1:104228777-104288943 GCA_936450465.1 Gibbula magus
GGGTTAGGGTTAGGGTTAGTTTGAGGGTTAGGGTTAGAGTGAGGGGTTACGGCGAGGGTTAGGGTTGGTGTGAGGGTTACGGCGAGGGTTAGGGTTGGTGTGAGGGTTACAGCGAGGGTTAGGGTTAGGGTTAAGGCGAGGGATAGGGTTAGGTTTTCAGAAAATTAATAATATTTTATTTCACCTGACGTCTTTTAGAAATATTGAGAAACGCAATCCGATTTTGTGCTGAGAGTGATTCTTGGGTTAGGTTTTCTACGAAAACCTAAGCGCAATTCCCCATTGTTAAGCGAATGACGCGATAAGTGGTCGGTGCTTTTAAAACACATTTCGGCGACATTTGAAAACTATATCATCTTAAAACGTCCAAATTGAAACTTTGTTAAGGGATTATGATTTCTAATGACGATGTAAGCGAATGAAGTGTTGTAGGAGAAGGGTTGAAGCTTGTCGCCTGATTGATGCGACAGCTACGGCCTTTGTTTAATCGAATACTAAGTAATGACGTAAATGAGTTGTCTTTTGTGTTTGTTAATTTTGACAGATTTTTTTCAGTTTCTAGGTATTTGTAATGGCAGGGTATTGGACGTGTAGCGTGGTAAACAATAATTTGGGGTGTGTGTATATTTTGGGGTTATATTATGAAAAATCTAATTTTTTTTAAAAATAATAATGGTAGCATTGGTTGAGTTTTCTTTTGAGAAATTTGGTGGTCCTGAAAAGGACCGTTTGTGGAAGATACTGGCAAAGTGCAGTTTACTTTCCAGCAGCCTTCTGGGACTTCTTGGGGAGAAGAACAGCCTGGATGTTGGGCAGAACACCTCCCTGTGCGATGGTGACACCGGAGAGCAGTTTGTTCAACTCCTCGTCGTTCCTGATGGCCAGCTGCAAATGTCTGGGGATGATTCTGGTCTTCTTGTTGTCTCTGGCGGCGTTACCTGCCAACTCAAGAACCTCAGCTGCGAGGTACTCAAGGACGGCAGCCAGGTAGACTGGTGCACCGGCGCCGACACGCTCAGCATAGTTGCCTTTGCGGAGAAGACGGTGGATACGTCCGACGGGGAACTGAAGTCCAGCACGGGATGATCGGGACTTGGACTTGCCCTTCACTTTTCCTCCTTTACCACGGCCTGACATGATTGTTGTTCGTCTGTAGAGAGAGAGAGAACGAATAATCTAAAATCTTCTATTCCGCTTATATATAGGACAAAAGCGGCTCGAGATCGGCCAATGCGCTGTGTGCGCGCGCTCTGCCGCTTAAGGCGCGAGCTTCGTTTTCGAGCCGGTTTTCGAGCCGCTTTTCTTGTTTATAAGGGTTGCGAACCAATTCGCTCTCCACACTCACGCACTGCACGAGTAACTATCAACATGCCACCCAAGGTTAGTTCGAAGGGAGCCAAGAAGGCCGGTAAGGCAAAGGCCGCCCGTGTTGGCGGGTGACAAAAAGAGGAGGAAGAAGAGGAAGGAAAGCTACAGCATCTACATCTACAAGGTGTTGAAACAGGTGCATCCCGACACCGGTATCAGCAGCAAGGCTATGTCCATCATGAACAGCTTTGTCAACGACATCTTCGAGAGAATCGCCGCTGAGGCCTCCCGTCTCGCCCACTACAACAAGCGATCCACCATCACCTCTCGGGAGATCCAGACCGCTGTCCGTCTCCTCCTCCCCGGTGAATTGGCTAAGCACGCCGTTTCTGAGGGTACCAAGGCTGTGACCAAGTACACCAGCTCTAAGTAAACTCCAGAAAGTTCACCTGAACTTACATAACGGTCCTTTTCAGGACCACCAAATATCTCAAAAGAGAACTTTATCAATGCTATACAAACCACTTAAATCACCTGCGCAATACCATACATCATTACACACGACTATGATCAAGAAATGATTGATCTAAACTTGTACTTATCCCCATGGTGAATGTTAACAGTAGCACAGTTTATTTATATCTGTCATAGAAATATTATTTGTAACTTCATACCGTGAAAACACCACACACAGATTTAATTTATCAATTTACCGTACACTATTGTTTTAATAATTTAAAACCAAAAGTTGATAAGTTAGTCACACTTCATTCACTATCACAGACTTCAATAGCCTGTTGCATGCGTGACCCTTCTCCCCTTTGTTCTAAGCTTATATCTAATCAAACTGTCTGATTGATTCATTGATTGATTGATTAATAGATAATCAAACTAATTGGACATCTGATTGTTGCCATTAGGGTAGGGTATTACTCGATTGTATACAAAGCATACACATTATTATTACTATACTTTACTTTCTAAAATGTATTCATATGACTTATCGGCGGACATGGGTAATGATCGTAAAGGTATATAAGTATGAGAACGCAATTGCATTGATGCGAGTTTTCTTTTTTGATATTTGGTGGTCCTGAAAAGGACCGTTTGATTTTGGGTGAAAATCAAGTTTTCAACCTCCGAATCCGTAGAGGGTACGTCCTTGACGCTTCAGAGCATAGACGACGTCCATGGCGGTGACGGTCTTCCTCTTAGCGTGCTCGGTGTAGGTAACGGCATCACGGATGACGTTCTCAAGGAAAACCTTGAGTACTCCACGTGTCTCCTCGTAGATCAGACCGGAGATACGTTTGACACCTACCTCTTCTTGCGAGACGACGGATTGCAGGCTTGGTGATACCCTGGATGTTATCACGCAACACCTTCCTGTGACGCTTAGCGCCCCCCTTTCCAAGACCCTTTCCTCCTTTACCACGTCCAGACATTGTTACTCAGAGAGAGATATCAACTGAATGATTTTTCCCGGCCTAAATGTCGCGCTTTTATACCACAGCGGAGCACCCTCGCTAAGAACTCGTTTAAGCGACGCTATGCTGAAGCCACGGCGGCGGGACAACGAGGCTTAACGCATGTAAATCATCTATTTCGACTAATGTGGGAATATCGTATAGTTTTGTTCAATAGGATGCATTTCAGTTCGAGCAGAATCGTTTTTAACGCGAACTGGTAATACTTAAATCTTATAAAAAATTATGACTTTAGAGAAACAAGATAATTAAAGATTTCCATTAAGACCACGATGGAGCAGACATAGCCTTTACAGTTGTCCGGTTAATCCGGTTTCAGCGAGCGAAGCGTGTGAAAGCAGCAGAAATCGGATTTACATCGCTTACAAAAACAACGACATTACCGGTTATGTTTATGCGCTCAGTTCGAGCGGAATAGTTTTTGGCGCGTAATAGGAACGTTTTTTTTTATTGAAAGGTATTGAATTAATGAAATTAGTGAAATTAAGTTTTAAAAGAAAGACTCGTTTTAACGCTCACTCTCGTTACGGGTATTCGAGTTTTCCGCGGGCTTTACTGTGGCCAATCGCGGTCTGCGCGGGGCGAATAAAACTGGTCACACAGAGTTTTTAGTCACAGTCTCACTTTGTGAATCGACATGGCACGTACTAAGCAAACCGCTCGTAAGTCTACTGGAGGCAAGGCCCCACGAAAGCAGCTGGCCACCAAGGCTGCTCGTAAGAGCGCCCCAGCTACCGGTGGAGTGAAGAAACCCCACAGATACAGGCCCGGAACCGTCGCTCTCCGAGAGATCCGTCGTTACCAGAAGAGCACCGAGCTTTTGATCAGGAAGCTGCCCTTCCAGCGTCTGGTCCGTGAAATCGCTCAGGACTTCAAGACCGATCTTCGCTTCCAGTCTTCTGCCGTCATGGCCCTTCAGGAGGCTTCCGAGGCCTACCTCGTCGGTCTCTTTGAGGACACCAACTTGTGCGCTATCCACGCCAAACGTGTCACCATCATGCCCAAGGACATCCAGCTGGCTCGTCGTATCCGTGGCGAGAGGGCTTAAGCGCTCGGTGTTCAAGACCCACCCTCATAACGGTCCTTTTCAGGACCACCAAATCTCAAAAAAGGAAACTTAAACCCAATGCTATAACTCTTATAGATGTTTTTATAAAAAAACTAGTTGAATAGATGCATAATGAAATAAAGCACACACACATGCATTATCGCCGCACATCGATACATGAATAATTTTGTTATAGGTAGGAAGTACACACACATATCCGACATGATGTGGGGTTAGGGTTAGCTAGATTGAGAGTTAATACAAGGATGTATATGCGTTACGGCGAGGGTGAGGGTTACGGGGAGGGTTAGGGTTAGAGTGAGGGTTAGGGTTAGGGTTAGAATGAGGGTTAGGGTTAGAGTGAGGGTTACGGCGAGGGTTAGGGTTGGTGTGAGGGTTACGGCGAGGGTTAGGGTTGGTGTGAGGGTTACAGCGAGGGTTAGGGTTAGGGTTAAGGCGAGGGATAGGGTTAGGTTTTCAGAAAATTAATAATATTTTATTTCACCTGACGTCTTTTAGAAATATTGAGAAACGCAATCCGATTTTGTGCTGAGAGTGATTCTTGGGTTAGGTTTTCTACGAAAACCTAAGCGCAATTCCCCATTGTTAAGCGAATGACGCGATAAGTGGTCGGTGCTTTTAAAACACATTTAGGCGACATTTGAAAACTATATCATCTTAAAACGTCCAAATTGAAACTTTGTTAAGGGATTATGATTTCTAATGACGATGTAAGCGAATGAAGTGTTGTAGGAGAAGGGTTGAAGCTTGTCGCCTGATTGATGCGACAGCTCGGCCTTTGTTTAATCGAATACTAAGTAATGACGTAAATGAGTTGTCTTTTGTGTTTGTTAATTTTGACAGATTTTTTTCAGTTTCTAGGTATTTGTAATGGCAGGGTATTGGACGTGTAGCGTGGTAAACAATAATTTGGGTGTGTGTATATTTTGGGGTTATATTATGAAAAATCTAATTTTTTTAAAAATAATAATGGTAGCATTGGTTGAGTTTTCTTTTGAGAAATTTGGTGGTCCTGAAAAGGACCGTTTGTGGAAGATACTGGCAAAGTGCAGTTTACTTTCCAGCAGCCTTCTGGGACTTCTTGGGGAGAAGAACAGCCTGGATGTTGGGCAGAACACCTCCCTGTGCGATGGTGACACCGGAGAGCAGTTTGTTCAACTCCTCGTCGTTCCTGATGGCCAGCTGCAAATGTCTGGGGATGATTCTGGTCTTCTTGTTGTCTCTGGCGGCGTTACCTGCCAACTCAAGAACCTCAGCTGCGAGGTACTCAAGGACGGCAGCCAGGTAGACTGGTGCACCGGCGCCGACACGCTCAGCATAGTTGCCTTTGCGGAGAAGACGGTGGATACGTCCGACGGGGAACTGAAGTCCAGCACGGGATGATCGGGACTTGGACTTGCCCTTCACTTTTCCTCCTTTACCACGGCCTGACATGATTGTTGTTCGTCTGTAGAGAGAGAGAGAACGAATAATCTAAAATCTTCTATTCCGCTTATATATAGGACAAAAGCGGCTCGAGATCGGCCAATGCGCTGTGTGCGCGCGCTCTGCCGCTTAAGGCGCGAGCTTCGTTTTCGAGCCGGTTTTCGAGCCGCTTTTCTTGTTTATAAGGGTTGCGAACCAATTCGCTCTCCACACTCACGCACTGCACGAGTAACTATCAACATGCCACCCAAGGTTAGTTCGAAGGGAGCCAAGAAGGCCGGTAAGGCAAAGGCCGCCCGTGTTGGCGGTGACAAAAAGAGGAGGAAGAAGAGGAAGGAAAGCTACAGCATCTACATCTACAAGGTGTTGAAACAGGTGCATCCCGACACCGGTATCAGCAGCAAGGCTATGTCCATCATGAACAGCTTTGTCAACGACATCTTCGAGAGAATCGCCGCTGAGGCCTCCCGTCTCGCCCACTACAACAAGCGATCCACCATCACCTCTCGGGAGATCCAGACCGCTGTCCGTCTCCTCCTCCCCGGTGAATTGGCTAAGCACGCCGTTTCTGAGGGTACCAAGGCTGTGACCAAGTACACCAGCTCTAAGTAAACTCCAGAAAGTTCACCTGAACTTACATAACGGTCCTTTTCAGGACCACCAAATATCTCAAAAGAGAACTTTATCAATGCTATACAAACCACTTAAATCACCTGCGCAATACCATACATCATTACACACGACTATGATCAAGAAATGATTGATCTAAACTTGTACTTATCCCCATGGTGAATGTTAACAGTAGCACAGTTTATTTATATCTGTCATAGAAATGGGATTATTTGTAACTTCATACCGTGAAAACACCACACACAGATTTAATTTATCAATTTACCGTACACTATTGTTTTAATAATTTAAAACCAAAAGTTGATAAGTTAGTCACACTTCATTCACTATCACAGACTTCAATAGCCTGTTGCATGCGTGACCCTTCTCCCCTTTGTTCTAAGCTTATATCTAATCAAACTGTCTGATTGATTCATTGATTGATTGATTAATAGATAATCAAACTAATTGGACATCTGATTGTTGCCATTAGGGTAGGGTATTACTCGATTGTATACAAAGCATACACATTATTATTACTATACTTTACTTTCTAAAATGTATTCATATGACTTATCGGCGGACATGGGTAATGATCGTAAAGGTATATAAGTATGAGAACGCAATTGCATTGATGCGAGTTTTCTTTTTTGATATTTGGTGGTCCTGAAAAGGACCGTTTGATTTTGGGTGAAAATCAAGTTTTCAACCTCCGAATCCGTAGAGGGTACGTCCTTGACGCTTCAGAGCATAGACGACGTCCATGGCGGTGACGGTCTTCCTCTTAGCGTGCTCGGTGTAGGTAACGGCATCACGGATGACGTTCTCAAGGAAAACCTTGAGTACTCCACGTGTCTCCTCGTAGATCAGACCGGAGATACGTTTGACACCACCTCTTCTTGCGAGACGACGGATTGCAGGCTTGGTGATACCCTGGATGTTATCACGCAACACCTTCCTGTGACGCTTAGCGCCCCCCTTTCCAAGACCCTTTCCTCCTTTACCACGTCCAGACATTGTTACTCAGAGAGAGATATCAACTGAATGATTTTTCCCGGCCTAAATGTCGCGCTTTTATACCACAGCGGAGCACCCTCGCTAAGAACTCGTTTAAGCGACGCTATGCTGAAGCCACGGCGGCGGGACAACGAGGCTTAACGCATGTAAATCATCTATTTCGACTAATGTGGGAATATCGTATAGTTTTGTTCAATAGGATGCATTTCAGTTCGAGCAGAATCGTTTTTAACGCGAACTGGTAATACTTAAATCTTATAAAAAATTATGACTTTAGAGAAACAAGATAATTAAAGATTTCCATTAAGACCACGATGGAGCAGACATAGCCTTTACAGTTGTCCGGTTAATCCGGTTTCAGCGAGCGAAGCGTGTGAAAGCAGCAGAAATCGGATTTACATCGCTTACAAAAACAACGACATTACCGGTTATGTTTATGCGCTCAGTTCGAGCGGAATAGTTTTTGGCGCGTAATAGGAACGTTTTTTTTTATTGAAAGGTATTGAATTAATGAAATTAGTGAAATTAAGTTTTAAAAGAAAGACTCGTTTTAACGCTCACTCTCGTTACGGGTATTCGAGTTTTCCGCGGGCTTTACTGTGGCCAATCGCGGTCTGCGCGGGGCGAATAAAACTGGTCACACAGAGTTTTTAGTCACAGTCTCACTTTGTGAATCGACATGGCACGTACTAAGCAAACCGCTCGTAAGTCTACTGGAGGCAAGGCCCCACGAAAGCAGCTGGCCACCAAGGCTGCTCGTAAGAGCGCCCCAGCTACCGGTGGAGTGAAGAAACCCCACAGATACAGGCCCGGAACCGTCGCTCTCCGAGAGATCCGTCGTTACCAGAAGAGCACCGAGCTTTTGATCAGGAAGCTGCCCTTCCAGCGTCTGGTCCGTGAAATCGCTCAGGACTTCAAGACCGATCTTCGCTTCCAGTCTTCTGCCGTCATGGCCCTTCAGGAGGCTTCCGAGGCCTACCTCGTCGGTCTCTTTGAGGACACCAACTTGTGCGCTATCCACGCCAAACGTGTCACCATCATGCCCAAGGACATCCAGCTGGCTCGTCGTATCCGTGGCGAGAGGGCTTAAGCGCTCGGTGTTCAAGACCCACCCTCATAACGGTCCTTTTCAGGACCACCAAATCTCAAAAAAGGAAACTTAAACCCAATGCTATAACTCTTATAGATGTTTTTATAAAAAAACTAGTTGAATAGATGCATAATGAAATAAAGCACACACACATGCATTATCGCCGCACATCGATACATGAATAATTTTGTTATAGGTAGGAAGTACACACACATATCCGACATGATGTGGGGTTAGGGTTAGCTAGATTGAGAGTTAATACAAGGATGTATATGCGTTACGGCGAGGGTGAGGGTTACGGGGAGGGTTAGGGTTAGAGTGAGGGTTAGGGTTAGGGTTAGAATGAGGGTTAGGGTTAGAGTGAGGGTTACGGCGAGGGTTAGGGTTGGTGTGAGGGTTACGGCGAGGGTTAGGGTTGGTGTGAGGGTTACAGCGAGGGTTAGGGTTAGGGTTAAGGCGAGGGATAGGGTTAGGTTTTCAGAAAATTAATAATATTTTATTTCACCTGACGTCTTTTAGAAATATTGAGAAACGCAATCCGATTTTGTGCTGAGAGTGATTCTTGGGTTAGGTTTTCTACGAAAACCTAAGCGCAATTCCCCATTGTTAAGCGAATGACGCGATAAGTGGTCGGTGCTTTTAAAACACATTTCGGCGACATTTGAAAACTATATCATCTTAAAACGTCCAAATTGAAACTTTGTTAAGGGATTATGATTTCTAATGACGATGTAAGCGAATGAAGTGTTGTAGGAGAAGGGTTGAAGCTTGTCGCCTGATTGATGCGACAGCTCGGCCTTTGTTTAATCGAATACTAAGTAATGACGTAAATGAGTTGTCTTTTGTGTTTGTTAATTTTGACAGATTTTTTTCAGTTTCTAGGTATTTGTAATGGCAGGGTATTGGACGTGTAGCGTGGTAAACAATAATTTGGGTGTGTGTATATTTTGGGGTTATATTATGAAAAATCTAATTTTTTTAAAAATAATAATGGTAGCATTGGTTGAGTTTTCTTTTGAGAAATTTGGTGGTCCTGAAAAGGACCGTTTGTGGAAGATACTGGCAAAGTGCAGTTTACTTTCCAGCAGCCTTCTGGGACTTCTTGGGGAGAAGAACAGCCTGGATGTTGGGCAGAACACCTCCCTGTGCGATGGTGACACCGGAGAGCAGTTTGTTCAACTCCTCGTCGTTCCTGATGGCCAGCTGCAAATGTCTGGGGATGATTCTGGTCTTCTTGTTGTCTCTGGCGGCGTTACCTGCCAACTCAAGAACCTCAGCTGCGAGGTACTCAAGGACGGCAGCCAGGTAGACTGGTGCACCGGCGCCGACACGCTCAGCATAGTTGCCTTTGCGGAGAAGACGGTGGATACGTCCGACGGGGAACTGAAGTCCAGCACGGGATGATCGGGACTTGGACTTGCCCTTCACTTTTCCTCCTTTACCACGGCCTGACATGATTGTTGTTCGTCTGTAGAGAGAGAGAGAACGAATAATCTAAAATCTTCTATTCCGCTTATATATAGGACAAAAGCGGCTCGAGATCGGCCAATGCGCTGTGTGCGCGCGCTCTGCCGCTTAAGGCGCGAGCTTCGTTTTCGAGCCGGTTTTCGAGCCGCTTTTCTTGTTTATAAGGGTTGCGAACCAATTCGCTCTCCACACTCACGCACTGCACGAGTAACTATCAACATGCCACCCAAGGTTAGTTCGAAGGGAGCCAAGAAGGCCGGTAAGGCAAAGGCCGCCCGTGTTGGCGGTGACAAAAAGAGGAGGAAGAAGAGGAAGGAAAGCTACAGCATCTACATCTACAAGGTGTTGAAACAGGTGCATCCCGACACCGGTATCAGCAGCAAGGCTATGTCCATCATGAACAGCTTTGTCAACGACATCTTCGAGAGAATCGCCGCTGAGGCCTCCCGTCTCGCCCACTACAACAAGCGATCCACCATCACCTCTCGGGAGATCCAGACCGCTGTCCGTCTCCTCCTCCCCGGTGAATTGGCTAAGCACGCCGTTTCTGAGGGTACCAAGGCTGTGACCAAGTACACCAGCTCTAAGTAAACTCCAGAAAGTTCACCTGAACTTACATAACGGTCCTTTTCAGGACCACCAAATATCTCAAAAGAGAACTTTATCAATGCTATACAAACCACTTAAATCACCTGCGCAATACCATACATCATTACACACGACTATGATCAAGAAATGATTGATCTAAACTTGTACTTATCCCCATGGTGAATGTTAACAGTAGCACAGTTTATTTATATCTGTCATAGAAATGGGATTATTTGTAACTTCATACCGTGAAAACACCACACACAGATTTAATTTATCAATTTACCGTACACTATTGTTTTAATAATTTAAAACCAAAAGTTGATAAGTTAGTCACACTTCATTCACTATCACAGACTTCAATAGCCTGTTGCATGCGTGACCCTTCTCCCCTTTGTTCTAAGCTTATATCTAATCAAACTGTCTGATTGATTCATTGATTGATTGATTAATAGATAATCAAACTAATTGGACATCTGATTGTTGCCATTAGGGTAGGGTATTACTCGATTGTATACAAAGCATACACATTATTATTACTATACTTTACTTTCTAAAATGTATTCATATGACTTATCGGCGGACATGGGTAATGATCGTAAAGGTATATAAGTATGAGAACGCAATTGCATTGATGCGAGTTTTCTTTTTTGATATTTGGTGGTCCTGAAAAGGACCGTTTGATTTTGGGTGAAAATCAAGTTTTCAACCTCCGAATCCGTAGAGGGTACGTCCTTGACGCTTCAGAGCATAGACGACGTCCATGGCGGTGACGGTCTTCCTCTTAGCGTGCTCGGTGTAGGTAACGGCATCACGGATGACGTTCTCAAGGAAAACCTTGAGTACTCCACGTGTCTCCTCGTAGATCAGACCGGAGATACGTTTGACACCACCTCTTCTTGCGAGACGACGGATTGCAGGCTTGGTGATACCCTGGATGTTATCACGCAACACCTTCCTGTGACGCTTAGCGCCCCCCTTTCCAAGACCCTTTCCTCCTTTACCACGTCCAGACATTGTTACTCAGAGAGAGATATCAACTGAATGATTTTTCCCGGCCTAAATGTCGCGCTTTTATACCACAGCGGAGCACCCTCGCTAAGAACTCGTTTAAGCGACGCTATGCTGAAGCCACGGCGGCGGGACAACGAGGCTTAACGCATGTAAATCATCTATTTCGACTAATGTGGGAATATCGTATAGTTTTGTTCAATAGGATGCATTTCAGTTCGAGCAGAATCGTTTTTAACGCGAACTGGTAATACTTAAATCTTATAAAAAATTATGACTTTAGAGAAACAAGATAATTAAAGATTTCCATTAAGACCACGATGGAGCAGACATAGCCTTTACAGTTGTCCGGTTAATCCGGTTTCAGCGAGCGAAGCGTGTGAAAGCAGCAGAAATCGGATTTACATCGCTTACAAAAACAACGACATTACCGGTTATGTTTATGCGCTCAGTTCGAGCGGAATAGTTTTTGGCGCGTAATAGGAACGTTTTTTTTTATTGAAAGGTATTGAATTAATGAAATTAGTGAAATTAAGTTTTAAAAGAAAGACTCGTTTTAACGCTCACTCTCGTTACGGGTATTCGAGTTTTCCGCGGGCTTTACTGTGGCCAATCGCGGTCTGCGCGGGGCGAATAAAACTGGTCACACAGAGTTTTTAGTCACAGTCTCACTTTGTGAATCGACATGGCACGTACTAAGCAAACCGCTCGTAAGTCTACTGGAGGCAAGGCCCCACGAAAGCAGCTGGCCACCAAGGCTGCTCGTAAGAGCGCCCCAGCTACCGGTGGAGTGAAGAAACCCCACAGATACAGGCCCGGAACCGTCGCTCTCCGAGAGATCCGTCGTTACCAGAAGAGCACCGAGCTTTTGATCAGGAAGCTGCCCTTCCAGCGTCTGGTCCGTGAAATCGCTCAGGACTTCAAGACCGATCTTCGCTTCCAGTCTTCTGCCGTCATGGCCCTTCAGGAGGCTTCCGAGGCCTACCTCGTCGGTCTCTTTGAGGACACCAACTTGTGCGCTATCCACGCCAAACGTGTCACCATCATGCCCAAGGACATCCAGCTGGCTCGTCGTATCCGTGGCGAGAGGGCTTAAGCGCTCGGTGTTCAAGACCCACCCTCATAACGGTCCTTTTCAGGACCACCAAATCTCAAAAAAGGAAACTTAAACCCAATGCTATAACTCTTATAGATGTTTTTATAAAAAAACTAGTTGAATAGATGCATAATGAAATAAAGCACACACACATGCATTATCGCCGCACATCGATACATGAATAATTTTGTTATAGGTAGGAAGTACACACACATATCCGACATGATGTGGGGTTAGGGTTAGCTAGATTGAGAGTTAATACAAGGATGTATATGCGTTACGGCGAGGGTGAGGGTTACGGGGAGGGTTAGGGTTAGAGTGAGGGTTAGGGTTAGGGTTAGAATGAGGGTTAGGGTTAGAGTGAGGGTTACGGCGAGGGTTAGGGTTGGTGTGAGGGTTACGGCGAGGGTTAGGGTTGGTGTGAGGGTTACAGCGAGGGTTAGGGTTAGGGTTAAGGCGAGGGATAGGGTTAGGTTTTCAGAAAATTAATAATATTTTATTTCACCTGACGTCTTTTAGAAATATTGAGAAACGCAATCCGATTTTGTGCTGAGAGTGATTCTTGGGTTAGGTTTTCTACGAAAACCTAAGCGCAATTCCCCATTGTTAAGCGAATGACGCGATAAGTGGTCGGTGCTTTTAAAACACATTTCGGCGACATTTGAAAACTATATCATCTTAAAACGTCCAAATTGAAACTTTGTTAAGGGATTATGATTTCTAATGACGATGTAAGCGAATGAAGTGTTGTAGGAGAAGGGTTGAAGCTTGTCGCCTGATTGATGCGACAGCTCGGCCTTTGTTTAATCGAATACTAAGTAATGACGTAAATGAGTTGTCTTTTGTGTTTGTTAATTTTGACAGATTTTTTTCAGTTTCTAGGTATTTGTAATGGCAGGGTATTGGACGTGTAGCGTGGTAAACAATAATTTGGGTGTGTGTATATTTTGGGGTTATATTATGAAAAATCTAATTTTTTTAAAAATAATAATGGTAGCATTGGTTGAGTTTTCTTTTGAGAAATTTGGTGGTCCTGAAAAGGACCGTTTGTGGAAGATACTGGCAAAGTGCAGTTTACTTTCCAGCAGCCTTCTGGGACTTCTTGGGGAGAAGAACAGCCTGGATGTTGGGCAGAACACCTCCCTGTGCGATGGTGACACCGGAGAGCAGTTTGTTCAACTCCTCGTCGTTCCTGATGGCCAGCTGCAAATGTCTGGGGATGATTCTGGTCTTCTTGTTGTCTCTGGCGGCGTTACCTGCCAACTCAAGAACCTCAGCTGCGAGGTACTCAAGGACGGCAGCCAGGTAGACTGGTGCACCGGCGCCGACACGCTCAGCATAGTTGCCTTTGCGGAGAAGACGGTGGATACGTCCGACGGGGAACTGAAGTCCAGCACGGGATGATCGGGACTTGGACTTGCCCTTCACTTTTCCTCCTTTACCACGGCCTGACATGATTGTTGTTCGTCTGTAGAGAGAGAGAGAACGAATAATCTAAAATCTTCTATTCCGCTTATATATAGGACAAAAGCGGCTCGAGATCGGCCAATGCGCTGTGTGCGCGCGCTCTGCCGCTTAAGGCGCGAGCTTCGTTTTCGAGCCGGTTTTCGAGCCGCTTTTCTTGTTTATAAGGGTTGCGAACCAATTCGCTCTCCACACTCACGCACTGCACGAGTAACTATCAACATGCCACCCAAGGTTAGTTCGAAGGGAGCCAAGAAGGCCGGTAAGGCAAAGGCCGCCCGTGTTGGCGGTGACAAAAAGAGGAGGAAGAAGAGGAAGGAAAGCTACAGCATCTACATCTACAAGGTGTTGAAACAGGTGCATCCCGACACCGGTATCAGCAGCAAGGCTATGTCCATCATGAACAGCTTTGTCAACGACATCTTCGAGAGAATCGCCGCTGAGGCCTCCCGTCTCGCCCACTACAACAAGCGATCCACCATCACCTCTCGGGAGATCCAGACCGCTGTCCGTCTCCTCCTCCCCGGTGAATTGGCTAAGCACGCCGTTTCTGAGGGTACCAAGGCTGTGACCAAGTACACCAGCTCTAAGTAAACTCCAGAAAGTTCACCTGAACTTACATAACGGTCCTTTTCAGGACCACCAAATATCTCAAAAGAGAACTTTATCAATGCTATACAAACCACTTAAATCACCTGCGCAATACCATACATCATTACACACGACTATGATCAAGAAATGATTGATCTAAACTTGTACTTATCCCCATGGTGAATGTTAACAGTAGCACAGTTTATTTATATCTGTCATAGAAATGGGATTATTTGTAACTTCATACCGTGAAAACACCACACACAGATTTAATTTATCAATTTACCGTACACTATTGTTTTAATAATTTAAAACCAAAAGTTGATAAGTTAGTCACACTTCATTCACTATCACAGACTTCAATAGCCTGTTGCATGCGTGACCCTTCTCCCCTTTGTTCTAAGCTTATATCTAATCAAACTGTCTGATTGATTCATTGATTGATTGATTAATAGATAATCAAACTAATTGGACATCTGATTGTTGCCATTAGGGTAGGGTATTACTCGATTGTATACAAAGCATACACATTATTATTACTATACTTTACTTTCTAAAATGTATTCATATGACTTATCGGCGGACATGGGTAATGATCGTAAAGGTATATAAGTATGAGAACGCAATTGCATTGATGCGAGTTTTCTTTTTTGATATTTGGTGGTCCTGAAAAGGACCGTTTGATTTTGGGTGAAAATCAAGTTTTCAACCTCCGAATCCGTAGAGGGTACGTCCTTGACGCTTCAGAGCATAGACGACGTCCATGGCGGTGACGGTCTTCCTCTTAGCGTGCTCGGTGTAGGTAACGGCATCACGGATGACGTTCTCAAGGAAAACCTTGAGTACTCCACGTGTCTCCTCGTAGATCAGACCGGAGATACGTTTGACACCACCTCTTCTTGCGAGACGACGGATTGCAGGCTTGGTGATACCCTGGATGTTATCACGCAACACCTTCCTGTGACGCTTAGCGCCCCCCTTTCCAAGACCCTTTCCTCCTTTACCACGTCCAGACATTGTTACTCAGAGAGAGATATCAACTGAATGATTTTTCCCGGCCTAAATGTCGCGCTTTTATACCACAGCGGAGCACCCTCGCTAAGAACTCGTTTAAGCGACGCTATGCTGAAGCCACGGCGGCGGGACAACGAGGCTTAACGCATGTAAATCATCTATTTCGACTAATGTGGGAATATCGTATAGTTTTGTTCAATAGGATGCATTTCAGTTCGAGCAGAATCGTTTTTAACGCGAACTGGTAATACTTAAATCTTATAAAAAATTATGACTTTAGAGAAACAAGATAATTAAAGATTTCCATTAAGACCACGATGGAGCAGACATAGCCTTTACAGTTGTCCGGTTAATCCGGTTTCAGCGAGCGAAGCGTGTGAAAGCAGCAGAAATCGGATTTACATCGCTTACAAAAACAACGACATTACCGGTTATGTTTATGCGCTCAGTTCGAGCGGAATAGTTTTTGGCGCGTAATAGGAACGTTTTTTTTTATTGAAAGGTATTGAATTAATGAAATTAGTGAAATTAAGTTTTAAAAGAAAGACTCGTTTTAACGCTCACTCTCGTTACGGGTATTCGAGTTTTCCGCGGGCTTTACTGTGGCCAATCGCGGTCTGCGCGGGGCGAATAAAACTGGTCACACAGAGTTTTTAGTCACAGTCTCACTTTGTGAATCGACATGGCACGTACTAAGCAAACCGCTCGTAAGTCTACTGGAGGCAAGGCCCCACGAAAGCAGCTGGCCACCAAGGCTGCTCGTAAGAGCGCCCCAGCTACCGGTGGAGTGAAGAAACCCCACAGATACAGGCCCGGAACCGTCGCTCTCCGAGAGATCCGTCGTTACCAGAAGAGCACCGAGCTTTTGATCAGGAAGCTGCCCTTCCAGCGTCTGGTCCGTGAAATCGCTCAGGACTTCAAGACCGATCTTCGCTTCCAGTCTTCTGCCGTCATGGCCCTTCAGGAGGCTTCCGAGGCCTACCTCGTCGGTCTCTTTGAGGACACCAACTTGTGCGCTATCCACGCCAAACGTGTCACCATCATGCCCAAGGACATCCAGCTGGCTCGTCGTATCCGTGGCGAGAGGGCTTAAGCGCTCGATGTTCAAGACCCACCCTCATAACGGTCCTTTTCAGGACCACCAAATCTCAAAAAAGGAAACTTAAACCCAATGCTATAACTCTTATAGATGTTTTTATAAAAAAACTAGTTGAATAGATGCATAATGAAATAAAGCACACACACATGCATTATCGCCGCACATCGATACATGAATAATTTTGTTATAGGTAGGAAGTACACACACATATCCGACATGATGTGGGGTTAGGGTTAGCTAGATTGAGAGTTAATACAAGGATGTATATGCGTTACGGCGAGGGTGAGGGTTACGGGGAGGGTTAGGGTTAGAGTGAGGGTTAGGGTTAGGGTTAGAATGAGGGTTAGGGTTAGAGTGAGGGTTACGGCGAGGGTTAGGGTTGGTGTGAGGGTTACGGCGAGGGTTAGGGTTGGTGTGAGGGTTACAGCGAGGGTGAGGGTTAGGGTTAAGGCGAGGGATAGGGTTAGGTTTTCAGAAAATTAATAATATTTTATTTCACCTGACGTCTTTTAGAAATATTGAGAAACGCAATCCGATTTTGTGCTGAGAGTGATTCTTGGGTTAGGTTTTCTACGAAAACCTAAGCGCAATTCCCCATTGTTAAGCGAATGACGCGATAAGTGGTCGGTGCTTTTAAAACACATTTCGGCGACATTTGAAAACTATATCATCTTAAAACGTCCAAATTGAAACTTTGTTAAGGGATTATGATTTCTAATGACGATGTAAGCGAATGAAGTGTTGTAGGAGAAGGGTTGAAGCTTGTCGCCTGATTGATGCGACAGCTCGGCCTTTGTTTAATCGAATACTAAGTAATGACGTAAATGAGTTGTCTTTTGTGTTTGTTAATTTTGACAGATTTTTTTCAGTTTCTAGGTATTTGTAATGGCAGGGTATTGGACGTGTAGCGTGGTAAACAATAATTTGGGTGTGTGTATATTTTGGGGTTATATTATGAAAAATCTAATTTTTTTAAAAATAATAATGGTAGCATTGGTTGAGTTTTCTTTTGAGAAATTTGGTGGTCCTGAAAAGGACCGTTTGTGGAAGATACTGGCAAAGTGCAGTTTACTTTCCAGCAGCCTTCTGGGACTTCTTGGGGAGAAGAACAGCCTGGATGTTGGGCAGAACACCTCCCTGTGCGATGGTGACACCGGAGAGCAGTTTGTTCAACTCCTCGTCGTTCCTGATGGCCAGCTGCAAATGTCTGGGGATGATTCTGGTCTTCTTGTTGTCTCTGGCGGCGTTACCTGCCAACTCAAGAACCTCAGCTGCGAGGTACTCAAGGACGGCAGCCAGGTAGACTGGTGCACCGGCGCCGACACGCTCAGCATAGTTGCCTTTGCGGAGAAGACGGTGGATACGTCCGACGGGGAACTGAAGTCCAGCACGGGATGATCGGGACTTGGACTTGCCCTTCACTTTTCCTCCTTTACCACGGCCTGACATGATTGTTGTTCGTCTGTAGAGAGAGAGAGAACGAATAATCTAAAATCTTCTATTCCGCTTATATATAGGACAAAAGCGGCTCGAGATCGGCCAATGCGCTGTGTGCGCGCGCTCTGCCGCTTAAGGCGCGAGCTTCGTTTTCGAGCCGGTTTTCGAGCCGCTTTTCTTGTTTATAAGGGTTGCGAACCAATTCGCTCTCCACACTCACGCACTGCACGAGTAACTATCAACATGCCACCCAAGGTTAGTTCGAAGGGAGCCAAGAAGGCCGGTAAGGCAAAGGCCGCCCGTGTTGGCGGTGACAAAAAGAGGAGGAAGAAGAGGAAGGAAAGCTACAGCATCTACATCTACAAGGTGTTGAAACAGGTGCATCCCGACACCGGTATCAGCAGCAAGGCTATGTCCATCATGAACAGCTTTGTCAACGACATCTTCGAGAGAATCGCCGCTGAGGCCTCCCGTCTCGCCCACTACAACAAGCGATCCACCATCACCTCTCGGGAGATCCAGACCGCTGTCCGTCTCCTCCTCCCCGGTGAATTGGCTAAGCACGCCGTTTCTGAGGGTACCAAGGCTGTGACCAAGTACACCAGCTCTAAGTAAACTCCAGAAAGTTCACCTGAACTTACATAACGGTCCTTTTCAGGACCACCAAATATCTCAAAAGAGAACTTTATCAATGCTATACAAACCACTTAAATCACCTGCGCAATACCATACATCATTACACACGACTATGATCAAGAAATGATTGATCTAAACTTGTACTTATCCCCATGGTGAATGTTAACAGTAGCACAGTTTATTTATATCTGTCATAGAAATGGGATTATTTGTAACTTCATACCGTGAAAACACCACACACAGATTTAATTTATCAATTTACCGTACACTATTGTTTTAATAATTTAAAACCAAAAGTTGATAAGTTAGTCACACTTCATTCACTATCACAGACTTCAATAGCCTGTTGCATGCGTGACCCTTCTCCCCTTTGTTCTAAGCTTATATCTAATCAAACTGTCTGATTGATTCATTGATTGATTGATTAATAGATAATCAAACTAATTGGACATCTGATTGTTGCCATTAGGGTAGGGTATTACTCGATTGTATACAAAGCATACACATTATTATTACTATACTTTACTTTCTAAAATGTATTCATATGACTTATCGGCGGACATGGGTAATGATCGTAAAGGTATATAAGTATGAGAACGCAATTGCATTGATGCGAGTTTTCTTTTTTGATATTTGGTGGTCCTGAAAAGGACCGTTTGATTTTGGGTGAAAATCAAGTTTTCAACCTCCGAATCCGTAGAGGGTACGTCCTTGACGCTTCAGAGCATAGACGACGTCCATGGCGGTGACGGTCTTCCTCTTAGCGTGCTCGGTGTAGGTAACGGCATCACGGATGACGTTCTCAAGGAAAACCTTGAGTACTCCACGTGTCTCCTCGTAGATCAGACCGGAGATACGTTTGACACCACCTCTTCTTGCGAGACGACGGATTGCAGGCTTGGTGATACCCTGGATGTTATCACGCAACACCTTCCTGTGACGCTTAGCGCCCCCCTTTCCAAGACCCTTTCCTCCTTTACCACGTCCAGACATTGTTACTCAGAGAGAGATATCAACTGAATGATTTTTCCCGGCCTAAATGTCGCGCTTTTATACCACAGCGGAGCACCCTCGCTAAGAACTCGTTTAAGCGACGCTATGCTGAAGCCACGGCGGCGGGACAACGAGGCTTAACGCATGTAAATCATCTATTTCGACTAATGTGGGAATATCGTATAGTTTTGTTCAATAGGATGCATTTCAGTTCGAGCAGAATCGTTTTTAACGCGAACTGGTAATACTTAAATCTTATAAAAAATTATGACTTTAGAGAAACAAGATAATTAAAGATTTCCATTAAGACCACGATGGAGCAGACATAGCCTTTACAGTTGTCCGGTTAATCCGGTTTCAGCGAGCGAAGCGTGTGAAAGCAGCAGAAATCGGATTTACATCGCTTACAAAAACAACGACATTACCGGTTATGTTTATGCGCTCAGTTCGAGCGGAATAGTTTTTGGCGCGTAATAGGAACGTTTTTTTTTATTGAAAGGTATTGAATTAATGAAATTAGTGAAATTAAGTTTTAAAAGAAAGACTCGTTTTAACGCTCACTCTCGTTACGGGTATTCGAGTTTTCCGCGGGCTTTACTGTGGCCAATCGCGGTCTGCGCGGGGCGAATAAAACTGGTCACACAGAGTTTTTAGTCACAGTCTCACTTTGTGAATCGACATGGCACGTACTAAGCAAACCGCTCGTAAGTCTACTGGAGGCAAGGCCCCACGAAAGCAGCTGGCCACCAAGGCTGCTCGTAAGAGCGCCCCAGCTACCGGTGGAGTGAAGAAACCCCACAGATACAGGCCCGGAACCGTCGCTCTCCGAGAGATCCGTCGTTACCAGAAGAGCACCGAGCTTTTGATCAGGAAGCTGCCCTTCCAGCGTCTGGTCCGTGAAATCGCTCAGGACTTCAAGACCGATCTTCGCTTCCAGTCTTCTGCCGTCATGGCCCTTCAGGAGGCTTCCGAGGCCTACCTCGTCGGTCTCTTTGAGGACACCAACTTGTGCGCTATCCACGCCAAACGTGTCACCATCATGCCCAAGGACATCCAGCTGGCTCGTCGTATCCGTGGCGAGAGGGCTTAAGCGCTCGGTGTTCAAGACCCACCCTCATAACGGTCCTTTTCAGGACCACCAAATCTCAAAAAAGGAAACTTAAACCCAATGCTATAACTCTTATAGATGTTTTTATAAAAAAACTAGTTGAATAGATGCATAATGAAATAAAGCACACACACATGCATTATCGCCGCACATCGATACATGAATAATTTTGTTATAGGTAGGAAGTACACACACATATCCGACATGATGTGGGGTTAGGGTTAGCTAGATTGAGAGTTAATACAAGGATGTATATGCGTTACGGCGAGGGTGAGGGTTACGGGGAGGGTTAGGGTTAGAGTGAGGGTTAGGGTTAGGGTTAGAATGAGGGTTAGGGTTAGAGTGAGGGTTACGGCGAGGGTTAGGGTTGGTGTGAGGGTTACGGCGAGGGTTAGGGTTGGTGTGAGGGTTACAGCGAGGGTTAGGGTTAGGGTTAAGGCGAGGGATAGGGTTAGGTTTTCAGAAAATTAATAATATTTTATTTCACCTGACGTCTTTTAGAAATATTGAGAAACGCAATCCGATTTTGTGCTGAGAGTGATTCTTGGGTTAGGTTTTCTACGAAAACCTAAGCGCAATTCCCCATTGTTAAGCGAATGACGCGATAAGTGGTCGGTGCTTTTAAAACACATTTCGGCGACATTTGAAAACTATATCATCTTAAAACGTCCAAATTGAAACTTTGTTAAGGGATTATGATTTCTAATGACGATGTAAGCGAATGAAGTGTTGTAGGAGAAGGGTTGAAGCTTGTCGCCTGATTGATGCGACAGCTCGGCCTTTGTTTAATCGAATACTAAGTAATGACGTAAATGAGTTGTCTTTTGTGTTTGTTAATTTTGACAGATTTTTTTCAGTTTCTAGGTATTTGTAATGGCAGGGTATTGGACGTGTAGCGTGGTAAACAATAATTTGGGTGTGTGTATATTTTGGGGTTATATTATGAAAAATCTAATTTTTTTAAAAATAATAATGGTAGCATTGGTTGAGTTTTCTTTTGAGAAATTTGGTGGTCCTGAAAAGGACCGTTTGTGGAAGATACTGGCAAAGTGCAGTTTACTTTCCAGCAGCCTTCTGGGACTTCTTGGGGAGAAGAACAGCCTGGATGTTGGGCAGAACACCTCCCTGTGCGATGGTGACACCGGAGAGCAGTTTGTTCAACTCCTCGTCGTTCCTGATGGCCAGCTGCAAATGTCTGGGGATGATTCTGGTCTTCTTGTTGTCTCTGGCGGCGTTACCTGCCAACTCAAGAACCTCAGCTGCGAGGTACTCAAGGACGGCAGCCAGGTAGACTGGTGCACCGGCGCCGACACGCTCAGCATAGTTGCCTTTGCGGAGAAGACGGTGGATACGTCCGACGGGGAACTGAAGTCCAGCACGGGATGATCGGGACTTGGACTTGCCCTTCACTTTTCCTCCTTTACCACGGCCTGACATGATTGTTGTTCGTCTGTAGAGAGAGAGAGAACGAATAATCTAAAATCTTCTATTCCGCTTATATATAGGACAAAAGCGGCTCGAGATCGGCCAATGCGCTGTGTGCGCGCGCTCTGCCGCTTAAGGCGCGAGCTTCGTTTTCGAGCCGGTTTTCGAGCCGCTTTTCTTGTTTATAAGGGTTGCGAACCAATTCGCTCTCCACACTCACGCACTGCACGAGTAACTATCAACATGCCACCCAAGGTTAGTTCGAAGGGAGCCAAGAAGGCCGGTAAGGCAAAGGCCGCCCGTGTTGGCGGTGACAAAAAGAGGAGGAAGAAGAGGAAGGAAAGCTACAGCATCTACATCTACAAGGTGTTGAAACAGGTGCATCCCGACACCGGTATCAGCAGCAAGGCTATGTCCATCATGAACAGCTTTGTCAACGACATCTTCGAGAGAATCGCCGCTGAGGCCTCCCGTCTCGCCCACTACAACAAGCGATCCACCATCACCTCTCGGGAGATCCAGACCGCTGTCCGTCTCCTCCTCCCCGGTGAATTGGCTAAGCACGCCGTTTCTGAGGGTACCAAGGCTGTGACCAAGTACACCAGCTCTAAGTAAACTCCAGAAAGTTCACCTGAACTTACATAACGGTCCTTTTCAGGACCACCAAATATCTCAAAAGAGAACTTTATCAATGCTATACAAACCACTTAAATCACCTGCGCAATACCATACATCATTACACACGACTATGATCAAGAAATGATTGATCTAAACTTGTACTTATCCCCATGGTGAATGTTAACAGTAGCACAGTTTATTTATATCTGTCATAGAAATGGGATTATTTGTAACTTCATACCGTGAAAACACCACACACAGATTTAATTTATCAATTTACCGTACACTATTGTTTTAATAATTTAAAACCAAAAGTTGATAAGTTAGTCACACTTCATTCACTATCACAGACTTCAATAGCCTGTTGCATGCGTGACCCTTCTCCCCTTTGTTCTAAGCTTATATCTAATCAAACTGTCTGATTGATTCATTGATTGATTGATTAATAGATAATCAAACTAATTGGACATCTGATTGTTGCCATTAGGGTAGGGTATTACTCGATTGTATACAAAGCATACACATTATTATTACTATACTTTACTTTCTAAAATGTATTCATATGACTTATCGGCGGACATGGGTAATGATCGTAAAGGTATATAAGTATGAGAACGCAATTGCATTGATGCGAGTTTTCTTTTTTGATATTTGGTGGTCCTGAAAAGGACCGTTTGATTTTGGGTGAAAATCAAGTTTTCAACCTCCGAATCCGTAGAGGGTACGTCCTTGACGCTTCAGAGCATAGACGACGTCCATGGCGGTGACGGTCTTCCTCTTAGCGTGCTCGGTGTAGGTAACGGCATCACGGATGACGTTCTCAAGGAAAACCTTGAGTACTCCACGTGTCTCCTCGTAGATCAGACCGGAGATACGTTTGACACCACCTCTTCTTGCGAGACGACGGATTGCAGGCTTGGTGATACCCTGGATGTTATCACGCAACACCTTCCTGTGACGCTTAGCGCCCCCCTTTCCAAGACCCTTTCCTCCTTTACCACGTCCAGACATTGTTACTCAGAGAGAGATATCAACTGAATGATTTTTCCCGGCCTAAATGTCGCGCTTTTATACCACAGCGGAGCACCCTCGCTAAGAACTCGTTTAAGCGACGCTATGCTGAAGCCACGGCGGCGGGACAACGAGGCTTAACGCATGTAAATCATCTATTTCGACTAATGTGGGAATATCGTATAGTTTTGTTCAATAGGATGCATTTCAGTTCGAGCAGAATCGTTTTTAACGCGAACTGGTAATACTTAAATCTTATAAAAAATTATGACTTTAGAGAAACAAGATAATTAAAGATTTCCATTAAGACCACGATGGAGCAGACATAGCCTTTACAGTTGTCCGGTTAATCCGGTTTCAGCGAGCGAAGCGTGTGAAAGCAGCAGAAATCGGATTTACATCGCTTACAAAAACAACGACATTACCGGTTATGTTTATGCGCTCAGTTCGAGCGGAATAGTTTTTGGCGCGTAATAGGAACGTTTTTTTTTATTGAAAGGTATTGAATTAATGAAATTAGTGAAATTAAGTTTTAAAAGAAAGACTCGTTTTAACGCTCACTCTCGTTACGGGTATTCGAGTTTTCCGCGGGCTTTACTGTGGCCAATCGCGGTCTGCGCGGGGCGAATAAAACTGGTCACACAGAGTTTTTAGTCACAGTCTCACTTTGTGAATCGACATGGCACGTACTAAGCAAACCGCTCGTAAGTCTACTGGAGGCAAGGCCCCACGAAAGCAGCTGGCCACCAAGGCTGCTCGTAAGAGCGCCCCAGCTACCGGTGGAGTGAAGAAACCCCACAGATACAGGCCCGGAACCGTCGCTCTCCGAGAGATCCGTCGTTACCAGAAGAGCACCGAGCTTTTGATCAGGAAGCTGCCCTTCCAGCGTCTGGTCCGTGAAATCGCTCAGGACTTCAAGACCGATCTTCGCTTCCAGTCTTCTGCCGTCATGGCCCTTCAGGAGGCTTCCGAGGCCTACCTCGTCGGTCTCTTTGAGGACACCAACTTGTGCGCTATCCACGCCAAACGTGTCACCATCATGCCCAAGGACATCCAGCTGGCTCGTCGTATCCGTGGCGAGAGGGCTTAAGCGCTCGGTGTTCAAGACCCACCCTCATAACGGTCCTTTTCAGGACCACCAAATCTCAAAAAAGGAAACTTAAACCCAATGCTATAACTCTTATAGATGTTTTTATAAAAAAACTAGTTGAATAGATGCATAATGAAATAAAGCACACACACATGCATTATCGCCGCACATCGATACATGAATAATTTTGTTATAGGTAGGAAGTACACACACATATCCGACATGATGTGGGGTTAGGGTTAGCTAGATTGAGAGTTAATACAAGGATGTATATGCGTTACGGCGAGGGTGAGGGTTACGGGGAGGGTTAGGGTTAGAGTGAGGGTTAGGGTTAGGGTTAGAATGAGGGTTAGGGTTAGAGTGAGGGTTACGGCGAGGGTTAGGGTTGGTGTGAGGGTTACGGCGAGGGTTAGGGTTGGTGTGAGGGTTACAGCGAGGGTTAGGGTTAGGGTTAAGGCGAGGGATAGGGTTAGGTTTTCAGAAAATTAATAATATTTTATTTCACCTGACGTCTTTTAGAAATATTGAGAAACGCAATCCGATTTTGTGCTGAGAGTGATTCTTGGGTTAGGTTTTCTACGAAAACCTAAGCGCAATTCCCCATTGTTAAGCGAATGACGCGATAAGTGGTCGGTGCTTTTAAAACACATTTCGGCGACATTTGAAAACTATATCATCTTAAAACGTCCAAATTGAAACTTTGTTAAGGGATTATGATTTCTAATGACGATGTAAGCGAATGAAGTGTTGTAGGAGAAGGGTTGAAGCTTGTCGCCTGATTGATGCGACAGCTCGGCCTTTGTTTAATCGAATACTAAGTAATGACGTAAATGAGTTGTCTTTTGTGTTTGTTAATTTTGACAGATTTTTTTCAGTTTCTAGGTATTTGTAATGGCAGGGTATTGGACGTGTAGCGTGGTAAACAATAATTTGGGTGTGTGTATATTTTGGGGTTATATTATGAAAAATCTAATTTTTTTAAAAATAATAATGGTAGCATTGGTTGAGTTTTCTTTTGAGAAATTTGGTGGTCCTGAAAAGGACCGTTTGTGGAAGATACTGGCAAAGTGCAGTTTACTTTCCAGCAGCCTTCTGGGACTTCTTGGGGAGAAGAACAGCCTGGATGTTGGGCAGAACACCTCCCTGTGCGATGGTGACACCGGAGAGCAGTTTGTTCAACTCCTCGTCGTTCCTGATGGCCAGCTGCAAATGTCTGGGGATGATTCTGGTCTTCTTGTTGTCTCTGGCGGCGTTACCTGCCAACTCAAGAACCTCAGCTGCGAGGTACTCAAGGACGGCAGCCAGGTAGACTGGTGCACCGGCGCCGACACGCTCAGCATAGTTGCCTTTGCGGAGAAGACGGTGGATACGTCCGACGGGGAACTGAAGTCCAGCACGGGATGATCGGGACTTGGACTTGCCCTTCACTTTTCCTCCTTTACCACGGCCTGACATGATTGTTGTTCGTCTGTAGAGAGAGAGAGAACGAATAATCTAAATGATGATGATTACGGGGATTTAACGAGCGGTTTTCAGCGGAGCTGTTCTCCCACTCGGCATTAATAATCTAAAATCTTCTATTCCGCTTATATATAGGACAAAAGCGGCTCGAGATCGGCCAATGCGCTGTGTGCGCGCGCTCTGCCGCTTAAGGCGCGAGCTTCGTTTTCGAGCCGGTTTTCGAGCCGCTTTTCTTGTTTATAAGGGTTGCGAACCAATTCGCTCTCCACACTCACGCACTGCACGAGTAACTATCAACATGCCACCCAAGGTTAGTTCGAAGGGAGCCAAGAAGGCCGGTAAGGCAAAGGCCGCCCGTGTTGGCGGTGACAAAAAGAGGAGGAAGAAGAGGAAGGAAAGCTACAGCATCTACATCTACAAGGTGTTGAAACAGGTGCATCCCGACACCGGTATCAGCAGCAAGGCTATGTCCATCATGAACAGCTTTGTCAACGACATCTTCGAGAGAATCGCCGCTGAGGCCTCCCGTCTCGCCCACTACAACAAGCGATCCACCATCACCTCTCGGGAGATCCAGACCGCTGTCCGTCTCCTCCTCCCCGGTGAATTGGCTAAGCACGCCGTTTCTGAGGGTACCAAGGCTGTGACCAAGTACACCAGCTCTAAGTAAACTCCAGAAAGTTCACCTGAACTTACATAACGGTCCTTTTCAGGACCACCAAATATCTCAAAAGAGAACTTTATCAATGCTATACAAACCACTTAAATCACCTGCGCAATACCATACATCATTACACACGACTATGATCAAGAAATGATTGATCTAAACTTGTACTTATCCCCATGGTGAATGTTAACAGTAGCACAGTTTATTTATATCTGTCATAGAAATGGGATTATTTGTAACTTCATACCGTGAAAACACCACACACAGATTTAATTTATCAATTTACCGTACACTATTGTTTTAATAATTTAAAACCAAAAGTTGATAAGTTAGTCACACTTCATTCACTATCACAGACTTCAATAGCCTGTTGCATGCGTGACCCTTCTCCCCTTTGTTCTAAGCTTATATCTAATCAAACTGTCTGATTGATTCATTGATTGATTGATTAATAGATAATCAAACTAATTGGACATCTGATTGTTGCCATTAGGGTAGGGTATTACTCGATTGTATACAAAGCATACACATTATTATTACTATACTTTACTTTCTAAAATGTATTCATATGACTTATCGGCGGACATGGGTAATGATCGTAAAGGTATATAAGTATGAGAACGCAATTGCATTGATGCGAGTTTTCTTTTTTGATATTTGGTGGTCCTGAAAAGGACCGTTTGATTTTGGGTGAAAATCAAGTTTTCAACCTCCGAATCCGTAGAGGGTACGTCCTTGACGCTTCAGAGCATAGACGACGTCCATGGCGGTGACGGTCTTCCTCTTAGCGTGCTCGGTGTAGGTAACGGCATCACGGATGACGTTCTCAAGGAAAACCTTGAGTACTCCACGTGTCTCCTCGTAGATCAGACCGGAGATACGTTTGACACCACCTCTTCTTGCGAGACGACGGATTGCAGGCTTGGTGATACCCTGGATGTTATCACGCAACACCTTCCTGTGACGCTTAGCGCCCCCCTTTCCAAGACCCTTTCCTCCTTTACCACGTCCAGACATTGTTACTCAGAGAGAGATATCAACTGAATGATTTTTCCCGGCCTAAATGTCGCGCTTTTATACCACAGCGGAGCACCCTCGCTAAGAACTCGTTTAAGCGACGCTATGCTGAAGCCACGGCGGCGGGACAACGAGGCTTAACGCATGTAAATCATCTATTTCGACTAATGTGGGAATATCGTATAGTTTTGTTCAATAGGATGCATTTCAGTTCGAGCAGAATCGTTTTTAACGCGAACTGGTAATACTTAAATCTTATAAAAAATTATGACTTTAGAGAAACAAGATAATTAAAGATTTCCATTAAGACCACGATGGAGCAGACATAGCCTTTACAGTTGTCCGGTTAATCCGGTTTCAGCGAGCGAAGCGTGTGAAAGCAGCAGAAATCGGATTTACATCGCTTACAAAAACAACGACATTACCGGTTATGTTTATGCGCTCAGTTCGAGCGGAATAGTTTTTGGCGCGTAATAGGAACGTTTTTTTTTATTGAAAGGTATTGAATTAATGAAATTAGTGAAATTAAGTTTTAAAAGAAAGACTCGTTTTAACGCTCACTCTCGTTACGGGTATTCGAGTTTTCCGCGGGCTTTACTGTGGCCAATCGCGGTCTGCGCGGGGCGAATAAAACTGGTCACACAGAGTTTTTAGTCACAGTCTCACTTTGTGAATCGACATGGCACGTACTAAGCAAACCGCTCGTAAGTCTACTGGAGGCAAGGCCCCACGAAAGCAGCTGGCCACCAAGGCTGCTCGTAAGAGCGCCCCAGCTACCGGTGGAGTGAAGAAACCCCACAGATACAGGCCCGGAACCGTCGCTCTCCGAGAGATCCGTCGTTACCAGAAGAGCACCGAGCTTTTGATCAGGAAGCTGCCCTTCCAGCGTCTGGTCCGTGAAATCGCTCAGGACTTCAAGACCGATCTTCGCTTCCAGTCTTCTGCCGTCATGGCCCTTCAGGAGGCTTCCGAGGCCTACCTCGTCGGTCTCTTTGAGGACACCAACTTGTGCGCTATCCACGCCAAACGTGTCACCATCATGCCCAAGGACATCCAGCTGGCTCGTCGTATCCGTGGCGAGAGGGCTTAAGCGCTCGGTGTTCAAGACCCACCCTCATAACGGTCCTTTTCAGGACCACCAAATCTCAAAAAAGGAAACTTAAACCCAATGCTATAACTCTTATAGATGTTTTTATAAAAAAACTAGTTGAATAGATGCATAATGAAATAAAGCACACACACATGCATTATCGCCGCACATCGATACATGAATAATTTTGTTATAGGTAGGAAGTACACACACATATCCGACATGATGTGGGGTTAGGGTTAGCTAGATTGAGAGTTAATACAAGGATGTATATGCGTTACGGCGAGGGTGAGGGTTACGGGGAGGGTTAGGGTTAGAGTGAGGGTTAGGGTTAGGGTTAGAATGAGGGTTAGGGTTAGAGTGAGGGTTACGGCGAGGGTTAGGGTTGGTGTGAGGGTTACGGCGAGGGTTAGGGTTGGTGTGAGGGTTACAGCGAGGGTTAGGGTTAGGGTTAAGGCGAGGGATAGGGTTAGGTTTTCAGAAAATTAATAATATTTTATTTCACCTGACGTCTTTTAGAAATATTGAGAAACGCAATCCGATTTTGTGCTGAGAGTGATTCTTGGGTTAGGTTTTCTACGAAAACCTAAGCGCAATTCCCCATTGTTAAGCGAATGACGCGATAAGTGGTCGGTGCTTTTAAAACACATTTCGGCGACATTTGAAAACTATATCATCTTAAAACGTCCAAATTGAAACTTTGTTAAGGGATTATGATTTCTAATGACGATGTAAGCGAATGAAGTGTTGTAGGAGAAGGGTTGAAGCTTGTCGCCTGATTGATGCGACAGCTCGGCCTTTGTTTAATCGAATACTAAGTAATGACGTAAATGAGTTGTCTTTTGTGTTTGTTAATTTTGACAGATTTTTTTCAGTTTCTAGGTATTTGTAATGGCAGGGTATTGGACGTGTAGCGTGGTAAACAATAATTTGGGTGTGTGTATATTTTGGGGTTATATTATGAAAAATCTAATTTTTTTAAAAATAATAATGGTAGCATTGGTTGAGTTTTCTTTTGAGAAATTTGGTGGTCCTGAAAAGGACCGTTTGTGGAAGATACTGGCAAAGTGCAGTTTACTTTCCAGCAGCCTTCTGGGACTTCTTGGGGAGAAGAACAGCCTGGATGTTGGGCAGAACACCTCCCTGTGCGATGGTGACACCGGAGAGCAGTTTGTTCAACTCCTCGTCGTTCCTGATGGCCAGCTGCAAATGTCTGGGGATGATTCTGGTCTTCTTGTTGTCTCTGGCGGCGTTACC
Source organism: Gibbula magus (assembly GCA_936450465.1). Classification (NCBI taxonomy): domain Eukaryota; kingdom Metazoa; phylum Mollusca; class Gastropoda; order Trochida; family Trochidae; genus Gibbula; species Gibbula magus. The sequence goes on from OW388290.1 coordinate 104,258,923, forward strand.
TGCCAACTCAAGAACCTCAGCTGCGAGGTACTCAAGGACGGCAGCCAGGTAGACTGGTGCACCGGCGCCGACACGCTCAGCATAGTTGCCTTTGCGGAGAAGACGGTGGATACGTCCGACGGGGAACTGAAGTCCAGCACGGGATGATCGGGACTTGGACTTGCCCTTCACTTTTCCTCCTTTACCACGGCCTGACATGATTGTTGTTCGTCTGTAGAGAGAGAGAGAACGAATAATCTAAAATCTTCTATTCCGCTTATATATAGGACAAAAGCGGCTCGAGATCGGCCAATGCGCTGTGTGCGCGCGCTCTGCCGCTTAAGGCGCGAGCTTCGTTTTCGAGCCGGTTTTCGAGCCGCTTTTCTTGTTTATAAGGGTTGCGAACCAATTCGCTCTCCACACTCACGCACTGCACGAGTAACTATCAACATGCCACCCAAGGTTAGTTCGAAGGGAGCCAAGAAGGCCGGTAAGGCAAAGGCCGCCCGTGTTGGCGGTGACAAAAAGAGGAGGAAGAAGAGGAAGGAAAGCTACAGCATCTACATCTACAAGGTGTTGAAACAGGTGCATCCCGACACCGGTATCAGCAGCAAGGCTATGTCCATCATGAACAGCTTTGTCAACGACATCTTCGAGAGAATCGCCGCTGAGGCCTCCCGTCTCGCCCACTACAACAAGCGATCCACCATCACCTCTCGGGAGATCCAGACCGCTGTCCGTCTCCTCCTCCCCGGTGAATTGGCTAAGCACGCCGTTTCTGAGGGTACCAAGGCTGTGACCAAGTACACCAGCTCTAAGTAAACTCCAGAAAGTTCACCTGAACTTACATAACGGTCCTTTTCAGGACCACCAAATATCTCAAAAGAGAACTTTATCAATGCTATACAAACCACTTAAATCACCTGCGCAATACCATACATCATTACACACGACTATGATCAAGAAATGATTGATCTAAACTTGTACTTATCCCCATGGTGAATGTTAACAGTAGCACAGTTTATTTATATCTGTCATAGAAATGGGATTATTTGTAACTTCATACCGTGAAAACACCACACACAGATTTAATTTATCAATTTACCGTACACTATTGTTTTAATAATTTAAAACCAAAAGTTGATAAGTTAGTCACACTTCATTCACTATCACAGACTTCAATAGCCTGTTGCATGCGTGACCCTTCTCCCCTTTGTTCTAAGCTTATATCTAATCAAACTGTCTGATTGATTCATTGATTGATTGATTAATAGATAATCAAACTAATTGGACATCTGATTGTTGCCATTAGGGTAGGGTATTACTCGATTGTATACAAAGCATACACATTATTATTACTATACTTTACTTTCTAAAATGTATTCATATGACTTATCGGCGGACATGGGTAATGATCGTAAAGGTATATAAGTATGAGAACGCAATTGCATTGATGCGAGTTTTCTTTTTTGATATTTGGTGGTCCTGAAAAGGACCGTTTGATTTTGGGTGAAAATCAAGTTTTCAACCTCCGAATCCGTAGAGGGTACGTCCTTGACGCTTCAGAGCATAGACGACGTCCATGGCGGTGACGGTCTTCCTCTTAGCGTGCTCGGTGTAGGTAACGGCATCACGGATGACGTTCTCAAGGAAAACCTTGAGTACTCCACGTGTCTCCTCGTAGATCAGACCGGAGATACGTTTGACACCACCTCTTCTTGCGAGACGACGGATTGCAGGCTTGGTGATACCCTGGATGTTATCACGCAACACCTTCCTGTGACGCTTAGCGCCCCCCTTTCCAAGACCCTTTCCTCCTTTACCACGTCCAGACATTGTTACTCAGAGAGAGATATCAACTGAATGATTTTTCCCGGCCTAAATGTCGCGCTTTTATACCACAGCGGAGCACCCTCGCTAAGAACTCGTTTAAGCGACGCTATGCTGAAGCCACGGCGGCGGGACAACGAGGCTTAACGCATGTAAATCATCTATTTCGACTAATGTGGGAATATCGTATAGTTTTGTTCAATAGGATGCATTTCAGTTCGAGCAGAATCGTTTTTAACGCGAACTGGTAATACTTAAATCTTATAAAAAATTATGACTTTAGAGAAACAAGATAATTAAAGATTTCCATTAAGACCACGATGGAGCAGACATAGCCTTTACAGTTGTCCGGTTAATCCGGTTTCAGCGAGCGAAGCGTGTGAAAGCAGCAGAAATCGGATTTACATCGCTTACAAAAACAACGACATTACCGGTTATGTTTATGCGCTCAGTTCGAGCGGAATAGTTTTTGGCGCGTAATAGGAACGTTTTTTTTTATTGAAAGGTATTGAATTAATGAAATTAGTGAAATTAAGTTTTAAAAGAAAGACTCGTTTTAACGCTCACTCTCGTTACGGGTATTCGAGTTTTCCGCGGGCTTTACTGTGGCCAATCGCGGTCTGCGCGGGGCGAATAAAACTGGTCACACAGAGTTTTTAGTCACAGTCTCACTTTGTGAATCGACATGGCACGTACTAAGCAAACCGCTCGTAAGTCTACTGGAGGCAAGGCCCCACGAAAGCAGCTGGCCACCAAGGCTGCTCGTAAGAGCGCCCCAGCTACCGGTGGAGTGAAGAAACCCCACAGATACAGGCCCGGAACCGTCGCTCTCCGAGAGATCCGTCGTTACCAGAAGAGCACCGAGCTTTTGATCAGGAAGCTGCCCTTCCAGCGTCTGGTCCGTGAAATCGCTCAGGACTTCAAGACCGATCTTCGCTTCCAGTCTTCTGCCGTCATGGCCCTTCAGGAGGCTTCCGAGGCCTACCTCGTCGGTCTCTTTGAGGACACCAACTTGTGCGCTATCCACGCCAAACGTGTCACCATCATGCCCAAGGACATCCAGCTGGCTCGTCGTATCCGTGGCGAGAGGGCTTAAGCGCTCGGTGTTCAAGACCCACCCTCATAACGGTCCTTTTCAGGACCACCAAATCTCAAAAAAGGAAACTTAAACCCAATGCTATAACTCTTATAGATGTTTTTATAAAAAAACTAGTTGAATAGATGCATAATGAAATAAAGCACACACACATGCATTATCGCCGCACATCGATACATGAATAATTTTGTTATAGGTAGGAAGTACACACACATATCCGACATGATGTGGGGTTAGGGTTAGCTAGATTGAGAGTTAATACAAGGATGTATATGCGTTACGGCGAGGGTGAGGGTTACGGGGAGGGTTAGGGTTAGAGTGAGGGTTAGGGTTAGGGTTAGAATGAGGGTTAGGGTTAGAGTGAGGGTTACGGCGAGGGTTAGGGTTGGTGTGAGGGTTACGGCGAGGGTTAGGGTTGGTGTGAGGGTTACAGCGAGGGTTAGGGTTAGGGTTAAGGCGAGGGTTAGGGTTAGGTTTTCAGAAAATTAATAATATTTTATTTCACCTGACGTCTTTTAGAAATATTGAGAAACGCAATCCGATTTTGTGCTGAGAGTGATTCTTGGGTTAGGTTTTCTACGAAAACCTAAGCGCAATTCCCCATTGTTAAGCGAATGACGCGATAAGTGGTCGGTGCTTTTAAAACACATTTCGGCGACATTTGAAAACTATATCATCTTAAAACGTCCAAATTGAAACTTTGTTAAGGGATTATGATTTCTAATGACGATGTAAGCGAATGAAGTGTTGTAGGAGAAGGGTTGAAGCTTGTCGCCTGATTGATGCGACAGCTCGGCCTTTGTTTAATCGAATACTAAGTAATGACGTAAATGAGTTGTCTTTTGTGTTTGTTAATTTTGACAGATTTTTTTCAGTTTCTAGGTATTTGTAATGGCAGGGTATTGGACGTGTAGCGTGGTAAACAATAATTTGGGTGTGTGTATATTTTGGGGTTATATTATGAAAAATCTAATTTTTTTAAAAATAATAATGGTAGCATTGGTTGAGTTTTCTTTTGAGAAATTTGGTGGTCCTGAAAAGGACCGTTTGTGGAAGATACTGGCAAAGTGCAGTTTACTTTCCAGCAGCCTTCTGGGACTTCTTGGGGAGAAGAACAGCCTGGATGTTGGGCAGAACACCTCCCTGTGCGATGGTGACACCGGAGAGCAGTTTGTTCAACTCCTCGTCGTTCCTGATGGCCAGCTGCAAATGTCTGGGGATGATTCTGGTCTTCTTGTTGTCTCTGGCGGCGTTACCTGCCAACTCAAGAACCTCAGCTGCGAGGTACTCAAGGACGGCAGCCAGGTAGACTGGTGCACCGGCGCCGACACGCTCAGCATAGTTGCCTTTGCGGAGAAGACGGTGGATACGTCCGACGGGGAACTGAAGTCCAGCACGGGATGATCGGGACTTGGACTTGCCCTTCACTTTTCCTCCTTTACCACGGCCTGACATGATTGTTGTTCGTCTGTAGAGAGAGAGAGAACGAATAATCTAAAATCTTCTATTCCGCTTATATATAGGACAAAAGCGGCTCGAGATCGGCCAATGCGCTGTGTGCGCGCGCTCTGCCGCTTAAGGCGCGAGCTTCGTTTTCGAGCCGGTTTTCGAGCCGCTTTTCTTGTTTATAAGGGTTGCGAACCAATTCGCTCTCCACACTCACGCACTGCACGAGTAACTATCAACATGCCACCCAAGGTTAGTTCGAAGGGAGCCAAGAAGGCCGGTAAGGCAAAGGCCGCCCGTGTTGGCGGTGACAAAAAGAGGAGGAAGAAGAGGAAGGAAAGCTACAGCATCTACATCTACAAGGTGTTGAAACAGGTGCATCCCGACACCGGTATCAGCAGCAAGGCTATGTCCATCATGAACAGCTTTGTCAACGACATCTTCGAGAGAATCGCCGCTGAGGCCTCCCGTCTCGCCCACTACAACAAGCGATCCACCATCACCTCTCGGGAGATCCAGACCGCTGTCCGTCTCCTCCTCCCCGGTGAATTGGCTAAGCACGCCGTTTCTGAGGGTACCAAGGCTGTGACCAAGTACACCAGCTCTAAGTAAACTCCAGAAAGTTCACCTGAACTTACATAACGGTCCTTTTCAGGACCACCAAATATCTCAAAAGAGAACTTTATCAATGCTATACAAACCACTTAAATCACCTGCGCAATACCATACATCATTACACACGACTATGATCAAGAAATGATTGATCTAAACTTGTACTTATCCCCATGGTGAATGTTAACAGTAGCACAGTTTATTTATATCTGTCATAGAAATGGGATTATTTGTAACTTCATACCGTGAAAACACCACACACAGATTTAATTTATCAATTTACCGTACACTATTGTTTTAATAATTTAAAACCAAAAGTTGATAAGTTAGTCACACTTCATTCACTATCACAGACTTCAATAGCCTGTTGCATGCGTGACCCTTCTCCCCTTTGTTCTAAGCTTATATCTAATCAAACTGTCTGATTGATTCATTGATTGATTGATTAATAGATAATCAAACTAATTGGACATCTGATTGTTGCCATTAGGGTAGGGTATTACTCGATTGTATACAAAGCATACACATTATTATTACTATACTTTACTTTCTAAAATGTATTCATATGACTTATCGGCGGACATGGGTAATGATCGTAAAGGTATATAAGTATGAGAACGCAATTGCATTGATGCGAGTTTTCTTTTTTGATATTTGGTGGTCCTGAAAAGGACCGTTTGATTTTGGGTGAAAATCAAGTTTTCAACCTCCGAATCCGTAGAGGGTACGTCCTTGACGCTTCAGAGCATAGACGACGTCCATGGCGGTGACGGTCTTCCTCTTAGCGTGCTCGGTGTAGGTAACGGCATCACGGATGACGTTCTCAAGGAAAACCTTGAGTACTCCACGTGTCTCCTCGTAGATCAGACCGGAGATACGTTTGACACCACCTCTTCTTGCGAGACGACGGATTGCAGGCTTGGTGATACCCTGGATGTTATCACGCAACACCTTCCTGTGACGCTTAGCGCCCCCCTTTCCAAGACCCTTTCCTCCTTTACCACGTCCAGACATTGTTACTCAGAGAGAGATATCAACTGAATGATTTTTCCCGGCCTAAATGTCGCGCTTTTATACCACAGCGGAGCACCCTCGCTAAGAACTCGTTTAAGCGACGCTATGCTGAAGCCACGGCGGCGGGACAACGAGGCTTAACGCATGTAAATCATCTATTTCGACTAATGTGGGAATATCGTATAGTTTTGTTCAATAGGATGCATTTCAGTTCGAGCAGAATCGTTTTTAACGCGAACTGGTAATACTTAAATCTTATAAAAAATTATGACTTTAGAGAAACAAGATAATTAAAGATTTCCATTAAGACCACGATGGAGCAGACATAGCCTTTACAGTTGTCCGGTTAATCCGGTTTCAGCGAGCGAAGCGTGTGAAAGCAGCAGAAATCGGATTTACATCGCTTACAAAAACAACGACATTACCGGTTATGTTTATGCGCTCAGTTCGAGCGGAATAGTTTTTGGCGCGTAATAGGAACGTTTTTTTTTATTGAAAGGTATTGAATTAATGAAATTAGTGAAATTAAGTTTTAAAAGAAAGACTCGTTTTAACGCTCACTCTCGTTACGGGTATTCGAGTTTTCCGCGGGCTTTACTGTGGCCAATCGCGGTCTGCGCGGGGCGAATAAAACTGGTCACACAGAGTTTTTAGTCACAGTCTCACTTTGTGAATCGACATGGCACGTACTAAGCAAACCGCTCGTAAGTCTACTGGAGGCAAGGCCCCACGAAAGCAGCTGGCCACCAAGGCTGCTCGTAAGAGCGCCCCAGCTACCGGTGGAGTGAAGAAACCCCACAGATACAGGCCCGGAACCGTCGCTCTCCGAGAGATCCGTCGTTACCAGAAGAGCACCGAGCTTTTGATCAGGAAGCTGCCCTTCCAGCGTCTGGTCCGTGAAATCGCTCAGGACTTCAAGACCGATCTTCGCTTCCAGTCTTCTGCCGTCATGGCCCTTCAGGAGGCTTCCGAGGCCTACCTCGTCGGTCTCTTTGAGGACACCAACTTGTGCGCTATCCACGCCAAACGTGTCACCATCATGCCCAAGGACATCCAGCTGGCTCGTCGTATCCGTGGCGAGAGGGCTTAAGCGCTCGGTGTTCAAGACCCACCCTCATAACGGTCCTTTTCAGGACCACCAAATCTCAAAAAAGGAAACTTAAACCCAATGCTATAACTCTTATAGATGTTTTTATAAAAAAACTAGTTGAATAGATGCATAATGAAATAAAGCACACACACATGCATTATCGCCGCACATCGATACATGAATAATTTTGTTATAGGTAGGAAGTACACACACATATCCGACATGATGTGGGGTTAGGGTTAGCTAGATTGAGAGTTAATACAAGGATGTATATGCGTTACGGCGAGGGTGAGGGTTACGGGGAGGGTTAGGGTTAGAGTGAGGGTTAGGGTTAGGGTTAGAATGAGGGTTAGGGTTAGAGTGAGGGTTACGGCGAGGGTTAGGGTTGGTGTGAGGGTTACGGCGAGGGTTAGGGTTGGTGTGAGGGTTACAGCGAGGGTTAGGGTTAGGGTTAAGGCGAGGGATAGGGTTAGGTTTTCAGAAAATTAATAATATTTTATTTCACCTGACGTCTTTTAGAAATATTGAGAAACGCAATCCGATTTTGTGCTGAGAGTGATTCTTGGGTTAGGTTTTCTACGAAAACCTAAGCGCAATTCCCCATTGTTAAGCGAATGACGCGATAAGTGGTCGGTGCTTTTAAAACACATTTCGGCGACATTTGAAAACTATATCATCTTAAAACGTCCAAATTGAAACTTTGTTAAGGGATTATGATTTCTAATGACGATGTAAGCGAATGAAGTGTTGTAGGAGAAGGGTTGAAGCTTGTCGCCTGATTGATGCGACAGCTCGGCCTTTGTTTAATCGAATACTAAGTAATGACGTAAATGAGTTGTCTTTTGTGTTTGTTAATTTTGACAGATTTTTTTCAGTTTCTAGGTATTTGTAATGGCAGGGTATTGGACGTGTAGCGTGGTAAACAATAATTTGGGTGTGTGTATATTTTGGGGTTATATTATGAAAAATCTAATTTTTTTAAAAATAATAATGGTAGCATTGGTTGAGTTTTCTTTTGAGAAATTTGGTGGTCCTGAAAAGGACCGTTTGTGGAAGATACTGGCAAAGTGCAGTTTACTTTCCAGCAGCCTTCTGGGACTTCTTGGGGAGAAGAACAGCCTGGATGTTGGGCAGAACACCTCCCTGTGCGATGGTGACACCGGAGAGCAGTTTGTTCAACTCCTCGTCGTTCCTGATGGCCAGCTGCAAATGTCTGGGGATGATTCTGGTCTTCTTGTTGTCTCTGGCGGCGTTACCTGCCAACTCAAGAACCTCAGCTGCGAGGTACTCAAGGACGGCAGCCAGGTAGACTGGTGCACCGGCGCCGACACGCTCAGCATAGTTGCCTTTGCGGAGAAGACGGTGGATACGTCCGACGGGGAACTGAAGTCCAGCACGGGATGATCGGGACTTGGACTTGCCCTTCACTTTTCCTCCTTTACCACGGCCTGACATGATTGTTGTTCGTCTGTAGAGAGAGAGAGAACGAATAATCTAAAATCTTCTATTCCGCTTATATATAGGACAAAAGCGGCTCGAGATCGGCCAATGCGCTGTGTGCGCGCGCTCTGCCGCTTAAGGCGCGAGCTTCGTTTTCGAGCCGGTTTTCGAGCCGCTTTTCTTGTTTATAAGGGTTGCGAACCAATTCGCTCTCCACACTCACGCACTGCACGAGTAACTATCAACATGCCACCCAAGGTTAGTTCGAAGGGAGCCAAGAAGGCCGGTAAGGCAAAGGCCGCCCGTGTTGGCGGTGACAAAAAGAGGAGGAAGAAGAGGAAGGAAAGCTACAGCATCTACATCTACAAGGTGTTGAAACAGGTGCATCCCGACACCGGTATCAGCAGCAAGGCTATGTCCATCATGAACAGCTTTGTCAACGACATCTTCGAGAGAATCGCCGCTGAGGCCTCCCGTCTCGCCCACTACAACAAGCGATCCACCATCACCTCTCGGGAGATCCAGACCGCTGTCCGTCTCCTCCTCCCCGGTGAATTGGCTAAGCACGCCGTTTCTGAGGGTACCAAGGCTGTGACCAAGTACACCAGCTCTAAGTAAACTCCAGAAAGTTCACCTGAACTTACATAACGGTCCTTTTCAGGACCACCAAATATCTCAAAAGAGAACTTTATCAATGCTATACAAACCACTTAAATCACCTGCGCAATACCATACATCATTACACACGACTATGATCAAGAAATGATTGATCTAAACTTGTACTTATCCCCATGGTGAATGTTAACAGTAGCACAGTTTATTTATATCTGTCATAGAAATGGGATTATTTGTAACTTCATACCGTGAAAACACCACACACAGATTTAATTTATCAATTTACCGTACACTATTGTTTTAATAATTTAAAACCAAAAGTTGATAAGTTAGTCACACTTCATTCACTATCACAGACTTCAATAGCCTGTTGCATGCGTGACCCTTCTCCCCTTTGTTCTAAGCTTATATCTAATCAAACTGTCTGATTGATTCATTGATTGATTGATTAATAGATAATCAAACTAATTGGACATCTGATTGTTGCCATTAGGGTAGGGTATTACTCGATTGTATACAAAGCATACACATTATTATTACTATACTTTACTTTCTAAAATGTATTCATATGACTTATCGGCGGACATGGGTAATGATCGTAAAGGTATATAAGTATGAGAACGCAATTGCATTGATGCGAGTTTTCTTTTTTGATATTTGGTGGTCCTGAAAAGGACCGTTTGATTTTGGGTGAAAATCAAGTTTTCAACCTCCGAATCCGTAGAGGGTACGTCCTTGACGCTTCAGAGCATAGACGACGTCCATGGCGGTGACGGTCTTCCTCTTAGCGTGCTCGGTGTAGGTAACGGCATCACGGATGACGTTCTCAAGGAAAACCTTGAGTACTCCACGTGTCTCCTCGTAGATCAGACCGGAGATACGTTTGACACCACCTCTTCTTGCGAGACGACGGATTGCAGGCTTGGTGATACCCTGGATGTTATCACGCAACACCTTCCTGTGACGCTTAGCGCCCCCCTTTCCAAGACCCTTTCCTCCTTTACCACGTCCAGACATTGTTACTCAGAGAGAGATATCAACTGAATGATTTTTCCCGGCCTGTCTGTGATTAGGTGTTTTACGTCGCCTTCGCCCGTCAGGCATTTCGGCAGACGAGGGGCCATCCCCCTGCATGGACGCTTGATTGAATGGCGCGGGCCTTGATTGGCTGTGGACAATGACTGTAGTGGTCAAGTCGTTGAGGGGTCCCGCCTGGGGACGCGTGGCAAAGTTGGGGGGGGGGTGCTTCTGTTCGCCTTGTGGGTACTAGCTGATAAAGTCTCGCAGTACTGGGTCGATGTGTCCAACGTGTAGGGTATAGCTAAAGAGTATCTGTCCCAAGATGTTCTGTTTTAGGTTCGGGAACCTTCCCGATCCAATGTTTACGTCTACTTGCTTGAGTAGTCTGACGACCTTGTGGGCTGGTACTTGAATTAGTTTCTCCACGTTGGTTTGGAGGTTGGTGACTTTCACCTTGAAGGGGCCTGTTAACACTCCCGTTGTAGGTAATAGGGTTAGCCTGTGTTTAGAGTCTGCAGAGTCAACTTCTAGTGGAGAGTCCCGTCGGAAACGATCAAAGAACTCCATTGGTATCTTTTTGCTGTCCTCTGAGTCACTGGGTCCTGTATTCTCTGTTGTCTCAACGGTAGTGCTAGGTGGGGCCGGGGTCGAGAAGAGAGGTGGTTCACTTTCAGTAGGGTTTTCTGTTAAAGTAGATTTCCTTTTCTTCTTGACTTGTACTACCCTTCGTGGGGCAGGTGCGTTACCCCCTGTACTGGGGGGTGGTGCTCTGTTGAGTGTACCCTGAGTTTGAGGTTCAGGGGGTGGTGTCGCAGGGGTAGCGACAGACGTCCTGATAGCTGGGGTGGCTTCCTGGACGGTAGCTGTTGGGGGTGTAATATCCTTTACAGCTGTTGGAATTGTGTTTCCATTTGGAACGGATGGAGTTGGCGAAGTATCCATGTCTGTTCCGTGTGGTCCGACTGGTGAGAGTAGACAAGTCTCAGAGTATGAGGTGTCCTCTGGGTCGGGGGTGGTAGGCCGATTGTGAGACATACTAGTATGAGGGGATACAGGGGAGTCCCGGGAACGTTGAGCGTTCCGTTTCTTCCCCCGCACCTTTCTCTTACTGTAGTCAAAAACGATGGTAATGGCTACCTTGTTGTCGCTAAGTCGACTTGTGGTGTAGAAATTATCTACTAGATAACCCATGCAGGGTCTCAGTGCATCCACGAGAGGTCTGGGGAGACATTTCTCGAGGTTTAGTGGAGTATACATCCTGTGCGAGGTAGTCCAAGTGTTTGAATTCTCTGGGGTTGAGAAATCCAATATGGCGCAGGTCCTCTGTGCTTGATACGTGTGACCGCTTCAAGCTGTGAATTTGAATCTTTTTCCCGGCCTAAATGTCGCGCTTTTATACCACAGCGGAGCACCCTCGCTAAGAACTCGTTTAAGCGACGCTATGCTGAAGCCACGGCGGCGGGACAACGAGGCTTAACGCATGTAAATCATCTATTTCGACTAATGTGGGAATATCGTATAGTTTTGTTCAATAGGATGCATTTCAGTTCGAGCAGAATCGTTTTTAACGCGAACTGGTAATACTTAAATCTTATAAAAAATTATGACTTTAGAGAAACAAGATAATTAAAGATTTCCATTAAGACCACGATGGAGCAGACATAGCCTTTACAGTTGTCCGGTTAATCCGGTTTCAGCGAGCGAAGCGTGTGAAAGCAGCAGAAATCGGATTTACATCGCTTACAAAAACAACGACATTACCGGTTATGTTTATGCGCTCAGTTCGAGCGGAATAGTTTTTGGCGCGTAATAGGAACGTTTTTTTTTATTGAAAGGTATTGAATTAATGAAATTAGTGAAATTAAGTTTTAAAAGAAAGACTCGTTTTAACGCTCACTCTCGTTACGGGTATTCGAGTTTTCCGCGGGCTTTACTGTGGCCAATCGCGGTCTGCGCGGGGCGAATAAAACTGGTCACACAGAGTTTTTAGTCACAGTCTCACTTTGTGAATCGACATGGCACGTACTAAGCAAACCGCTCGTAAGTCTACTGGAGGCAAGGCCCCACGAAAGCAGCTGGCCACCAAGGCTGCTCGTAAGAGCGCCCCAGCTACCGGTGGAGTGAAGAAACCCCACAGATACAGGCCCGGAACCGTCGCTCTCCGAGAGATCCGTCGTTACCAGAAGAGCACCGAGCTTTTGATCAGGAAGCTGCCCTTCCAGCGTCTGGTCCGTGAAATCGCTCAGGACTTCAAGACCGATCTTCGCTTCCAGTCTTCTGCCGTCATGGCCCTTCAGGAGGCTTCCGAGGCCTACCTCGTCGGTCTCTTTGAGGACACCAACTTGTGCGCTATCCACGCCAAACGTGTCACCATCATGCCCAAGGACATCCAGCTGGCTCGTCGTATCCGTGGCGAGAGGGCTTAAGCGCTCGGTGTTCAAGACCCACCCTCATAACGGTCCTTTTCAGGACCACCAAATCTCAAAAAAGGAAACTTAAACCCAATGCTATAACTCTTATAGATGTTTTTATAAAAAAACTAGTTGAATAGATGCATAATGAAATAAAGCACACACACATGCATTATCGCCGCACATCGATACATGAATAATTTTGTTATAGGTAGGAAGTACACACACATATCCGACATGATGTGGGGTTAGGGTTAGCTAGATTGAGAGTTAATACAAGGATGTATATGCGTTACGGCGAGGGTGAGGGTTACGGGGAGGGTTAGGGTTAGAGTGAGGGTTAGGGTTAGGGTTAGAATGAGGGTTAGGGTTAGAGTGAGGGTTACGGCGAGGGTTAGGGTTGGTGTGAGGGTTACGGCGAGGGTTAGGGTTGGTGTGAGGGTTACAGCGAGGGTTAGGGTTAGGGTTAAGGCGAGGGATAGGGTTAGGTTTTCAGAAAATTAATAATATTTTATTTCACCTGACGTCTTTTAGAAATATTGAGAAACGCAATCCGATTTTGTGCTGAGAGTGATTCTTGGGTTAGGTTTTCTACGAAAACCTAAGCGCAATTCCCCATTGTTAAGCGAATGACGCGATAAGTGGTCGGTGCTTTTAAAACACATTTCGGCGACATTTGAAAACTATATCATCTTAAAACGTCCAAATTGAAACTTTGTTAAGGGATTATGATTTCTAATGACGATGTAAGCGAATGAAGTGTTGTAGGAGAAGGGTTGAAGCTTGTCGCCTGATTGATGCGACAGCTCGGCCTTTGTTTAATCGAATACTAAGTAATGACGTAAATGAGTTGTCTTTTGTGTTTGTTAATTTTGACAGATTTTTTTCAGTTTCTAGGTATTTGTAATGGCAGGGTATTGGACGTGTAGCGTGGTAAACAATAATTTGGGTGTGTGTATATTTTGGGGTTATATTATGAAAAATCTAATTTTTTTAAAAATAATAATGGTAGCATTGGTTGAGTTTTCTTTTGAGAAATTTGGTGGTCCTGAAAAGGACCGTTTGTGGAAGATACTGGCAAAGTGCAGTTTACTTTCCAGCAGCCTTCTGGGACTTCTTGGGGAGAAGAACAGCCTGGATGTTGGGCAGAACACCTCCCTGTGCGATGGTGACACCGGAGAGCAGTTTGTTCAACTCCTCGTCGTTCCTGATGGCCAGCTGCAAATGTCTGGGGATGATTCTGGTCTTCTTGTTGTCTCTGGCGGCGTTACCTGCCAACTCAAGAACCTCAGCTGCGAGGTACTCAAGGACGGCAGCCAGGTAGACTGGTGCACCGGCGCCGACACGCTCAGCATAGTTGCCTTTGCGGAGAAGACGGTGGATACGTCCGACGGGGAACTGAAGTCCAGCACGGGATGATCGGGACTTGGACTTGCCCTTCACTTTTCCTCCTTTACCACGGCCTGACATGATTGTTGTTCGTCTGTAGAGAGAGAGAGAACGAATAATCTAAAATCTTCTATTCCGCTTATATATAGGACAAAAGCGGCTCGAGATCGGCCAATGCGCTGTGTGCGCGCGCTCTGCCGCTTAAGGCGCGAGCTTCGTTTTCGAGCCGGTTTTCGAGCCGCTTTTCTTGTTTATAAGGGTTGCGAACCAATTCGCTCTCCACACTCACGCACTGCACGAGTAACTATCAACATGCCACCCAAGGTTAGTTCGAAGGGAGCCAAGAAGGCCGGTAAGGCAAAGGCCGCCCGTGTTGGCGGTGACAAAAAGAGGAGGAAGAAGAGGAAGGAAAGCTACAGCATCTACATCTACAAGGTGTTGAAACAGGTGCATCCCGACACCGGTATCAGCAGCAAGGCTATGTCCATCATGAACAGCTTTGTCAACGACATCTTCGAGAGAATCGCCGCTGAGGCCTCCCGTCTCGCCCACTACAACAAGCGATCCACCATCACCTCTCGGGAGATCCAGACCGCTGTCCGTCTCCTCCTCCCCGGTGAATTGGCTAAGCACGCCGTTTCTGAGGGTACCAAGGCTGTGACCAAGTACACCAGCTCTAAGTAAACTCCAGAAAGTTCACCTGAACTTACATAACGGTCCTTTTCAGGACCACCAAATATCTCAAAAGAGAACTTTATCAATGCTATACAAACCACTTAAATCACCTGCGCAATACCATACATCATTACACACGACTATGATCAAGAAATGATTGATCTAAACTTGTACTTATCCCCATGGTGAATGTTAACAGTAGCACAGTTTATTTATATCTGTCATAGAAATGGGATTATTTGTAACTTCATACCGTGAAAACACCACACACAGATTTAATTTATCAATTTACCGTACACTATTGTTTTAATAATTTAAAACCAAAAGTTGATAAGTTAGTCACACTTCATTCACTATCACAGACTTCAATAGCCTGTTGCATGCGTGACCCTTCTCCCCTTTGTTCTAAGCTTATATCTAATCAAACTGTCTGATTGATTCATTGATTGATTGATTAATAGATAATCAAACTAATTGGACATCTGATTGTTGCCATTAGGGTAGGGTATTACTCGATTGTATACAAAGCATACACATTATTATTACTATACTTTACTTTCTAAAATGTATTCATATGACTTATCGGCGGACATGGGTAATGATCGTAAAGGTATATAAGTATGAGAACGCAATTGCATTGATGCGAGTTTTCTTTTTTGATATTTGGTGGTCCTGAAAAGGACCGTTTGATTTTGGGTGAAAATCAAGTTTTCAACCTCCGAATCCGTAGAGGGTACGTCCTTGACGCTTCAGAGCATAGACGACGTCCATGGCGGTGACGGTCTTCCTCTTAGCGTGCTCGGTGTAGGTAACGGCATCACGGATGACGTTCTCAAGGAAAACCTTGAGTACTCCACGTGTCTCCTCGTAGATCAGACCGGAGATACGTTTGACACCACCTCTTCTTGCGAGACGACGGATTGCAGGCTTGGTGATACCCTGGATGTTATCACGCAACACCTTCCTGTGACGCTTAGCGCCCCCCTTTCCAAGACCCTTTCCTCCTTTACCACGTCCAGACATTGTTACTCAGAGAGAGATATCAACTGAATGATTTTTCCCGGCCTAAATGTCGCGCTTTTATACCACAGCGGAGCACCCTCGCTAAGAACTCGTTTAAGCGACGCTATGCTGAAGCCACGGCGGCGGGACAACGAGGCTTAACGCATGTAAATCATCTATTTCGACTAATGTGGGAATATCGTATAGTTTTGTTCAATAGGATGCATTTCAGTTCGAGCAGAATCGTTTTTAACGCGAACTGGTAATACTTAAATCTTATAAAAAATTATGACTTTAGAGAAACAAGATAATTAAAGATTTCACTGGGTCGATGTGTCCAACGTGTAGGGTATAGCTAAAGAGTATCTGTCCCAAGATGTTCTGTTTTAGGTTCGGGAACCTTCCCGATCCAATGTTTACGTCTACTTGCTTGAGTAGTCTGACGACCTTGTGGGCTGGTACTTGAATTAGTTTCTCCACGTTGGTTTGGAGGTTGGTGACTTTCACCTTGAAGGGGCCTGTTAACACTCCCGTTGTAGGTAATAGGGTTAGCCTGTGTTTAGAGTCTGCAGAGTCAACTTCTAGTGGAGAGTCCCGTCGGAAACGATCAAAGAACTCCATTGGTATCTTTTTGCTGTCCTCTGAGTCACTGGGTCCTGTATTCTCTGTTGTCTCAACGGTAGTGCTAGGTGGGGCCGGGGTCGAGAAGAGAGGTGGTTCACTTTCAGTAGGGTTTTCTGTTAAAGTAGATTTCCTTTTCTTCTTGACTTGTACTACCCTTCGTGGGGCAGGTGCGTTACCCCCTGTGCTGGGGGGTGGTGCTCTGTTGAGTGTACCCTGAGTTTGAGGTTCAGGGGGTGGTGTCGCAGGGGTAGCGACAGACGTCCTGATAGCTGGGGTGGCTTCCTGGACGGTAGCTGTTGGGGGTGTAATATCCTTTACAGCTGTTGGAATTGTGTTTCCATTTGGAACGGATGGAGTTGGCGAAGTATCCATGTCTGTTCCGTGTGGTCCGACTGGTGAGAGTAGACAAGTCTCAGAGTATGAGGTGTCCTCTGGGTCGGGGGTGGTAGGCCGATTGTGAGACATACTAGTATGAGGGGATACAGGGGAGTCCCGGGAACGTTGAGCGTTCCGTTTCTTCCCCCGCACCTTTCTCTTACTGTAGTCAAAAACGATGGTAATGGCTACCTTGTTGTCGCTAAGTCGACTTGTGGTGTAGAAATTATCTACTAGATAACCCATGCAGGGTCTCAGTGCATCCACGAGAGGTCTGGGGAGACATTTCTCGAGGTTTAGTGGAGTATACATCCTGTGCGAGGTAGTCCAAGTGTTTGAATTCTCTGGGGTTGAGAAATCCAATATGGCGCAGGTCCTCTGTGCTTGATACGTGTGACCGCTTCAAGCTGTGAATTTCTTTTTCCCGGCCTAAATGTCGCGCTTTTATACCACAGCGGAGCACCCTCGCTAAGAACTCGTTTAAGCGACGCTATGCTGAAGCCACGGCGGCGGGACAACGAGGCTTAACGCATGTAAATCATCTATTTCGACTAATGTGGGAATATCGTATAGTTTTGTTCAATAGGATGCATTTCAGTTCGAGCAGAATCGTTTTTAACGCGAACTGGTAATACTTAAATCTTATAAAAAATTATGACTTTAGAGAAACAAGATAATTAAAGATTTCCATTAAGACCACGATGGAGCAGACATAGCCTTTACAGTTGTCCGGTTAATCCGGTTTCAGCGAGCGAAGCGTGTGAAAGCAGCAGAAATCGGATTTACATCGCTTACAAAAACAACGACATTACCGGTTATGTTTATGCGCTCAGTTCGAGCGGAATAGTTTTTGGCGCGTAATAGGAACGTTTTTTTTTATTGAAAGGTATTGAATTAATGAAATTAGTGAAATTAAGTTTTAAAAGAAAGACTCGTTTTAACGCTCACTCTAGTTACGGGTATTCGAGTTTTCCGCGGGCTTTACTGTGGCCAATCGCGGTCTGCGCGGGGCGAATAAAACTGGTCACACAGAGTTTTTAGTCACAGTCTCACTTTGTGAATCGACATGGCACGTACTAAGCAAACCGCTCGTAAGTCTACTGGAGGCAAGGCCCCACGAAAGCAGCTGGCCACCAAGGCTGCTCGTAAGAGCGCCCCAGCTACCGGTGGAGTGAAGAAACCCCACAGATACAGGCCCGGAACCGTCGCTCTCCGAGAGATCCGTCGTTACCAGAAGAGCACCGAGCTTTTGATCAGGAAGCTGCCCTTCCAGCGTCTGGTCCGTGAAATCGCTCAGGACTTCAAGACCGATCTTCGCTTCCAGTCTTCTGCCGTCATGGCCCTTCAGGAGGCTTCCGAGGCCTACCTCGTCGGTCTCTTTGAGGACACCAACTTGTGCGCTATCCACGCCAAACGTGTCACCATCATGCCCAAGGACATCCAGCTGGCTCGTCGTATCCGTGGCGAGAGGGCTTAAGCGCTCGGTGTTCAAGACCCACCCTCATAACGGTCCTTTTCAGGACCACCAAATTTCAAAAAAGGAAACTTAAACCCAATGCTATAACTCTTAGATGTTTTTATAAAAAAAAACTAGTTGAATAGATGCATAATGAAATAAAGCGCACACACACATGCATTATCGCCGCACATCGATACATGAATAATTTTGTTAAAGGTAGGAAGTACACACACATATCCGACATGATGTGGGATTAGGGTTAGCTAGATTGAGAGTTAATACAAGGATGTATATGCGTTACGGCGAGGGTGAGGGTTACGGCGAGGGTGAGGGTTAGGGTTAGAATGAGGGTTAGGGTTAGAGTGAGGGTTACGGCGAGGGTTAGGGTTACGGCGAGGGTTAGGGTTAGAATGAGGGTTAGGGTTAGAGTGAGGGTTACGGCGAGGGTTAGGGTTGGTGTGAGGGTTACAGCGAGGGTTAGGGTTAGGGTTAAGGCGAGGGTTAGGGTTAGGTTTTCAGAAAATTAATAATATTTTATTTCACCTGACGTCTTTTAGAAATATTGAGAAACGCAATCCGATTTTGTGCTGAGAGTGATTCTTGGGTTAGGTTTTCTACGAAAACCTAAGCGCAATTCCCCATTGTTAAGCGAATGACGCGATAAGTGGTCGGTGCTTTTAAAACACATTTCGGCGACATTTGAAAACTATATCATCTTAAAACGTCCAAATTGAAACTTTGTTAAGGGATTATGATTTCTAATGACGATGTAAGCGAATGAAGTGTTGTAGGAGAAGGGTTGAAGCTTGTCGCCTGATTGATGCGACAGCTCGGCCTTTGTTTAATCGAATACTAAGTAATGACGTAAATGAGTTGTCTTTTGTGTTTGTTAATTTTGACAGATTTTTTTCAGTTTCTAGGTATTTGTAATGGCAGGGTATTGGACGTGTAGCGTGGTAAACAATAATTTGGGTGTGTGTATATTTTGGGGTTATATTATGAAAAATCTAATTTTTTTAAAAACATATAATGGTAGCATTGGTTGAGTTTTCTTTTGAGAAATTTGGTGGTCCTGAAAAGGACCGTTTGTGGAAGATACTGGCAAAGTGCAGTTTACTTTCCAGCAGCCTTCTGGGACTTCTTGGGGAGAAGAACAGCCTGGATGTTGGGCAGAACACCTCCCTGTGCGATGGTGACACCGGAGAGCAGTTTGTTCAACTCCTCGTCGTTCCTGATGGCCAGCTGCAAATGTCTGGGGATGATTCTGGTCTTCTTGTTGTCTCTGGCGGCGTTACCTGCCAACTCAAGAACCTCAGCTGCGAGGTACTCAAGGACGGCAGCCAGGTAGACTGGTGCACCGGCGCCGACACGCTCAGCATAGTTGCCTTTGCGGAGAAGACGGTGGATACGTCCGACGGGGAACTGAAGTCCAGCACGGGATGATCGGGACTTGGACTTGCCCTTTACTTTTCCTCCTTTACCACGGCCTGACATGATTGTTGTTCGTCTGTAGAGAGAGAGAGAACGAATAATCTAAAATCTTCTATTCCGCTTATATATAGGACAAAAGCGGCTCGAGATCGGCCAATGCGCTGTGTGCGCGCGCTCTGCCGCTTAAGGCGCGAGCTTCGTTTTCGAGCCGGTTTTCGAGCCGCTTTTCTTGTTTATAAGGGTTGCGAACCAATTCGCTCTCCACACTCACGCACTGCACGAGTAACTATCAACATGCCACCCAAGGTTAGTTCGAAGGGAGCCAAGAAGGCCGGTAAGGCAAAGGCCGCCCGTGTTGGCGGTGACAAAAAGAGGAGGAAGAAGAGGAAGGAAAGCTACAGCATCTACATCTACAAGGTGTTGAAACAGGTGCATCCCGACACCGGTATCAGCAGCAAGGCTATGTCCATCATGAACAGCTTTGTCAACGACATCTTCGAGAGAATCGCCGCTGAGGCCTCCCGTCTCGCCCACTACAACAAGCGATCCACCATCACCTCTCGGGAGATCCAGACCGCTGTCCGTCTCCTCCTCCCCGGTGAATTGGCTAAGCACGCCGTTTCTGAGGGTACCAAGGCTGTGACCAAGTACACCAGCTCTAAGTAAACTCCAGAAAGTTCACCTGAACTTACATAACGGTCCTTTTCAGGACCACCAAATATCTCAAAAGAGAACTTTATCAATGCTATACAAACCACTTAAATCACCTGCGCAATACCATACATCATTACACACGACTATGATCAAGAAATGATTGATCTAAACTTGTACTTATCCCCATGGTGAATGTTAACAGTAGCACAGTTTATTTATATCTGTCATAGAAATGGGATTATTTGTAACTTCATACCGTGAAAACACCACACACAGATTTAATTTATCAATTTACCGTACACTATTGTTTTAATAATTTAAAACCAAAAGTTGATAAGTTAGTCACACTTCATTCACTATCACAGACTTCAATAGCCTGTTGCATGCGTGACCCTTCTCCCCTTTGTTCTAAGCTTATATCTAATCAAACTGTCTGATTGATTCATTGATTGATTGATTAATAGATAATCAAACTAATTGGACATCTGATTGTTGCCATTAGGGTAGGGTATTACTCGATTGTATACAAAGCATACACATTATTATTACTATACTTTACTTTCTAAAATGTATTCATATGACTTATCGGCGGACATGGGTAATGATCGTAAAGGTATATAAGTATGAGAACGCAATTGCATTGATGCGAGTTTTCTTTTTTGATATTTGGTGGTCCTGAAAAGGACCGTTTGATTTTGGGTGAAAATCAAGTTTTCAACCTCCGAATCCGTAGAGGGTACGTCCTTGACGCTTCAGAGCATAGACGACGTCCATGGCGGTGACGGTCTTCCTCTTAGCGTGCTCGGTGTAGGTAACGGCATCACGGATGACGTTCTCAAGGAAAACCTTGAGTACTCCACGTGTCTCCTCGTAGATCAGACCGGAGATACGTTTGACACCACCTCTTCTTGCGAGACGACGGATTGCAGGCTTGGTGATACCCTGGATGTTATCACGCAACACCTTCCTGTGACGCTTAGCGCCCCCCTTTCCAAGACCCTTTCCTCCTTTACCACGTCCAGACATTGTTACTCAGAGAGAGATATCAACTGAATGATTTTTCCCGGCCTAAATGTCGCGCTTTTATACCACAGCGGAGCACCCTCGCTAAGAACTCGTTTAAGCGACGCTATGCTGAAGCCACGGCGGCGGGACAACGAGGCTTAACGCATGTAAATCATCTATTTCGACTAATGTGGGAATATCGTATAGTTTTGTTCAATAGGATGCATTTCAGTTCGAGCAGAATCGTTTTTAACGCGAACTGGTAATACTTAAATCTTATAAAAAATTATGACTTTAGAGAAACAAGATAATTAAAGATTTCCATTAAGACCACGATGGAGCAGACATAGCCTTTACAGTTGTCCGGTTAATCCGGTTTCAGCGAGCGAAGCGTGTGAAAGCAGCAGAAATCGGATTTACATCGCTTACAAAAACAACGACATTACCGGTTATGTTTATGCGCTCAGTTCGAGCGGAATAGTTTTTGGCGCGTAATAGGAACGTTTTTTTTTATTGAAAGGTATTGAATTAATGAAATTAGTGAAATTAAGTTTTAAAAGAAAGACTCGTTTTAACGCTCACTCTAGTTACGGGTATTCGAGTTTTCCCGCGGGCTTTACTGTGGCCAATCGCGGTCTGCGCGGGGCGAATAAAACTGGTCACACAGAGTTTTTAGTCACAGTCTCACTTTGTGAATCGACATGGCACGTACTAAGCAAACCGCTCGTAAGTCTACTGGAGGCAAGGCCCCACGAAAGCAGCTGGCCACCAAGGCTGCTCGTAAGAGCGCCCCAGCTACCGGTGGAGTGAAGAAACCCCACAGATACAGGCCCGGAACCGTCGCTCTCCGAGAGATCCGTCGTTACCAGAAGAGCACCGAGCTTTTGATCAGGAAGCTGCCCTTCCAGCGTCTGGTCCGTGAAATCGCTCAGGACTTCAAGACCGATCTTCGCTTCCAGTCTTCTGCCGTCATGGCCCTTCAGGAGGCTTCCGAGGCCTACCTCGTCGGTCTCTTTGAGGACACCAACTTGTGCGCTATCCACGCCAAACGTGTCACCATCATGCCCAAGGACATCCAGCTGGCTCGTCGTATCCGTGGCGAGAGGGCTTAAGCGCTCGGTGTTCAAGACCCACCCTCATAACGGTCCTTTTCAGGACCACCAAATTTCAAAAAAGGAAACTTAAACCCAATGCTATAACTCTTAGATGTTTTTATAAAAAAAAACTAGTTGAATAGATGCATAATGAAATAAAGCGCACACACACATGCATTATCGCCGCACATCGATACATGAATAATTTTGTTAAAGGTAGGAAGTACACACACATATCCGACATGATGTGGGATTAGGGTTAGCTAGATTGAGAGTTAATACAAGGATGTATATGCGTTACGGCGAGGGTGAGGGTTACGGCGAGGGTGAGGGTTAGGGTTAGAATGAGGGTTAGGGTTAGAGTGAGGGTTACGGCGAGGGTTAGGGTTACGGCGAGGGTTAGGGTTAGAATGAGGGTTAGGGTTAGAGTGAGGGTTACGGCGAGGGTTAGGGTTGGTGTGAGGGTTACAGCGAGGGTTAGGGTTAGGGTTAAGGCGAGGGTTAGGGTTAGGTTTTCAGAAAATTAATAATATTTTATTTCACCTGACGTCTTTTAGAAATATTGAGAAACGCAATCCGATTTTGTGCTGAGAGTGATTCTTGGGTTAGGTTTTCTACGAAAACCTAAGCGCAATTCCCCATTGTTAAGCGAATGACGCGATAAGTGGTCGGTGCTTTTAAAACACATTTCGGCGACATTTGAAAACTATATCATCTTAAAACGTCCAAATTGAAACTTTGTTAAGGGATTATGATTTCTAATGACGATGTAAGCGAATGAAGTGTTGTAGGAGAAGGGTTGAAGCTTGTCGCCTGATTGATGCGACAGCTCGGCCTTTGTTTAATCGAATACTAAGTAATGACGTAAATGAGTTGTCTTTTGTGTTTGTTAATTTTGACAGATTTTTTTCAGTTTCTAGGTATTTGTAATGGCAGGGTATTGGACGTGTAGCGTGGTAAACAATAATTTGGGTGTGTGTATATTTTGGGGTTATATTATGAAAAATCTAATTTTTTTAAAAACATATAATGGTAGCATTGGTTGAGTTTTCTTTTGAGAAATTTGGTGGTCCTGAAAAGGACCGTTTGTGGAAGATACTGGCAAAGTGCAGTTTACTTTCCAGCAGCCTTCTGGGACTTCTTGGGGAGAAGAACAGCCTGGATGTTGGGCAGAACACCTCCCTGTGCGATGGTGACACCGGAGAGCAGTTTGTTCAACTCCTCGTCGTTCCTGATGGCCAGCTGCAAATGTCTGGGGATGATTCTGGTCTTCTTGTTGTCTCTGGCGGCGTTACCTGCCAACTCAAGAACCTCAGCTGCGAGGTACTCAAGGACGGCAGCCAGGTAGACTGGTGCACCGGCGCCGACACGCTCAGCATAGTTGCCTTTGCGGAGAAGACGGTGGATACGTCCGACGGGGAACTGAAGTCCAGCACGGGATGATCGGGACTTGGACTTGCCCTTTACTTTTCCTCCTTTACCACGGCCTGACATGATTGTTGTTCGTCTGTAGAGAGAGAGAGAACGAATAATCTAAAATCTTCTATTCCGCTTATATATAGGACAAAAGCGGCTCGAGATCGGCCAATGCGCTGTGTGCGCGCGCTCTGCCGCTTAAGGCGCGAGCTTCGTTTTCGAGCCGGTTTTCGAGCCGCTTTTCTTGTTTATAAGGGTTGCGAACCAATTCGCTCTCCACACTCACGCACTGCACGAGTAACTATCAACATGCCACCCAAGGTTAGTTCGAAGGGAGCCAAGAAGGCCGGTAAGGCAAAGGCCGCCCGTGTTGGCGGTGACAAAAAGAGGAGGAAGAAGAGGAAGGAAAGCTACAGCATCTACATCTACAAGGTGTTGAAACAGGTGCATCCCGACACCGGTATCAGCAGCAAGGCTATGTCCATCATGAACAGCTTTGTCAACGACATCTTCGAGAGAATCGCCGCTGAGGCCTCCCGTCTCGCCCACTACAACAAGCGATCCACCATCACCTCTCGGGAGATCCAGACCGCTGTCCGTCTCCTCCTCCCCGGTGAATTGGCTAAGCACGCCGTTTCTGAGGGTACCAAGGCTGTGACCAAGTACACCAGCTCTAAGTAAACTCCAGAAAGTTCACCTGAACTTACATAACGGTCCTTTTCAGGACCACCAAATATCTCAAAAGAGAACTTTATCAATGCTATACAAACCACTTAAATCACCTGCGCAATACCATACATCATTACACACGACTATGATCAAGAAATGATTGATCTAAACTTGTACTTATCCCCATGGTGAATGTTAACAGTAGCACAGTTTATTTATATCTGTCATAGAAATGGGATTATTTGTAACTTCATACCGTGAAAACACCACACACAGATTTAATTTATCAATTTACCGTACACTATTGTTTTAATAATTTAAAACCAAAAGTTGATAAGTTAGTCACACTTCATTCACTATCACAGACTTCAATAGCCTGTTGCATGCGTGACCCTTCTCCCCTTTGTTCTAAGCTTATATCTAATCAAACTGTCTGATTGATTCATTGATTGATTGATTAATAGATAATCAAACTAATTGGACATCTGATTGTTGCCATTAGGGTAGGGTATTACTCGATTGTATACAAAGCATACACATTATTATTACTATACTTTACTTTCTAAAATGTATTCATATGACTTATCGGCGGACATGGGTAATGATCGTAAAGGTATATAAGTATGAGAACGCAATTGCATTGATGCGAGTTTTCTTTTTTGATATTTGGTGGTCCTGAAAAGGACCGTTTGATTTTGGGTGAAAATCAAGTTTTCAACCTCCGAATCCGTAGAGGGTACGTCCTTGACGCTTCAGAGCATAGACGACGTCCATGGCGGTGACGGTCTTCCTCTTAGCGTGCTCGGTGTAGGTAACGGCATCACGGATGACGTTCTCAAGGAAAACCTTGAGTACTCCACGTGTCTCCTCGTAGATCAGACCGGAGATACGTTTGACACCACCTCTTCTTGCGAGACGACGGATTGCAGGCTTGGTGATACCCTGGATGTTATCACGCAACACCTTCCTGTGACGCTTAGCGCCCCCCTTTCCAAGACCCTTTCCTCCTTTACCACGTCCAGACATTGTTACTCAGAGAGAGATATCAACTGAATGATTTTTCCCGGCCTAAATGTCGCGCTTTTATACCACAGCGGAGCACCCTCGCTAAGAACTCGTTTAAGCGACGCTATGCTGAAGCCACGGCGGCGGGACAACGAGGCTTAACGCATGTAAATCATCTATTTCGACTAATGTGGGAATATCGTATAGTTTTGTTCAATAGGATGCATTTCAGTTCGAGCAGAATCGTTTTTAACGCGAACTGGTAATACTTAAATCTTATAAAAAATTATGACTTTAGAGAAACAAGATAATTAAAGATTTCCATTAAGACCACGATGGAGCAGACATAGCCTTTACAGTTGTCCGGTTAATCCGGTTTCAGCGAGCGAAGCGTGTGAAAGCAGCAGAAATCGGATTTACATCGCTTACAAAAACAACGACATTACCGGTTATGTTTATGCGCTCAGTTCGAGCGGAATAGTTTTTGGCGCGTAATAGGAACGTTTTTTTTTATTGAAAGGTATTGAATTAATGAAATTAGTGAAATTAAGTTTTAAAAGAAAGACTCGTTTTAACGCTCACTCTAGTTACGGGTATTCGAGTTTTCCGCGGGCTTTACTGTGGCCAATCGCGGTCTGCGCGGGGCGAATAAAACTGGTCACACAGAGTTTTTAGTCACAGTCTCACTTTGTGAATCGACATGGCACGTACTAAGCAAACCGCTCGTAAGTCTACTGGAGGCAAGGCCCCACGAAAGCAGCTGGCCACCAAGGCTGCTCGTAAGAGCGCCCCAGCTACCGGTGGAGTGAAGAAACCCCACAGATACAGGCCCGGAACCGTCGCTCTCCGAGAGATCCGTCGTTACCAGAAGAGCACCGAGCTTTTGATCAGGAAGCTGCCCTTCCAGCGTCTGGTCCGTGAAATCGCTCAGGACTTCAAGACCGATCTTCGCTTCCAGTCTTCTGCCGTCATGGCCCTTCAGGAGGCTTCCGAGGCCTACCTCGTCGGTCTCTTTGAGGACACCAACTTGTGCGCTATCCACGCCAAACGTGTCACCATCATGCCCAAGGACATCCAGCTGGCTCGTCGTATCCGTGGCGAGAGGGCTTAAGCGCTCGGTGTTCAAGACCCACCCTCATAACGGTCCTTTTCAGGACCACCAAATTTCAAAAAAGGAAACTTAAACCCAATGCTATAACTCTTAGATGTTTTTATAAAAAAAAACTAGTTGAATAGATGCATAATGAAATAAAGCGCACACACACATGCATTATCGCCGCACATCGATACATGAATAATTTTGTTAAAGGTAGGAAGTACACACACATATCCGACATGATGTGGGATTAGGGTTAGCTAGATTGAGAGTTAATACAAGGATGTATATGCGTTACGGCGAGGGTGAGGGTTACGGCGAGGGTGAGGGTTAGGGTTAGAATGAGGGTTAGGGTTAGAGTGAGGGTTACGGCGAGGGTTAGGGTTACGGCGAGGGTTAGGGTTAGAATGAGGGTTAGGGTTAGAGTGAGGGTTACGGCGAGGGTTAGGGTTGGTGTGAGGGTTACAGCGAGGGTTAGGGTTAGGGTTAAGGCGAGGGTTAGGGTTAGGTTTTCAGAAAATTAATAATATTTTATTTCACCTGACGTCTTTTAGAAATATTGAGAAACGCAATCCGATTTTGTGCTGAGAGTGATTCTTGGGTTAGGTTTTCTACGAAAACCTAAGCGCAATTCCCCATTGTTAAGCGAATGACGCGATAAGTGGTCGGTGCTTTTAAAACACATTTCGGCGACATTTGAAAACTATATCATCTTAAAACGTCCAAATTGAAACTTTGTTAAGGGATTATGATTTCTAATGACGATGTAAGCGAATGAAGTGTTGTAGGAGAAGGGTTGAAGCTTGTCGCCTGATTGATGCGACAGCTCGGCCTTTGTTTAATCGAATACTAAGTAATGACGTAAATGAGTTGTCTTTTGTGTTTGTTAATTTTGACAGATTTTTTTCAGTTTCTAGGTATTTGTAATGGCAGGGTATTGGACGTGTAGCGTGGTAAACAATAATTTGGGTGTGTGTATATTTTGGGGTTATATTATGAAAAATCTAATTTTTTTAAAAACATATAATGGTAGCATTGGTTGAGTTTTCTTTTGAGAAATTTGGTGGTCCTGAAAAGGACCGTTTGTGGAAGATACTGGCAAAGTGCAGTTTACTTTCCAGCAGCCTTCTGGGACTTCTTGGGGAGAAGAACAGCCTGGATGTTGGGCAGAACACCTCCCTGTGCGATGGTGACACCGGAGAGCAGTTTGTTCAACTCCTCGTCGTTCCTGATGGCCAGCTGCAAATGTCTGGGGATGATTCTGGTCTTCTTGTTGTCTCTGGCGGCGTTACCTGCCAACTCAAGAACCTCAGCTGCGAGGTACTCAAGGACGGCAGCCAGGTAGACTGGTGCACCGGCGCCGACACGCTCAGCATAGTTGCCTTTGCGGAGAAGACGGTGGATACGTCCGACGGGGAACTGAAGTCCAGCACGGGATGATCGGGACTTGGACTTGCCCTTTACTTTTCCTCCTTTACCACGGCCTGACATGATTGTTGTTCGTCTGTAGAGAGAGAGAGAACGAATAATCTAAAATCTTCTATTCCGCTTATATATAGGACAAAAGCGGCTCGAGATCGGCCAATGCGCTGTGTGCGCGCGCTCTGCCGCTTAAGGCGCGAGCTTCGTTTTCGAGCCGGTTTTCGAGCCGCTTTTCTTGTTTATAAGGGTTGCGAACCAATTCGCTCTCCACACTCACGCACTGCACGAGTAACTATCAACATGCCACCCAAGGTTAGTTCGAAGGGAGCCAAGAAGGCCGGTAAGGCAAAGGCCGCCCGTGTTGGCGGTGACAAAAAGAGGAGGAAGAAGAGGAAGGAAAGCTACAGCATCTACATCTACAAGGTGTTGAAACAGGTGCATCCCGACACCGGTATCAGCAGCAAGGCTATGTCCATCATGAACAGCTTTGTCAACGACATCTTCGAGAGAATCGCCGCTGAGGCCTCCCGTCTCGCCCACTACAACAAGCGATCCACCATCACCTCTCGGGAGATCCAGACCGCTGTCCGTCTCCTCCTCCCCGGTGAATTGGCTAAGCACGCCGTTTCTGAGGGTACCAAGGCTGTGACCAAGTACACCAGCTCTAAGTAAACTCCAGAAAGTTCACCTGAACTTACATAACGGTCCTTTTCAGGACCACCAAATATCTCAAAAGAGAACTTTATCAATGCTATACAAACCACTTAAATCACCTGCGCAATACCATACATCATTACACACGACTATGATCAAGAAATGATTGATCTAAACTTGTACTTATCCCCATGGTGAATGTTAACAGTAGCACAGTTTATTTATATCTGTCATAGAAATGGGATTATTTGTAACTTCATACCGTGAAAACACCACACACAGATTTAATTTATCAATTTACCGTACACTATTGTTTTAATAATTTAAAACCAAAAGTTGATAAGTTAGTCACACTTCATTCACTATCACAGACTTCAATAGCCTGTTGCATGCGTGACCCTTCTCCCCTTTGTTCTAAGCTTATATCTAATCAAACTGTCTGATTGATTCATTGATTGATTGATTAATAGATAATCAAACTAATTGGACATCTGATTGTTGCCATTAGGGTAGGGTATTACTCGATTGTATACAAAGCATACACATTATTATTACTATACTTTACTTTCTAAAATGTATTCATATGACTTATCGGCGGACATGGGTAATGATCGTAAAGGTATATAAGTATGAGAACGCAATTGCATTGATGCGAGTTTTCTTTTTTGATATTTGGTGGTCCTGAAAAGGACCGTTTGATTTTGGGTGAAAATCAAGTTTTCAACCTCCGAATCCGTAGAGGGTACGTCCTTGACGCTTCAGAGCATAGACGACGTCCATGGCGGTGACGGTCTTCCTCTTAGCGTGCTCGGTGTAGGTAACGGCATCACGGATGACGTTCTCAAGGAAAACCTTGAGTACTCCACGTGTCTCCTCGTAGATCAGACCGGAGATACGTTTGACACCACCTCTTCTTGCGAGACGACGGATTGCAGGCTTGGTGATACCCTGGATGTTATCACGCAACACCTTCCTGTGACGCTTAGCGCCCCCCTTTCCAAGACCCTTTCCTCCTTTACCACGTCCAGACATTGTTACTCAGAGAGAGATATCAACTGAATGATTTTTCCCGGCCTAAATGTCGCGCTTTTATACCACAGCGGAGCACCCTCGCTAAGAACTCGTTTAAGCGACGCTATGCTGAAGCCACGGCGGCGGGACAACGAGGCTTAACGCATGTAAATCATCTATTTCGACTAATGTGGGAATATCGTATAGTTTTGTTCAATAGGATGCATTTCAGTTCGAGCAGAATCGTTTTTAACGCGAACTGGTAATACTTAAATCTTATAAAAAATTATGACTTTAGAGAAACAAGATAATTAAAGATTTCCATTAAGACCACGATGGAGCAGACATAGCCTTTACAGTTGTCCGGTTAATCCGGTTTCAGCGAGCGAAGCGTGTGAAAGCAGCAGAAATCGGATTTACATCGCTTACAAAAACAACGACATTACCGGTTATGTTTATGCGCTCAGTTCGAGCGGAATAGTTTTTG